>OU612045.1:152300558-152900558 GCA_914767935.1 Coremacera marginata
ACCACAAAAATTACACATAAAGGCCGATAACAACAATTATTATTATATGCATATTAGGGCGGGCCAATTTGTATGGAGCCGAAAAATTCGATTAGAGCCGCCCCTTAGGATGATTCTATGGACAATTCTAAGCAACTTTGGTGAAGGAACCATAGGTCTATCTCGATTTTCGAGTCTCCCACTTTTCAAAAAATGATTTTTTCCCAATAACATCATTTTGATTCAAAATTCGATTTTTTATTCATCGTTATATTATCTTTTTATTGTGAATATGGGGGTTTTTGGGGTCGAGAAATTAATTTCTGATTGACAAATTGATTTTTTTTCCACACTGTAATAGTACCATAAATTCCACCTCATTCGAGTTTAAGTATTAAAAGTTAGTGTAAAATTCTAATTTATGAATGTGTTATTATTTTGATGACATTACATTTTTTAACCAATTTTGTACCAGACTATACAAATGTTTTAATATCTTAATGAAATGTTCATGGCTAGTTAGAAATAAAGTAAAGGAAAATAAAATTCATTATAAAAACGGGTTGATTATGATAAGTAAATATGAGAGCTAATAGTACTGGAGGTAGCGCGGCATTCTTGATGGTGATTTATGGACAATTCATTTTGAGTGTAATTGATAATGTCAACAAGCGCACTCGGGATGGACCGCAGGGAGAAAAAAATGTTCATTATATATATAAAAAAAAAAAAGCGAAAGTGTTTTCCAGTCGTTTGAAAATTTGCACAGCAGTAGTTTTAACATCATCGAAACTCGGTCTTTTGAAAAAATCACTACGGCTTGGCTTGTCATATTAATTCCAATAATTAAATCGACAACGATGGTCCCACTCCAGAAACGGTCATGTCAGAATTGGAATAGCGCCCAAATCGATTCGCTGGGAATACTTCTTCTCGAATGACAGTGATTTGGCTACCGGTGTCAATTAAAGCTTACATTTGTACTCCATTTATAGTTATAATTTTATATAAGTCTCTAGTACCAAGCATATGCACGGATGATTTTGAGTTGCTTGAATTTTTGAGTGAGCAGCTATTCGACTTATGCCCATAATCATTGCATTTAAAACATTTGGGTCTCTTGCTTTTGTTGGGACATGTGCCTGAAGAATGCAATTTATCTCCGCAGTTAAAACAATATTTTCACTTACTTTTGTCATTGCTGTTGATACTTTTGGTAGTCCTTTGAACTTGTACTCTTGTATTTTCTTCTTTTGTGTTCATCTTCGATTTCATTAACTCGTATGTCAGTAATTTGTCCTTGCGCTCAGCTATAGTCTTTGCTTCGTAGAGGAATGCTTTCATCTGTGGGTTTCCTAGTATGCCATCGACAATGTAAACGATGATTGCGCTCATTTCAACGTTAGCTTGAGCAGCAATATCGAGCATTGCATAAATATATTGATGGTAAATTTCGTTGGAGCTTTTCTTACGCTCGCATAGCATTCGATGCACAGTAGCACTGTTGATAGTTAACTTAAAGTCTTCTTTAAGCGCGGCAGCAAGCACAGCATACGTTTTAGCCTTGCACTTGTGCTCTTTGAAAAGTTTTGCAGTGCCCTTCAGCAATCTTTGAGCATAGATGAATCTTTGCAGGTCAGTCCACCGCAACAATTCAGCATTTTGTTCAAATTCGCGCAGCCATTCGTTCACACTACGACCATCATCACCGGAAAAGTTTCTCAAGGATTCCTCTATGTCACAGAATGAGAACTCGTAATGACTTCTTAAATTATGTTGCTCATTCCTCTCATGTTCTTCAAAAATATCGCTTGGCTACTGCACAACTTGTAACTCACATGCTGTCTCAATTTCCATGTTACGAAGACGCTGCAGCTCGATCTGTACTCTTTCTTCAAAACCTCGTTCATCTTCTTCAGCTTTCCTTCTGAATGCCTCCTGTATGACGCGTCTATGCTCTTCGTGCCTTTCTCGCTGTCGTTCAGCTTCTTGTCTCAAAAATTCGTCATTTTTTCTTGTTCTTTTTCAGCTTCCCTTCTTAGAAATTCTACTTCCGTTTTCTTCTTTTTTCAGCTTCCGCTTTCTTCCTTTCGTCTTCTTTCATCTTTCTCATTTCAGCTTCTGCCTTAATTCTTTCGTCTTCTTCCTTCTTTCGTTTTTCTTCATTCTCTTTTTCGTAAAGCTTGATTCGTCTTATCAAGGTAGTTTTATCGCCTTCGTCGGATAATTGGTAGTGATGGCACGCCTGTAGCAATTCTTCTTCGGTTGCGGTATTCCAGTCCATCTTCACACGGCTGCTGCTTTGAATTGTTATTACTTCTTAAATTTTTCTTCTTAAGAGCTTCTTTCGTATTCGCGGCATGGTTGAGCCCCCAAATGTGGTATTGAATTCAAATAGTTTGAAGAGTTTTGCAAAATTTATTTAAATCAAATTGAAATTACAACCGATTTGCACAACGCATTTCATAAAACTCGTTTTTTTTCAAATTTAGTTTGAAAAAATATAAAAACTAAAATCTAAGCTAACTAAATTCCTAAACATCAAAGTAAATTATTCAAAGTACAAAATACAAAGTAAGGCCACTCCCACAATAATAATAGAAAAATTCAGCAGCAAAAACTATGGTGGGTTGTACGTCAACAGGTAGTAGTTACAAATGTTAAGTTGCAAATCTGAATATCGATACTTTTCAGGAGAGCAAAAAACACCTTTTTTACTAACAAGCAATTCGGCGCGGCCATCATTATTTTTCTTTTTAATATAATAACGTAAAACACATTACCTTAGGTTTATGTTTGTTTATGATTTAAAAATGTAGGTCAATATTTCTTTACGCAAAGCAAATATTTACAAAATACCATCAAGCATTTAATAATTACTTTTATATTTTGTACTTAATTCTAAACCTACATTTAGGCCTAGTCGTCTGACGTGACGTTACTGGCGTTACGTTACTTAAATTTCCATTAAATTACTATTAAATTACTAAAACAATAACTTTACAAAACATGTACTGAACATTTACTAAAACAAAAAAATTACGCCCTCAAAACAATAAAATCTGACATCATCGCCATCCAGGAAATGCGATGGAAAGGGCAAGGCTGCTCTAAACAAGCACACTGCGATATCTACTACAGCTGCCATGCGGAGAAGCGCGAGTTCGGATGTGGATTCGTCGTTAGCCGGAAACTACGCCACCTTGTTTCCCGGTTCCCACCTGTGAACGAAAAATTGGCCACGATCCGCATCAAGGCAAAATTTTTCTACATCAGCGTGCACGCCCCCACGGAGGAAAAGGACGAAGCCGTCAAGGATGCTTTCTACGCTAGTCTTGAGGACGTATACGATCACCTTCCGGTCCATGACGTGAAAATAGTCCTCGGCGATTTTAATGCGAAAGTCAGAAGGGAAGGCATCTTTGGCCCCACTGTCGGTCAGTTCAGTCTTCATGAGACCTCCGCGAACAACGGTCTAAGACTGATCGACTTCGCCGCGGCACGAAACATGGTAGTTAATAGCACCAGATTTAAGCACCTCGACATCCACAAAGCCACCTGGCTGTCCCCGGATCAAAAAACGCAAAACCAAATTGATCATGTTGTAATCGACGGAAGGCATGCCTCTAGTGTTCTAGATGTGCGTACATTTCGGGGGGTCAACATTGACTCCGACCATTATCTTGTTGCAAAATCCGCATGCGATTATGCAATGCGAAGAACATACGCACAGGAATGCAACGAAAGCTAGATGTCGCTAAGCTGCAATTACAACGGACTGCCGAAGCCTACTCCGCTCAACTCTCGGTTAAGCTCAACCAACCAACCTCTGGACCCGACGACGCCGGCGGACTTTGGGCGCATATATCCCACTCCATGCGCGCTGCCGCTGAAGATGTCATTGGTTTTCGGCACCCGCAACCTCGGAACCAATGCTACGATCAGGAGTGTCGCATCGCGACAGCAGTAAAAAACGCAGCATACAGAAAAACGCTGCAGTCAGCTGCAACGCGAGCCGTGCGACAAAACTACCGCGAAAAGAGGAAGGAAGAGAGGCGCCTTTTCAGACGCAAGAAAAAAAAAGAGCAGGAAAAGCGTGAGCGTGAGGAACTAGAGTATACCAGGGCAAGAAGGATGCATGAAAATTCTATCAACAGGTTAAGCGTCTAACCCAAGGTTTCAAGCCCAGAGCATCCACTTGTAGAGACTAAAATGGAGATCTAAATACGGATATACAGTGTGTGCTTAGATTGTGGAGACAGCACTTCTCCAATTTACTTACTGACGACGATTTCACCAATGCCGCCCATGGAGAGCGCAGTTCAGAGCCACCAATCAACGACGACGGAGTGGAAGTACCACCACCTAGCCATGAAGAGGTTCGAGTTGCTATGCAACGACTCAAAAACAATAAAGCAGCGGGTGCTGACGGCCTGTCAGCTGAATTGTTTAAAACCGGCGGCGATGAATTGATAAGGCGCATGCATCAGCTCATCAGCAAAATATGGCTAGCATGCCCGACGATTGGAACCTCAGCGTGATGTGATCTATACTTAAGAAAGGAGACCCAACAATCTGCGCCAGTTATGGAGGTATCAGTCTTATTTCCATCGCTTATAAGGTTCTCTCAAGCGTACTGTGTGAAAGATTAAAGCCGATTACAAAAACACTGATTGGACCTTATCAGTGTGGCTTTCGACCTGGTAAATCCACCATAGACCAGATTTTCACGCTACGACAAATCCTGGAGAAAACCCACGAAAATCAAATTGACACACACCATCTCTTTGTCGATTTTAAAGCTGCGTTCGATAGCCCGAGAAGGGATTGCCTATACGCAACAATGTCTGAGTTCGGTATACCTGCAAAGTTGATTAGACTTTGCAGAATGACGTTGAGAAACACACGCAGCTCCGTCAAGGTAGGAAATGACCTCTCCGAAACCTTCAATACCGAAAGAGATCTCAGGCAAGGCGATCCACTGTCTTGCGATCTCTTCAACATCATCATGGAGGGGATCCTACGAAGGGCCGGTGTGCATCGTAATGGCACCATTTTCTATAAAGGTGTCCAGCTCCTTGCGTACGCTGATGATATTGATATTGTTGGCAGAACCAAGAGAGATATTACCGCTGCGTTTGCCGCTATCGAAAAGGAAACAGCCAAAGTGGGTTTGACGATAAATGAGGGTAAAACAAAGTATATGCTGTCTATAAACAAGGGAGCGCGGCGTTTGGACTCCCACGTTTCCAAGTAGTCAAGGAGTTTGTATACCTTGGCACCGCCATTAATACTAACAACGAAAACAGCCTGGAGATAAAGCAAAGAAAAATAATTGCTATTAGGTGCTACTACGGGCTCAGTAAGCAACTAAGTTCCAGAGCCCTCTCTCGATCGACAAAACTAACACTCTAGAAGACGCTCGTTCTACCTGTGCTGCTTTATGGCGCTGAGGCATGGGTAGTTTCGCAAACTGACGCAGCCGCTCTGGGAGTGTTCGAGAGAAAAGTTCTTCGCAAAATCTTCGGTCCTGTCCGAGTCGGCGATGACTATCGCATCCGAATGAACCACGAGCTGTATGAGCTCTACGAAGACATTGACGTAGT
This sequence comes from Coremacera marginata, assembly GCA_914767935.1. Taxonomy (NCBI): domain Eukaryota; kingdom Metazoa; phylum Arthropoda; class Insecta; order Diptera; family Sciomyzidae; genus Coremacera; species Coremacera marginata. Next base: position 152,306,144 of record OU612045.1, read on the forward strand.
TCAGTGTATAACTGTGCAGCGACTACGCTGGCTGGGTCATGTCCATCGTATGGACGACGAAGCTCCAGCGAAAAAGGTGCTCGATGCGAGGGTCGCTGGTCAACGACGACGAGGGAGACCATGCCACCGATGGATGGACCAAGCTGAGGAAGCCCTAACCGCACTTGGTGTATCCGATTTGAGAAGGCGCGCGCAAAGTAGAGGCGCAAAACAGAGTAAGTACGCAGATGATTTGATCATCAAAGTAAATGGGTTTATGTTCAAGTTGCTTAAGTCAAAAAAAATTTAAATGTTCCTCTAAGATAATATCATAAAATTATAATTTTTTAATAACTTGAAATTTTCGGGTCTCGGTGAACTTTTTTCTGAAAATGCCCATATGTCTATCAATATAAAAATTCGTGTATTCTTTTGAATCTCCTTTTTCAAGCAAGTTACTAGTTGGTTCATAAGTGCAGCTAGATTAGAAAGAAGTTTAATAAACTGCCTTTAATTAAACAATTTTCTTCTCACTTTATATTCTTAATCATGTGCATGTTTGTGTAAATATAAAGTAGGTGTTTGTTTTTGATGTAGTTTTGAAAATAGGTGCTAATTTGTATCTTATCTTATATGTATATCTTATCATTCATAACAGATTTCATAGCAGATTTTGTCATGCCAAATACGAATTTAAGATTTTGTAAAAGATTTTTTGAAAGTTCAAAAAATCTGCTATGATCCATAACAGATTTCATAAAAAATCGTCGTGTACAATACGAATTTTAGTCTCGTAACAGATTTTTTGACAGCTCAAAAATTTGTATGGGAAATCATAACAGAATAACAGAATTTTTTTATAACAGATTGTGCCGAATAGTCCCATTTATTGGAATTAGACTTTTTTTTTAATAGACTTTCTAGTAGGCATAGTTTTTATCAGGTTTATCTCATTTGCGAACTTGATGTGTATTTTGGATTTTTTAGAGAGCGTCAAAAAATATTGCAAACACATAGTTTTCCATATGCTGCATTTGAATAGCTTTTACAATGTTAATTATGTTTGTTAATATTTGTGCATAACCGTTCGTAGGTCTGATATAAGCTATCATTTATTTATTAATTCATATTAATATTAAGCCCAAAATTTAATCAAAGACTTGACACGAATTTGCTTTATTGAGCTTGAGGCTAATCGAACATTGATATTGAAGTCACGCAACTTTCATGTTAAATAACGATTTTTTGCTCAAGGGAAATAAATGGTTATTTTATTATAATCACACCACACAAAAACAAAAACAAAAAAAAAAAAAAAATAAAGCAATGGAAACAAAAAATACTTCAATTAAGACTCTTACGATGCGATGGCATAAAAAATTGGCAGCAGTTTTTTCAGTAACGTAATTCGAGTTGACCAGTTCTATTTTTTTTTTTTTCCTTAAGCTTTAGACTTTCAATCACAATTCATTTTTTCAGGCGAGCGCAAAAGACAATGACAGCAAGAAACGAAGAAAAGTTTCTGCATATAGGTGAAATAATCAGACAGTATTGCTAGTTACGATGTTGGTGACAGTGGTTGTATGTGTGTAAGTAAAATTTTTGGCAAAAAAGCAGCACAAGGATATTGCAGTTAATTGCATGCGCAAATATTCAAGGCAGAAGAATAATAGCTGCTTTCAAGCATAAAAATAATGGTAATTGGAAGAAATTCTGTAACACATGCCTGACATATGTCAACAAAGACCAGCATGGTGCCGGACCAAGGTGCTCGAAGTACTTTCGTTAAATGAAAAACAAATAAAATGCACAGAAGCCGTTATGGCAGGCAAGAGTGTAAGTAAAAGTTTGCGAAAATTTCAATCTCAGACTAAGGAATGTTTTTCATATGAAGTGTCTACATAACGTTAACGTTAGGTTAAGGTTAGAAAGGACTTCCCATTTGTGCTTTATAAGGATTCTTAAGTTGTCAAGGTCTTCTGAGAAAATTTTCGAAAAACTATGTTCTCTTTTTTGACAACGTAATTTGTTTAAAGATTCTACAAAAATAATCCTAAAATTATATTTGCTCTGCCTATTAAAGATTTTCGTTTTAAAACAATCTAATCAAAGCTACACTGCACTGCAAATATATTGAAGCATTTGACACTTTAAGCTTTAAGCTCATGAAAACAATTTTAGTATTCATATTTAGCCAGCACGTGCGCACCGAAACTTCACTCCAGCTTGTGGGAAATCAATTTTTTCCCAGCTTTAGGCACAAAAAAAAAATAGATACCAAAAAAGCCACAAAAAGCAATAATTAAGCCTGTTGAAAAAATATGTCCATAAACCTCTTTACAAAAAACACAAACAAAAAAAACAAAAAATTAAAGGAAAAAAACTCAAGCCCTGTGACACAGCATGGCAACGCATAAGGTTTAGTCTGAAAAAATGTGCCCAAAAGTGTCAAAGTGTTCACGCTGTCTCAGTCAATGGCTACACATCCTTCACATGACAGCAGCAGCATAAATCCTAACTGCTAACAGTAAATTCATTGTGTCACAACGACACACATTGATGGTCAGCAAACACTGGCAACCGTTAAGTGCAAAGAAAATTGACAGATCACAGACTATACGCTGTCATGTATGCTCCACGCAGCACATCTGCTGATATGGGCAGAGAGAAGAGCAAAGTGCATGCAGCAAAAAACAAATTTTTTTGCTGGTTTCTTTCAACTAAGTCATAAATTAGCTTTTGTTTGGTGAAGTTATCCAACAGCAAGACTTATAGCTATAGTTACGAGATAGAAAAGAATCGTAGCGTAAAAGTAATTAGTTAATCAATTACACAGTGCAACAAGCAATTTGTTACGAATGCTTCCCAAAAGCAAAATTGCCCTGCTAGTTTATAGCCGGGCTGGTCTGGGTCCAAAGACCCAATAGAAAACCAAAACTTTGGCAAACACTTCCAACAAAACAGTTGATCTTACGAGTTTGAAGAGTAAGAACCAATTTTAGACAAAACTTGTAAATGTTATTTTTGACCGTTTGATATAGGTTGTTCTTATTAAACGCCGGTTCGTAAGTAAAGGAGTTGCAAACCTATCAAAAGGGCTTTGAAAGAAATGTTCACCATCAGAAAATATTAGGGTTTTCAAAGAACTCATGACCATCAAAGATTCAGTTTTCAAATTATTGCTTCTTCAATAAAATATGTTAAATTTTTCAAAAAATATGTTTAGCATTGACATAATTTTCTATTCGATTTGGTTATGGAGCGGAGCAATTAATCTATATAATATTTTTGTTTGTTTGTATGTATGTATGTATGTACCGAATAGACTCGACTGATTTTTATAAAGCCTATATCAAACGATTCCTTAAATTACTGTTCTGAACATAGGCTATATAAATTTTGCCAAGCCCCCTTTTACCGCCCACAAATCAATAAAAATTCTATATATCAGACGGTTTTGAAATTGGTAGTTAAGTTTGTATGCTGACTGTCGGTAACTGAACGAAAAGTGGATTGCCACACCCTCTTTTACGGCCCACAAAAAAGTAAAAATGATAGTTTTTTCAAATGTTATTGGTTGTATTGGACTAAAATTTGGTAATTTTGCTGACTGTCAGCAAATATCATTAAAATGGGCATAGCTGTAGTAAGCCTATTCATAAATAATTATGAATCACTAGCAGAGTATCCGACCTTAGTCGGATAGAGCTAATTTAAGTTGAATTGAATTAATAGCAAAGAAGGATTGATTTGAATTCTTTTTGCTTGAAAAAATGATTTATTAAAGATTATGTACACGGTCTTGGAGAGTCTGCTTAACATATTAATTTTACCATAACTTTTCATGAACTCCACCTCCTGCATTGATATACTACTTGGCAGTACATTTGGAAAACGGACATAGAGTATATTTTACGGCAGAAAACATACACAAAGTGATTCAAGAAATACCTGAAATCACATTGATTGCTTTTTTTAAACTATGTTCGAGTGATGATTTCGCGAAGACCTTGCTCTGCAGCCAAGTTTCTGCATATTATAAATGAACACTAAAATGAAACACAAATGAAATAGAATCTACGAAAATGAGCACAAAATGTTGAAGGATGGGTTGAAGTTAAATGAAATTCGGCTCTAGGTAGAAATTGCACGAATCATTGTAACTGCTCTGAATACTTTTACCTTCGACTTCTGTTGGAACACATAAAGGGTCCTACAAGTTTCACTTATTTAAGAACTGTAGAAGGTGTGTTTCAGCCCACATACCGCGTAGCATGCGAAGCTTTAGGTCTTCTTGAAAGTGACGACCATTGGAGAAATGCACAGTCTGATGCCGACTCAGAGCGGTGTTTGCAATAATGCTGATTTTTTGCCAACGCGTTACAGTTATGGAATGATTTCAAAAATCAATTTTGCAATGATATTTTGCACAGACATCGCTCAAAACAAAATGATCAGGAAATACCTTACAATGATACGTTACTGTTTTCAACGAGGGCTTGGCTTCGATTGAGAGTACGATTCACATGCTTGGAAAGCGTTTAAAAGATATCGGCTTGCCAGAACCCCAAAGAGATAATACTGAAGTAGATATACATCTGAGGAGGAACTAAAATAAACTCCAGAACAAATGAATGTCTACAACAAAATATTACAAAGTGTAACGAATAATGCAAATGAATGATAACAAAACAACACATTCATGCTCAATTCGTAAAAGCGGTGTTATTGCAAAAGTACTCAAAGAAGCATTATTAGTTGTTTGAGATGAATACGCCATGACATATAAGGCCCATATATATGCTATTAATACCATGTTAGAAGATGTTAGGTCATCAGGTCGTGTGATGGATGGTGTAACTTTTTTATTCTCTGATGACTTCCGTCAAGCACTACCAGTTGCACTTAAAGCCACCTGAGCTGATACAATAAGAGTTATCATGAAGAAATCAAATGTGTGTCAATATGTCAAGAAACTTCAATTGACAACAAATATGCGTGTCCATTTAAGAGGTGATCACGATGCCGCTATACTTGCAGCTCTTTTACTAAAAAGAGGAAAAGGAACATTGCTCTTGATAATGTATTGCTTCATCTATCAGATACGATCTATCAGATTGGCTATATGTGCTTCGACTATAGAAAATTTGGTTTCAAATGCTTACCCAGACATCGAAAATTTGAGTCAAAAATCTGCCGCATGGTTATGGGGAGAGCTCTTGTTTCTACCAAAAATTCAGATGTGGATGAACAAGTCAGTCGAAACGATTGTTAATGAAGATTATGTGACTCACTGTCCAAGTGAATTTTTTAATTCATTATGCGGTCCAAAGCAAAGCTGGAAGTGTAACCTGGAAGTTTTTGACGTTTATCAGAATGAAGTCGTAGCATGTGTTGCAACTCAGCTTACGCCAATATTAAATTCATTTAATATTTTGGTCGCAGGCAAGGCTGGTTACTGCAACCATCGCAGCGTGTGGGGCACAATTTGTGAAAATATCGCTTTCAGGTAACATTTCAAGCTTTGTTTGGGTCGCATTACATTCATGCGGCCTTCTCCCACAAAAACTATATTAATACAAATCATTATCTGTTTGTTTGTTTGTTTGACCTTTTATACAAATCTTAACGGCCAAACGGACATTGCTCAAGCTTAAAACGTGTATTACTTCCACCCTATAATAGATAATTGCATACTTAGTCTTAACCACGCTCCCTTTTGCCGCCCACAAATAAATAAAAATGCAATATTTCCGACTGTTTCGATTGCATGAGACTAAAATTTGGTAATTTCGTTTGTATGGTAACTTTCAGCAGTTGTATTAAGAATGGGTTTCCATGCCCTCTTTTACCACCCACAAATCAATGAAAATGGTATATTTCAGACTATTTTGTTCATATAAGGCTGAAATTCCGTAATTAAGTTTGTATACCTACCATCGGCAACTGTACTAAAAATAGGCGTGCTGGCAATATAATTACGCTCACCTTTAAGAAATTATTAAGACTTCAGAACTTTTGGGCCGATTGCGCTGAAATTTTGGCAGTAGGTTGTTTTTGAGCACGAGATGGTTTATGAAAAAAAAAAGTTTGCCACACCCCTTTTACCGCCCTCAAATTAAAAATATATGGTTGCTGGAACGTCCGTGGCGAAGCCGCGAACAACCGGGTCCTGCTAGTACTTTATATAGGGAGCTATATTTTTGTTACCAAAATGAACATTGATTAAAATGCTGATTGTTTTGCCTCGTTGGTGCCAAGCACTTAAAAAATATTTCACATTATTTTAGGTAAGAGAGTTTTTCAAAGAAAAATGTTTTTTTTCCTATTTTTTAATGCACAATAGCAAAGAAGATTAAAGCCTTGCAAAGCAAGATCTTTTTATTGCTAACCTATTTATTAAAATCTACGATATAGACTTTATAGTCATCACAAGAGATGTGCTTGCATAATAATAATCTAGATGATACAACTTTAAAAAAAAAACGGGGCCAAGAAATAACACGCAAAATATTTTTTATTCATTCAAATTTATTGCATCGCCTACAAAGTAGGATCCTTCCAAAATAACACATTTAAACCAACGAATAATCCAATCATCAAAACATTTTTTAAACGCATTGTCAGAAATCGATTTCAGCTCTCTGCGAAAATTGTCTTCTATTGACTGTAAATGGGTGCCTCGAAGTGGTAATTTGAGTTTTGGAAAGAGGAACAAATGAGCCGGAGTGATATCAGGCAACTTCTTTGATGCATTGTTGGTGTTTGTTTGTTGATATTTGTTAAGTTTTTGAATTAAATGATATTGAGCTTTTAGAGAAAGTTCAGGTATTTCGTTACTAGTCGGATGGCAATGCGTTTCATGCACAAACAATCGTGTACAATGATACGTATTGATTTGTGAGACACAAAAATCTCAACAGATATCTCTTTCAAACTTAAATGACGTTTTCCGTCACCATTTTTTTTACCTTATTGATATTAACTCATTAAGACCGAAAGAGAATAATTTTCATACGATGGTTAAAACTCATTTTCTTCCATAAAAAATTTAAAAAAAAATTCCAAGCATACCTATTCTACTACTTTTGAGTTCAAACTTTCGATTGATGCAGTCAAATTTGCATAATAATATCTTTAAAAACCAATATGTTGCATTTCGAATGAAAAAATAACAAAAATGTTTGCGTTTTTTTTTTTTTTGTGAATCTTTTTTGCAACAATAACCACAACCAAAAGTGCACAAAATATCTAAACTTTAACCAGGATATTTCTTTTTTGCTTTGAATCTAACCTTAAATTCGTCATCAGCGACCTCAAAAAATGTTTGCATATTTTTGTAATTTTGAAGCATTTTATGCAATTTTGTTGGCCATATTAGATCCGACATCTTGAATTCTGAAAATCTAGCCTATTGCTAGTTATAGTTTAGATATTTTGTGCACTTTTAATTATGGTTTGGCATCGATTAAGTAACTTATTGATGCGAAAAAGATTCACAAAAAAACTCAAAAAATTTTGAAATTTTTTATTTAAAATGTGCCATTTGGTGTTTTCTGACTGCACCGACTGCGATCGAAAGAGCGACCTCAAAAAGAGTAGAATAGGTATGTTTGGAATTTTTATTTCTATTTTTGACGGCAGAAAATAAATCTCAAACATCGTATGATAGTACTTAAAACTCTAGAAATATTTGCATATTTCTTTTTGTCGGCAGTAAACTATTAGCTCAAAAGTTATAAAATACTGTAAGAAGTCAAAAAAAAAAAAATTAAAAAATCCATTTATATTTAAAAATAAAAGTATTTTGTATGGAAAAAATGTGTAGACTGTTTTTGAAACTAAATTCGATTAAAACTCGTTTAAAATAGTATGCATTAATTCTCCAACGTAAAATTTTGGGAATGTATTAAGAATGAATGTTTCAATATGACAATGTTTTCAAAATACCAAAAAAACTGAGTGGTGCTGACCTTAAAAAATGTGAATGAAATCTTTAGTGGCCAAAAAACTTGAAATTTTTGATTAAAGTATTTCGTTTTCGAAATAAAGTAAGATTTTCGAAATATTTATAAGCATTTTCTTTTTGTAGGGATAATGGTTTCGAAGACATAGTTGCATGTTCGAATGACAATTATTGATATTTTTATAATTTTCCACAAAAAAAAAAAAAAAAAAAAAAATTCATTAAAGATATGCAAATATGAATTTCTTTTTTTAAAGTTCTATGTACGTGCAAAATTTAAAAAAAAAATCAGAATCGTCAAAACCAATTTTTTTACATAAGCATCCGATTTGACATGGAATCACCGATTTATATCATTATAAATATGATAGGATTTGACATAATTCTTTCTTGCGGCAGATATGCAATTTTTTCATATTATGAGAGAATTTTTTAGTTTCATTTCCGGTTATTTTTGGCTGATTCCGCTTGAATCTACCAAAGGCGAGATGATAGAATCTGACTTAAGATATTCTTGTGCCAAATATACAGTCTTATCATATTATTATAGTGTGTTTGCGTCTTATGTCCGGTTACTTTTTAATATTCCGATTACGCCCATTGCATTCAAGATGATAGAAACTGTCCTCACCTATTCTTATGCCAAACAAATTGTGCTCTTCATATTATTTTAGCATTTCAATGATTCATTCCGGATTATTTTCGGCTATTTTCAGTTGCGTCTACTTGATGCTAGATGACAAAAACTGACCTTAACTGTTCTTGTGTCAAATATGTATTTATTTCTTTACAAATACTGCGTTTTTACGGTTAATTTCCGGTTCCTTTTGGCTACTTGTGGTTGCACCTACTGCATGAAAGACAATTAGAAGTGTCCTAATCTATTTTTGTACCAGTATTCATTATTATTACAGTACCACCAGTGTTTTGCATATTATTACAGTGCTTTTAAGAAAATTTTCTATTAAATTCGGCTACAAAAGTATAGGCTATTCTACTCTCTTACCAAATGTAATTAATTTTTTCAAATCGGTCGAAACGCTCTCCTTTCAGCTTTTACATACAAGCCCTCCCACTATCTATCTATTTAAAAGAAGCATACATATCAAAAAACAATTAAAAAACTAATGGAAGTTGCATGCAGTTAAGTTAATAGCTGTTTAATTTTAATTATACTAAGACTCTGATATGCCATAATTTGTTATTGATACTGAAGTTATTGATTGGTCTTAGCTACAAGTCCATTAATTCTAATGACCCGAGAAGAATGTTTGATATAATCTTAACAATAGAATAATTCTAGCTATAAAAATTGACCTTTAAACAAGATACTTATAAAAAATGTCCTAGAGTGAATGGTTTTTTTTTCTACTACTTGTGTCGGCAATAAAAATTAGTCAATCAAAAGTAAAACTGTATGACAGAAATGTTGCTAACGCCCAACAGATTGTTTTGGGCTATAATTTTATAAATGAAACCAGATTTCTTAGATTGTTGGGGCGTTGATAGCATTCGTTTAGGTGAAGACAGTGTCTCTAAAGTACTTAAAAAACATGCTATACCTAGCAAAATAAAAAGACCAAGACAACAAAATAAAGCAATCACGAAGACATTATTAATAGCTGCATAGTGGCGAACTAACTGCCCTTGACGTCATTTCAACAAGAAACGCGATAGTCATTAACTGTTATTATTTTTATCTGCCGCTGCCGGAATACAAGTTGCTTCTATCAGGTTTTTTTTTATAATAAAAATTTAGATTTTCTACTAATTAAAAAGAAATATATTTTTATTATTATATTAACCGCAATTTAGTAAGGTATACGTAACATTAATTCAAATGCATTCTCGTGAAATATTGCCAGAATCAGTGGAGCTTTTGTTGAAAAACAACACAACTACACCGAAGCATATAATAAGCATAGATGTGTTTGTTGATTTTTGCCTATTTTGTTATTTCTTGTTGTTTTATTAGCATTGTTTCAAGCTTGAATTTCTTCATTACATCAAAAATGTAGACACACATTGGACTCTGCTCAAAATTGTTGATTAGTGAATTTAAACATAACAACATGAGCCAAAGGAGCAACAAATAAAGCAAATAAGCAAATATTTAAAATTGTCCGAATATATATGAGCATGTGTATGTGTGTGTTGGTATTTTGTTTATTTGTTTTTTATTGTGTATTTTGCTCATCTACCCAGTCCAAGCTTTAATGTTGCAAGCCAACAAGCACAATTGCTAGTCTTAAAATTGCAATGCAGCTGACCACATGCAATGCATTTAAACTACGTTTATTTGTTAAGCTATAAATATAATTGTGTATGTGCTCTACTCTCTCTTTCTTTCGCTCTCTATCTCTCTCTCTCTCTCTTTTGAAACACACATCCTTATATTAATGATTCAATTTGCAATGCCATCGACAGACAAACAACAGAGCGCAAACTAACTACGTGATGAAATATTATTGTTGCATTTCATTTGCTTGTGCAATGCAATGTTTGGCCAGCATTGCATGTTTGTATATGTTATCATTGGAGTGTGTGTATATGTGTGTGTGTCAGTTATTACTTGCAGTTATTGCTTGCCTTCAGCTGTAGTTAATTATTCGCGTTCGGTAATTATTATTTAAAGCTAGATATAATTCTGAAGAACCCGTAATTAAATACATACATATTTATATTTTTATAAGTGTGTTTTTTCAGCTTCTGATCTTTTCAGCTTTTTACTTGCTTAACTTAATTTTTAAGCTTCAATTAGTCGCTGTGCTTTTATATGATTTCGATTTTATTGATGATGAAAAAATAAAAGAAAATCATATTAATTAAATGTTACTCATACGCCATGGTGAACAATTTTGCAAGGCACTGAAAGGAGTTAAGGTTAAAAATTCAAAGAAAATTTTACTCGCCACTTGAAGAGTATATATTTATGCTTCGAAAAATTCATTTTTGAGGAAATGCAAAAGTTTTTGAAACAGCAATTTGTAATTTTAATTGTACATAGCTTTGAATTTTTTAATAACAACACCATAGCACAAAAAAAAATATTGTCCTAATAGCCGGCTTCAAGCCTGGTCGGCCGGCCCTAGCTTGGTTTTTCGAGCTTGGCGACCTTTTATTATGGCCCATTAAATATTGTGAGGCTTAGTGATTTTGACTAAAAGTGGTATCATCAATTTTTGCTCAACAGCTCCGACAGATATCGGCTTAGTGTCTTTGGCAAAGTTGTAGCAAAAAGTTTAATAATCAAACAAAAAAAAACTTACTCCTAAAATCATTTGTAGCAATACTTTTTTTTAAATGGCGGGTGAATTTAGTTTTTGTTCGCTTTTTTGGGCATAATTTGAAGGGAATTCAAATCTTTCCTATACTATCTTCTACAAAATTGTAGCAAAAAAAAATCTTAATTCTTGTAAACAGACAAATTCAATCTGAACGTGGCTACACTGCTTAAAAAGCTCAAAAAATTAATTTTTTAAGTGAAAAAACCCGATTTTTTAGGGCTGTTTTCTCAATTATTTGACCATAACTCCTAAACTAAGCAAATTTGTTGCCCAATATATGGGAAAAATTGTAAGCAGAAGAATAATATACAACTCCTGTGAACAAGCTTATGTGATCTGAACGCACCAAAGGTGCTTTAAAGGATCAAAAATATCATATTTTTTATTTATTTAAATTAAATATTTAACATATTTAAATTAAAAGTAGTTTATGCATGTATGACCGATCAAAGCTTGATCGACTCGTCCGATTTGGACAATTCTTTAAATGATAACTTCTTTAGTCGCGTTGAGCACTTTATGGAATAGAGCAAAATATATAGATTCACTATAGATTCACGATATCATCACGCTGTTTGCGATATCATCACGCTCTTACGTTACAGAAGTTATTGCTGTACAGCATTCCTTTTCAGGGATTACCTAGCATCGACCAAGCCGAATACCAAAGCGGTTACTGAACCGACTACCGATTACCGATTACAATGCCGATTACCGAATTGATTGCCAACCGTTTGACGAACCAATTAACGATTACCAAACCAAATACCGATTACCGAAGCGAAAACCAACCAATTACCGAACCAGTTACCGATTACCGAAGTGATTATCAACCGATTACCGAACCAATTGTCTATAACCGAAGTGATTACCAACCGATTACCCAACCAATTACCGATTACCGAAGCGATTACCAAACCAATTACCGATTACCGAAGCGATTAAAAATCGATTACCGATTACTGAAGTGATTATCAATCGATTACAGATTACGTAGGCGATTACCAACCAATTACCAACAAATACCCGATTACCCAAGCGATTACGAACCGATTACCAACTAGCAAAGCGATAACCAACCGATTACCGAAGCGATTAGTAGCCGATTACCAATTACCGAAACCGATTACCAGCCGATTAACAATTACCAATTACCGTGTTGCAAATATATTGTATCGTCTCTGACCAAAAGGCCAAAATTGAAATTTAGATCTTAATTCAATTTTGTTAAATTAATAAAGGACGGATTTTCCATTAAAAGCTGATTCTAGACCAAAGCAAGTATCTAATTTCAATAAACGTTTTTAGTTTGATTATATAAAATTTGATTATAAAAATTATATGAAATATAATAAAATTCAATCAATAATTTAAAAGGAAGCACTTTTTCTGCACTCCTGTAGAATTTTTCTATCAGCGTGTGTGTGTGTGTATGTGCAAGTGGCGGATACGCGGCATTGCATATCCAATGACGATATATAACCATTAAAAAATAGCAGTTTATGCATTCAAAAACGCAATAATTGATAAAAAGAGTTAAAGAAATAAAATGCGTCTGATTTGCCGACTCTAGCTAATTTGGAAATTCATAACAGCTATGTTATTTTATAGCTTTAAAGTTTTCACTTCGGTCGGCATTCCCCCCATTGTCTACTTTTTTAGGACAAGGTTTTTATAACAGAAATTTTTGAAAAATCAACCGAAAAAAATCTCACAAAAAAAAAATCGATGTGTCAGAAATTATTAAAATTCCGGAGTAGTACATGTTTTGATTTGAAACATGGTATGTAGGTGCAATGGGTACATAGGGTTGTTCCTATATACATTCATATTGCAACTCCCACTATTACCACCCATATATATACATAAACGAGGGGGCCTGGCTGCTCCCATACAATATAAATTTGCGATATCGGATAGCTTTGGAATTATAGGTCGCACAGCCTCAGAATCCGGTATTCGAGTTCAATTTATACGTCCATTCCTCTGGTATTATTTTATCGGCTTTTAAAATAGAGCGTGGCACTTTCAGCAGAGCAAATTTTTGGTATAACTTTTGAACTATAAGTAACACATAAATAAAACTTGGTACGAGCTTACAGTACTAACTCGGTAGCATTTACGAAGAAATGGCGTCAGAAAAAATATTTTTTAAAAAAAAATAAATACTTCTTTAAAAATATGCAAACATATTTAAATCAAAATCATAAACCGTCATTTCGCAATCTTCTCATAAAACGCACTTAAAGATTTCACAAATAAAATAAGTACAAGTATCTTAAAGGGCCTACTAAAGTTTTTTATGCGGAAAAAACTCTGTATTAAAAGTTTTCTATTTAAGCTACGGTTTTTTTTTTAGGTAAATTTTGTTTTTACATTATATTTAAATATGTTTTAAAGAAAAGTTTTTGAATTTTTGGATAACAAATATTCAACCATATTGCAGGAATGCGTAGTTTAGTAAGGTACCTTAAATAAGCGGTGGACACGATTTTTCACAGTTTGCTCATCTAAAAAAGAAAAAAAACGAATGACTAAGGTTTTACTAAGGCTTTTTGAGCTTTTGATCGAAGATTTTAAAAAACTTGTGACTTTTACCAAAACGACAGCCAAAAAATAAATTTTTGACTAAAAAAGGCATTGTTTTTAGTTTATAAAATAAGAAGTATTTCTCTTAAATAAAATTCGAATGATCAAAAGTACCGATCATATTTGCTTAACAAGTTAAATAAATTTGGTAGCGATCATTGGCATAGTTTTAAAGTAAAGTTGTCCACCGGTTTCAAACAGCCTTTTCGTGAAAAACGAGTTTAAAGTTTAAGAAGTAGTTTATTTAGGTATACATGAATTTTTTCCCACTTGTGTTTAAATTTAAAAATTTCGGCGCAAAAGAAATGAGGTTTGGTGCCTGGTGCATTTTTTATTCTTTGCTTAAAAAAATACGAGTGTATGAGTACATTGAGGCAAGTATTTACATTGTCTTCTTTTTGGACGATTATGCTTATAACTACAACAATTTTTATCGACTCAAATCTTTCTAAGAATATTTTTAATATGTTATACATTCGAAAAATGTAAGAACAAAAAAATTTGATTTTTGGTCGCCGAATAACTTTAGTGGCCCTTAAGGCAGTTTTCTAGCGTAGAATTTTGAAAAAGTCGAAATTTTTTTTATATTTTCATAAAGACATTGAAGAATATGCCCTTGAAAATATTTTTGAAAGTTTAGATTATTAAACGAGTTACAGCCATTTTAGTTGTTTGGCATCTAATCTAGTACGACCGGAACTCAAATCTTTAAACGCGTTCTTCTTGAAACTATTTTTTCAAAACATTCTTTGGGCTGATTTACTTAAAATTTTGTATAGGCCGTTTCTATATATCCCTCAATGACTCGCAATAGAAATATGTAAAAGCTTTTTTTTTCCATATTTTTAAAAATTTCAAAACTTTGAAAAAATGGCGAAAAAAATACTTATTATTTTTAAACAGTCGCATTTTGCGAAAAAAAATTTTTGCTTTTCTTGTCCTTAGTGCGGGATATAGCGACATTCTTACTAATCAAAAATATCTCCTTTTTTTCAGATCACTTGAAGGATTGAAATCATGTCAAGATGAAGACACCCTTTTTTTAAATTTGTTTGTGTATTATTGATATATATGAGCATATAGCAAAAAAATGATTGGTAAAAATATTTTTGATTTTTTTTTTTTTAAATTGAATTTTTTTTTTTAAAAAACGCCGAAAAATTTGTTCCTCTGGACTTGAAAACTGCCCTAAGGAATAATTTTTTATGAGCGTGTTATATTGTTTTCCTAAAATATTACAAAACTTTTTGTCAGAGCCATAAAAAAAATCCAAAACCGAAAGATATACTGCCACCCTACATAAACGCATGACTTAATTAAATCAAAAAGTGTGCCGAACAATTTTTCCTATTTCGAATTCATTCTAATTTATTATTAAGACATACTTTGTGAATGGCACTTAAGGGGGTGATTTTCAGTTAAATTTCTCAAATTCTTTCATTTTTGCTTTTATCTAAACTAGGAAAATCAAACTTAGAATGGAAGCAAATGAGTATCTGACAAAAGTTGTATTTAAAAAAAGGTGAATGTAATAATTGTAATTAAAATTGGAATGAATAATAATTTCAGAGCATACATTTAGAGTTCTATATTTACTTAGTTTCTTTAGGTTTCAAATTTCAAATAAACTATATACTCTTAGAAAGCTACAGGGTTAAAATACAACTTTATAGAACTAAGTTTATTAATAGGATGAAGTAAAAAACTATGGCCATCCAAAAAAATGTTTTATTTTTGGGCTTAAAAAAATTATCGTCATGAGTGGGACACCTGAAAAAATCCCCCAAAGATTTCAAAAATATAAATCAAGTGCCATATTATTAAATTCTCATTAATATTTATTGATTTTTAGGAGTTGCCAAACAAAAATTGGTTTACTGATGTGAATTATTTGAATTTTTCTTAAGAATTTTCTTTGAATTGATCAGAATAGCCGAAATGAAAAGCTTTTTTGCTCAGTGGACTTTAAACAACTATCAGTGCTTTGATTTAATATGCTGCGACATATTTTTTTTTTTTTATTTTTTTTTTTTTTTTCATTAATATTATATGCCTCATGTATCGAATGGAAATTAGGTAAGGAAAACCTTTTTTGTGTACTGATATAAGCCAGATATGATATTGATAACCTTTTGAAGGAAACCTTATCAATATCTAATCAAGTGCTTATAAGGTTTCCTGAAGCTATAAGGAGTCCTCTTCAAACTCTGATTCGACTATTATCAGAATAAGGTGACCTGATTAGGACGAATATCAAAACGTACGTCACGTATGAAATCAGTTTCTTATCAAAATAAGGATATCTTGATAATTTTCTGACTCTAATCTTAGAAATATTTCTACTCGGGAAATTGAAAAATAACATTAAAGGTAATTTCTATTAAAAATACAAAACGACAAATAAAAAATTTAAAAAAATTGTTTAGACTGAAAGGCATTTCCACTAAAATGTCATCTATCAACATAAGCCACGAAAAAGTATGCACAAATCTGTTATTTAACGATAAAATGGAAATGGATATGGAAAAAGTCTTCGAAAAGTGTCCCATTTCAGATGAAAAATTATACCCTGACATTTTGTTTTTACTAACGTTTATATTGGATGCTCTAACATGTTAAAAATAGAATAAATTATAAGGGTAAGGCATACATTACCCTTATATTTTCAATGAAAAAATTAGGCTTTTTAAAGTTTCAAAAATATCCACTTTAATTCTAATATACACAAAAAACAAATTGCAATTATTATTTCAATATGTTCGGCACGAAAAACAATAACAATCTTTCCGAACGCCACTCAGGAGTAAGCTAACAACGTGACTGTTCAATGACAGTCGAAATTTCAGTGTTCCAGTATAAGAAATAAATTTTTTTCGCTGTCCCATTCATGGCAATGTCTCACTCCTACGTTTTTGGTTGAGTGTAGATGCATAACTATCATACCATAAACCATTTGTGCAAAATTGTGTGTCGGCGAGATAGATTTCGTGATATGAGATGCAGGCCCATAGCCAGGATTTACCTTAGGGGGGGGCCTTTGATAAAAAATCTACAAGTAGATACCAGTAATAACTGAAAGAAAATTTATGAAAATTTTTAAGCAAATCCGTTTTCTTTTAAGACTGAATATGCCTGTTTTTAAATGACTATAAGAAAGATGAGAAGAGTTTATTTAATTTTTTTTTTTTTACAAATAAATTTTGAGTACTAAGTTTTTTGATTTTTGCCTATGTTTTGTTGAAAAATAGTTCAAATTGAGAATTTTTAATTTCTTTTAATAAGTATTATTCCGAAAATTAGCACAAAAAAGTTAAAATGTGTGTGACAAAATTTTACTAATTCAACAATATTAATGTGACCGGTAAAAATAGGTTAGATTTCTTGTAGTTTATTAAAATCAAAATTAAAAACAGCTATGAAAACTGCAAACATTTCCTAATAAGTGCACTTGGTGAAGCTGTTTTACGATGTGTCTTTACGATTTTGTGACGAAATCGGATTCCGAAATTGGAAAGATTGTGAAATGTTTGTTACGATTTCGTTAAGAATATAACGAAATCTTTCCGATTTTGAAACCCGATTTAGTTGCGAAATCGTTGCGAAAATCGTACGAAGGAGTTGATACGACTTTGCAGCGAAATATCGTAAAGATTTCGCAACGAGTCTTAATGAAAATGTTACGAAAAAGTTACGATTTCGTTCAGAGAGTTCGAAAGAAAGGAAATTTTACTCTGTTAGCATTTTAATATGTCGTAAAAACAGTCACATAACGAAATTTTATATAAATTCGTATAAAAAGTGAAACTGTTCCGATATTTGCGTAACAAAATTGTAACGATTTCTTTAAGACAGCTCGAAATAGTTATGAATTAGTCGGAATTTCGACATAGTCGTCAACTATGGTTTGCTGCATAAATATGGCATAAAAAATGTCAAGCTAATTTTCTTCAATTTACAAAATTATATTCGTTCTAGGTGTAACTTCATGTATATATTTTACTGGATATCAGGGACTGTTTGAACATTGGAACTGATTATTTTATATGCAAACTTCTTGAAAATGAATTCCAATATAATGATTATGACTTTTATAAGCAAAGTTAATCTTTCACTTGGCCAAAAAAATTGTTCAATAATAAAGTGAAGTTTTCAAGGAAATTAACAGCATTATCACAATTTATCTAAAAAAAAAAATCACATTTTAAATATAAAGTCTCATTTGTTTTATTTCTTTATACTTTCTGGACCCTAAACCCCACCCCCCCCTCCCCCCCCTTGTCTACGGGCCTGATGAGATGATATGGTGAGAATAATGTTCAATGCGTAAGTATTGTAGGATGAATTTAGTATGATGGATATGTTTATTATGATATGTATGGTATGATATGATGCGTATGGTACTATGCTTTGTTATAATAGGTATCGTGCCATAAGTATAATGCTTATGAAAAGATGAGTGTTATACCATGAATGATTTGTTACTCCTCTTTTCTTAAAAAGAAATTGTCTTACATTTAAAATTTTACTGATATTATTAATTTAAGACGTACTTTAATGATACAACGTCAAAATAAAAAGAAAAAATTTTTATTTAGTATCACTACTGTGTGTTTTCTAACTCTGAAGTACTCTTTGAATGTTTCAAATCACCTTCAAAACTTTAGAAATTGTATTAAAATAAACAAATTTGGTAGCTCGAGTTTATCCGTTTAGATTAAAATCTACCTAATATAAATTAATATTGTTTGAATGAGTCTAATTAATGAATTCCATATATTTTAAAGCATTTCCAGGGGAACAAAAAATCGGTCTTATTGACAGTCTTTTACTTTATTTTCATCTTTTTCACTGTTAAAAGCTTTCAGTTCTACGAGCACGTCTTAATATGAGTTCTATATCTGCCAAAAAACTGTTGTTTTTTTTTTACGTCCTACAATGTGTCTAAGTGTATTCATCACTAATGCTCTTATTGGTTTCTCTGACCATTTCATTTTAAGCAAAGCCTAATTGAGTTAATGCTATTTAGTCATATATTTAATTTAGAGAAGGCGACGCGAATGATTCGGCATAAAACAACAGACTAATATATATAAATGACGATGTTGATGAAGGTTTATTTAGTAGATAATCAGATATAAGTTGTGTTGTTGTGAGACAAATTAATGATTAAGGTTAATTGCAAATTAAGTCAAGTCTGTTAAATATTTGGGTAGAAACAAGCTTGGCGTGTTTATAAATAATTGAAACTAACTAGAATTATTCGCAATCTATTTAAAGAAATTTTCCATTTAAAACGAATTTTCACAAACATTGTATAGATTAACATTGAGCTGCTTTGGACAGTTAAACATTTAATACCTAACTGAATGCTTGATAGCTAAATACATTTTTAAGTAGTTTTTAATTACATTTCTTTAAAATTTAAATTTTTTTTTTTTGTTGTGTCGTCAACTTATCCCCTAAAATTTTAATATATTTTAATGTTCCGACTCTTACAAAATTTTATACCTTTTTTTATGTTTTATAAATGACTCAATACACTCATTTAGATATGTTTTTAATGTTTTCTCTTTTTTGGGTAGTACAAAAACGGTCATAACTTTTAAGACATAAAACTGTGCAAACTTTATTATCATTTTACTTTTTATAGAGTTCTTATCAATTTCATGACCATAGTGCACACATTTTGACACGTTATAAGAATAAGATCACAATAAGAAGAACAAAAATATATTTTATATAATCTTTATTAATTTCTGAGTTGCAGTTGTAATTTTTTCTTGTTGTGGCATTATTTATATTGGGTCTATAACTTAATTCGTGCGGTTTGCTAAGAGATGGTGTAACTTGATTATTATTCCATCATTCTAATATTCCGAACATGCGTTGGAAAGCTACTGTCATTGTGCGTCTTTTTCAGTATATGCCACTCATTTGACAATATTTTTTCACTCAAATATGTCGAACTTTGTGCCTGAAAAAGTATTTTTGCGGGGAATTCTTCTTCATTACTTCAATATGAAGAAAACTGCTGCCGAAAATCATCTTATTTTGGTTGAAGTTTATGGAGAACCTGCTCTAGACAAAGACGAAGAACATCCTGGTCAGCCAAAAAAGTTTGAAAACGAAGAATTAGAAGCATTATTCGATGAAGATCGTTGCCAAACTAAAGAAGAACTTGCGAAATCATTGAGAGTCACTCAAACAGACATTTTAAAACGTTTTAAAGCAGTCGGATACATTCAAAAGCAAGGTTTCCGAAATTGGGTAAAATATGATTTGAAGCCGAGAGATGTGGAAATGCGATTTTGCATGTCCGAAATACTGGTTGAACGCTACAAAAAGAAGTTCTTTTTGCATCGGATCGTAACTGGGGATGAAAAATTGATCCATTACGACAACCCGAAACGCTAACATTCATATGGGAAGCCCGGACAACCAGAACCTTCCCATTCAAAGACAAATATCCATGATGCTAAGGTAATGCTCTGTATTTGGTGGGATCAGAAGAGTGTGCTCAATTATGAATAAAGAAAATATTGGATGGGAAGTTTTGGCTCACCCGCCTTATAGCCCGGACCTTGCCCCGTCCGACTACCATTTACTTTGGTCTATGCAAAACGCTCTGACCGGGATACGCTTCACTTCAGAACAGGGTATCAGAATTTTCCTTGATTCATTTTAGGCCTCAAAACCGGAGCAGTTCTTTTGGTGCGGAATCCATATGTTACCAGAAAGATGGGAAAAAGTAACTAAAGATGGGCAATACTTTTAATAATACTATTGTACATGTGTTTCTTAAATAAACGTTCAAATTTTGAAAAAAAAACGCACAAATTAAGTTATAGACACAATAATACTCAATTACTGTAACACTTACCTATATTAATAAATTAATAATAATTAATTATTATTAACAATTAATAATATTAATAATATATTAATATATTGTTAATTTATTATATCAATATTTTAATCTATTAAAAACTATTTATCTGTTTGTTGTTTGTTTGCTTGTTTGGCATTTATTCAAATCTAAGCAATGGAACGGATTTTGTTCAAATTTGGCATATATATTACATTTATTCTTAAATTTCAATAAACATAAATGTGAATAAAATCAAAAAAGATTTATCTGTATCTGTAAAAAAAGAAATATGAAAGTAAATTGCGTCTTTTTCTCTCATGTGGTTAAACCACTTCGTTTAACAAAAAATTTTTTGACGTAGAATTACGTCTTACAGCCCAGTTTGCATGGGGGTATTTTCACACATTTTTTCAAGGTCATGCTAACGTTTTAGGGTGTAAATACATCCTTTAATATTCATCTCACAAAGATATCGTCAATAAAAGCAATATCTAAATTTGGACTCTGTCACTTCTCTAATAAGGTCACAAAAGCGCAAAAGAGAAGAAAAAGAATTCACATTTTTGTATTAAAAAAATGCATTGATGATTCAATTACTGCTGACGTTCTTATGCTTGTTGCTTTACTTCGTACCGAAATCACAAACGTAACATCGTGTTGTTAACATCGTGTTGTTAAAAGAATAATTTTATTAATTTCTCAGAGCTTTACAAGCAATGCATACGTATAAAAATGCTTTCGCCGCTAGGAAACTTTCAGTCTACTGGCTGACTCCAATCAGTTAGGGTGGAGGGGTCGCTTTGTTTGCCTCATGGACACTGAGAAAATAAGACGTTGCAATACGAAAAAGCGATGCATAGTTCATTATATTAGCTTATATTTAGTATTTAAAAAACGCAGCGCTACTACATATGAACCATTGTAGAAATCAAGAATTGTTTCACGAATATTGTTCAGTAACTGCCGTATAATATTGTGGCGGTCGTGGCGTAATGGGCAGAGTGTGTGACTCATACGCCAGGGAACCCAGGTTTGAATCCCATCTGATACAGATAGTTTTTTCAATTGAATTAATTTTTCTACGGCCGTCACCTCTCTGCAGACAATGGTAAGCCTCAGAGAGGAAAAACTGCCATGAAAAGTTTCTTAAGAACATAAGCCGTTTGGAGACGGCATAAAACATGTAGGTCCAGTTCTCAATCATTTGTGTTCAAACATTTCACAATTGATCATAAGAAGCTCGGTCAAAGTCCTTTCAAGGGCTGAAAATGGCCATTGTCGTCGTTTCGTCGTTTAGTCACTGCTTGTGTTGTTGTTATTAATACTTATGTGTGAAATATTTGCATATATATAGTTTCTTTCGTTCTTGCAGTTTGTTATTAGTTTTGTTAATCTTCAGCAAGATTAACACAATAAATAAAACATCAATAATACAAAATATTTATTACTACTATTCAGGTTTACATATACCGAAACTTTATTTGTTTTTAAAATATCATAATAAATTTTAATTATTTATATATATTACATGTTAAATATATATTTTGTTTGCTCAAATTGAAATTTTCAATTAAACTTCAAATTGATATAAGTTCTTTTCTCTAGGAAAAATTATCAATTCATATTATTTCGAAATATTTACTTCAATTTATTAAACAAAATATTAAATATTTACTTTTAAGCAACATAAAAAGAACAAGAACAACAAATTCATCAACAAATATATCAAACAAACCATTCTACGTTCACACTTACGATACTATCGAAACTGTGTCTTTTATCCGCTGTTTTTAGAAATCTTTTTCAAACTAAATGCAAATATCCAATCTCATGGAGTAAAATATATGAAACTATCGTATTTCTCAAAAACTTCTGATAGTGCAGCTACAATCTTGCTCATTGCGCCGAAGTTACCGGTTATATTATTATGATATTTGGAATACGTCAAAAAAACAAAAAAATAATGTTCAATTCTCTTAGAGAAAAAAAATTTTTTTTGTCGAATTAAAGATTAGCGTAACCTTCAGCAGTTGGAAATGAAATCATTAGTAAATACATTATTTTTATTAATAATTATACATTTTTTTATACAATACATATCCTTTGAACACATAAATATAATTTTTTTTACATAAATTGGCAAATGAACGACCTAAGTAACTTTAAAAAAATACTGTTTTTTCAGTTTTACTACATTCAGTTCTTCAGTTAGTATATATAAGTAGATAAGCAGCATTATTTTTTTATATATTTGCTGTGTTTTTTACCAAGCGAGTAGTGAAAAAACGACTGCTAAGTTGCTTAAGAATGTTTCTTAAAACTTGGAAGCATTGTCTGATTTGTCAAAAATGTAAACAAAAAATATAAACAATACAAATCCGAAGTCACAGTTGCCACCCTCATAGAAAAAGTACACAATAATTGAGAAATGACTTGGAAGCACTTTTTTTCGTTTGCTCGCTAAACTTTAAGCCACTATTAGTTTCCTGTGTTATTTAAGCGAGTATTTCTATGATAAGCGGGCGTTTTTTTACAGCTCGCTTGGTAAAAAACACAGCAATTATTGCCGACATATTGCCAATCAAATAAATTGGTAAGCAAATATTTTTCCCCCTTAAAACTTTGAGCAGTCAGTCTTAAACAGGAGAAAATTATATATGATGATTTTTAAAGTAATTTGAGTAACTTAAACTATATATTAGCTATTATATTAGCTCAAATGGCTTCGATGTGCAGGGTTACACTGACGACATCGTGATCCTTATCAAAGGAAAATACGAGGATACTTTATCGTATCTCCTCCAGAGAGCACTCAACATAGTAGCTAAATGTTGCAGGGAAACAGGGCTCAACGTCAACCCTAAGAAAACCAACATCATCGTCTTCACCAAGAAAAGAGTCAGCGAACATCTAACTGAACCTACTCTTCTCGGTGAAACTATATACTTCTCAAAAGAAGTCAAATACTTAGGTGTGACGCTTGATGATAAACTCACATGGAACACAAACCTAAACAACACCGTAAAGAAAGCAAGGGCCTCATTATGGGTCAGCAGAGGCTTTGTAGGTAAAAACGGGGGCCTAAGTCCCAAACTAGCCATGTGGATGTATACTTCCATCACGAGAGCTGTCGTCTTATATGCCGCACCAGTATGGTGGAGTAAAACGATCCAAAAAACAGCTTAAGCCAAGCTCAGCAAATTGCAACGACTAGCTTGTGTATGTATCACACAAATGATGCGTTCTGCTCTAACTGCTGCTTTGGAGATTATGCTTGGTATACCACCATTACACATTTTGTTAAGAAAGAAGCTCTGCTCTTCACAGTCAGGCTCATCATTGACAACAATTTGATTATACCAAGTAATACTCACTCAGCGCTGTTAGACGAAATAACCAAGGACGAGAATCTAAGGTTATTACCCTGTGATCTCTGCCTTCCAAAATTCAACTTCTACAAAAACTTCCAAGTCTCCTTCCCAAACAGAACCACATGGGAAAAAGAGAGGCCACGGTTCACTGGTGACTTTCAAGTCTGGTATACTTATGGCTCAAAGACAGATGAAGGGGTGGGAGCTGGAGTTTTTGGCTTAAGGCAGGGAAAATCTATATATGCCAGCATGGGCACAGGTACTTCAGTCTTCCAAGCTGAAGTCCACACCATTGAGATCTGCTTAAGAGAGTATGTAAAAACTCTGATAGTAAAGCAGCTCTACTTGCACTTAGCGCATACAAAATCACGTCCAAACTCGTATGGGATTGCCTACAGCTACTTATCAAGGTATCTACCCATAACAGAGTCCATCTCATTTGAGTACCAGGTCATAGCGGCTATTTAGGTAACGAGATCGCGGACGAACTAGCCAAGAAAGGGGCTGCAAGGTCCTTCATAGGCCCAGAACCATTCTGCGGGATACCATGGGGCACTATGCGCCATAACATTAAAATGAGGCACATCATTACTGGAGGAAAACTGAAGGTAACAGACAGGCTAAAACATTCATGCCAACCACTTCGCTCCAAAGAACGAAACAATTTCTGACTCTAAGTGGCAGATCGATCAGACTTGTCGCAGGTTTCCTAACTGGACATTATAAGGTAAATAAACATTTATCAACCATGGGTATAGTCCAGGAAAATCTGTGTAGATTACGTAATGAAGATGAAGAAACAGCAGAGCACATCTTGTGTCACTGTAACGGTCTAATCAGGACCCGTCTTCGTTACTTAGGTGCATTGTACCTAGAACCGCATCTAATAGCGGATAGTTCACCCAAGGACATCGCTCTGTTCCTAACGCACTTAACGATTAAGGATGAACTATAACTTATAGAGGTTTGTTACAACAGGCCCTTGAGGCCGCAGTAACTAGGTGACTTGCTCCCTCCTCACTTCACTAAATAACTAACTAATTTAAGCTATGAAATTTGCAAGCAACGAGAACTGAATGTCAAAATTGATTTATATAAACTACCGAGTAACATAGAGTATATTAGCTTGAAGAGTATTGTTTAAGGTATAATATACATGTAAATTTAAAATAAAAAAAATTTTTTTTTTTTTGTTTGCTTAATGTGTTCCTTATAGTTTCTAGAATAAAGATTCATGTTTTTAAAACGATACCTGGCAACGTAAATTAAATAATAGTAAGTTTATCAATCGATAATTTTAATAATGTATGCAAAATTTCGAAGAACAAAAACTTTACACGCGATTTCCTTGAAACTAGTTTTTTAAAACGGTTCGATAGATAACTCTAAATCTATTGGTTCAATTTCAGTGAATCTTAGTGCATTTTGTTTGTAATTTTTTCCTTTAAGCATCCCTTTTAAATACAAGTACCTAATATTATTTACTTTTTTCTTAGGGGAAAAAAGCGCGTGAAAATCTATCTCTTTTTTTAACCTTTTACTCTAACTTTCGCCATAATTTTATAAAAACCCCTCGGGGGTCGCGCGTAAGAGGAATGCCAAATTAGTGGTGTGTACTTTAAAACTTCTTTTGATTTACTTTTGATTCATATACATGGGAAAGGCGATATCCATCAAACCATTTTGGATCTCTTTTTTTAATATCATTTTCAGCGCCTTCTATATAAAAGCCCAAAAATTATTTATAAAAAAAAATGTTTTCATAAGGTACTTTTATCTACAAGCTGTATAAATGTTGAAACAAAATAATAATTCCTTGTATCTAAAAAATTTTTTTAATAAAGCTGCTTCTTTTGGTTGTTAAACATATATTTTACCTTAAAAATAGACATACTTATGCAAGATTAATAGCTTTCGAGTCATGTCTGTTGCATAATAAAGAATTATGAAAAGTTCCGTGATTTCCTGAATAAATTTTTTATTTATTAAAATTGATGCTGCTTAATTCAAATACATGTAAAAACTAAACAAATGATTTCCTAAGAAGATAAACGTTCAAAGTGCGTCGTCAAACTGTCTGCCAAATTTTGGTAAAACTTCAATAAAACTTTAAATCATAAAGATAAAACTTTGAAAATTGCGCCAATTCCATTTTTTACATTTTGCTATTTTCATTATTTTGAACATTGATATTGTGTCAAACATTTGCTAGACAATGCAAGATTTTTGCCTTAAATATGCAAACCATAAATGCAAATATTTTGAGCGAAAGATTTTTCAACATAGCTAGTGCTTAAATATTAAAGAAAGACAACTTGAATTTGTAAAAATATGACATTTGATAGTGTGCAGGAAAAAAAAATCGACAGAAAATACAATAAACAAGAAATGATAAAAGTTTTGTTAGGAAATAAAAAGTTACTCTGGCCAAACTTTTCAAGTTCAAATGTTGAAGTTTCTCCAAAGCTATATGTGCAAATATTAGCACATATAAACTACTCGTTAAACATAACGTATTTTGTTGAACCTCAGATGAACCTGACAAAATTGAAAAATATTTGTGAGAAAAGCATTTTATTGTAAAAAAAATTGTGTTTTATGTGGTGATAAACAAAACAAATATTATTTATATGTTTTGTACTAATGTAACAGCTTCATTTTATGGAGTTGATATCAATGTTTTTTTATATCAGTTTTTCTAACAATAACTAAGCCATAAAAACCAACACATTAAAAGTTGTATCTGTGTATTGTGTTTATACACAATTTATTTGTAGCATTTAGTTTACGACAAAATTAAATAAGGCTTAAAATTCTTATGTACAGAAAGTACAGAAGTTTCCTTGAAAGTGCTGACAACTTTTATTCACTCTTTGATTGCTTTATAAATCAATCAAAAAAAGACATAAAATGTTGTGAACTTAAATGTTGTTTGATCAAATTTTCTTAATAAACATCAAAAAATTTATTCAATTTATTCTTTATTCAGCATTTTAATATCTTAGGCAAGAACAATTAAAAAAAATATCCATTTCAGCCCTTGAAAGGACTTTGACCGAGCTTCTTATCTGCGTGTTGGGAAATGGGAAACACAAATGCTCGAGAACTGGACCAACAATTTTTATGTAGGTAGTAGGCTGTTGAAGTAAAAAATTTGTTCAGTGCAGCCAAGTTCACAACCATGTGCGGAGAGTTGAAATGGAGAGTCGCTGGCATTATATGCCCGTATATGTAATTGGCGTGGATTTGACATTCAACAATAAAAAATTGAGCAGTAAGTATATTTTGTGTATGCATGTAATTTATTTTATGTTATTTTAAATTTTTGAATTTAAAAGTTAATTTATTAAAAAGAAAAAATTATTTAGCTATCAAATATATGTAAAGCTTAGTATGCTGTAGGAAGGAAATATTTGGGCATATAATTCTACACGCGAAATTTTGGTGTAGAGTCAAAAGTGTTTGTGTGGAGAAAAATCTCTTAATAAGCTAAATAAATTTGTTGATAAAAAATGTACACCAATACATACTCCGTCACCCATTTCCGAATTAATCCAGGTCCACCCAGCGTTAACGAGCTATGTGACGCAATAAAGTCGCTTCCAAATAACAAAGCAGCAGGAAGCGATGGTATACCAGCGGAGTTTTACAAAGCTCATCCTAGACTTTCCGCTGTGCTTCTGTGTCCACTCATCTGCCGCGCCTGGGAAAACGAAAGTTTCCCCGATGAGTGGACGGACGGCATCATAATCAAAATTCCGAAAAAGGGCGATTTAAAGGAATGTGATAATTGGCGTGGTATCTGTGTGCTGCCTGCGGTTTCGAAAATAGTAGCGAAAATAATTCTGGAGAGACTGAAAGACCACCTCTACTCGACGATCGACGTGGCACAAGCTGGTTTCCGTGCTGGTTCATCGTGCACGGACCATATTAATACAGTGCGTATAATCATTGAGCAATGTGCGGAATATAGATCCGATTTGCACATGATGTTCATCGACTTCGAGAAGGCGTTCGACAGCGTTCACAGGGATTGCTTATGGGCTGCCCTACGACGAAGGGGTGTGCCAGAAAAGATCATCGCTATTATTAAAGCAACCTATGATGGTGCAAAATGTCGAGTCTTACACAAAGGAGTACTATCTGATCCCATCGAAGTCCACAGCGGTGTCCGTCAAGGCTGCATTTTGTCCCCAGTTTTGTTTCTGCTGGTCATTGGGGATGTCTTAGATGCAGCGTTACACCAACTTCCAAATAGTGGTCTGAGATGGACGATGACAAACTTTTTACAACACATCGACTATGCGGATGATATCTGTCTGCTGGCAAATCGACTTACAGATTTATCGCGCATGGCAGATTCTTTAAATGCAGAGGCGGTGTCTGCGGGTCTTAAAATTAACTTCAAAAAAACAAAAGTTTTAAGTCTCGCAAATGAAAGTAGCAGTTTAGTGGAGGTATCTGGCCAACAAATAGAGAAAGTAAACAGTTTTACATACCTTGGAAGTGAAGTTGCTGCTGGTGGTGGAACTGAGGAAGACATTGAATGCCGAATCAGAAAAGCCAGAGCGGCATTTGGTATGTTAAACAACATATGGCGAAATAACATACTGAGCGCCAGCATTAAAGTTAGACTGTTCAAAACGAACGTTTTATCGGTGCTTCTCTATGGGTGCTGCACGTGGAAAATAACACAACTTATTATCGCGCGATTGCAATTTTTCGTAAACCGATGTCTAAGAATTGTTCTTCGAATCTTCTGGCCGAACACAATAACTAATGAAGAACTGCTCCGCAGAACAAACATGGAGCCCCTAGACATCTTAATCAGAAGACAAAAATGGAAGTGGATAGGCCACACTCTCCGAAAAGACGACAGCTGCATCGCAAAGAAAGTAATGGAGTGGAATCCCCTTGATGCGAGGGGAAGGTTACCTGGCAGGCCAAGAGAATCGTGGAGAAGGACTGTGGAGCGTGAAGCCGGTCAACTAAACAAGAGCTGGAGGGAGCTCAAAACAATTTCCAGGAATCGGACACGTTGGCGCGTAGGCGTAGTTGAGACCCTATGTCCCGCTAGGGATTAAAGGAACAAGAAGAAGAAGAAGAAGAATACATACTTACTGCTTCTTTTTATTGTTGAATGTCAAAGTTCCGCGGCAATCAAATGTATAGGCATATAAATGCCAGCAAAATTCTGGCATTTTAACTCTCCACACATGATTGTGAACTTGGCTACACTGAGCAAATTTTTTCCTTCAACAGCGTGCTACCTAGCGAAAAAAAATTCCATTGCCTGTTCGGTGTCAAAAAACTCAATGGACTTCTTATGGGAATTTTGTTTTCGTTTCTACAGCATACCTAGCATCGCTTTGCTTCTCTTGTGTGTCCAACAACGCACCTGTGTTTTTTTTTTTTTTTTAATCACTCGAATTTCGATTTTTCGAACTTTTCGATTTATTTTTTTTTACTCATACATTACACTGTTCTAAAAAAAAAAATGGTTTTAGTGTACAAGAGTTCCTAGTAATATTTTACGTTTTGTCGATCCATACGATGACTTTCTGCATTTTCAGAATGTTTTCATCACTTCGACTTTTTCGCCAATGGCCATTTTAAGAAGTCACTTCGAATTTTCGTACATTGCCTTACTTAGTGTATCATAACTTTGCTTCTGTTTACCAAAATTTATTTTTTTGTAAAAGGTAATAAAAAAGCTATAATGTTGTGTTCCATTTTTGCCTAAATGTTTAAAATTGTTTAATTTTTTACAAAGTTATAGGCTCTTACATGAACAGAAAAAAATTGTTTTATTATAATTTTGATTTTGATTTCAAAAATATTCCAAAAAATTCTTCTGACATGATTTTTTTGAGTAATTGTATATAAAGACCAGGGTATTCAATTTGAATTGCTTGTAAAAAAGCTAAAATCGGTAATCAAATAATTTAGTTATGGACGATAACAACAATGTACATATTTTGTATAGGCTTTTTGTATAGCCAATTATCAGAGAATTTTCAGAGGTCAAAAAAATCTTTTATACATTCGACTAGTTGACTCTGATCAAATCATTCTGCCACCACTTCACATTAAGCTTGGGTTAATGGAACAATTTGTTAAAGCACTAGACAAAACAGGAACAACTTTCATATACTTAGAAACAAAATTTAGAAAACTAAGCAATGCAAAAATAAAAGAAGGTTAGTTATTATTTCAAAGTTTATTTTTTAAAATAAATGTTTTATATAATTTTTCTGTTAAGGCATGTTCATTGGACCGCAGATTCATGAATTGGTTAAAAGTGCAGAATTTTCGAATCAGATGACAAATTTTCTAGGAACTCATCGAACCAATAACTATGTAGAAATTGTGAAGATACTGCTAAGTGCATTTCAGGCTATGGGATGCAATTGTCAACAAAAATGCACTATTTGCATTCACATTTGGATTTTTTCCCACAAAACTTAGGTCAGTTCAGTGACGAGCAAGGTGAAAGATTCCACCAGGAAATTATGCAAATAGAAACACGTTTCATGGGAAAAAGCAAAATGCACATGCTGTCGGAATATTGTTGGTCTTTTCAAAGCGCATCAAAGCATTTTTAGACAAGTAAATTAAAATTAAAATATACAGAGTATCCCGCAACTGAGTACAACTATTTATGGAGATGAAAGGATACACCGAACTTAGCAGAAAATCGTATGGGAGGGGGTATATTTTCACATTCTTAGGAGCGACAGGGTTAATTAATATTTTACGACTTTGATTCACGTTATTGTTTCTAGCAGAAAAACTAAATTACAGAAAACTTATTTTGATAGCTCATTGCAAAGATAATGAAATTAACTTTCTTGCAGTATATCAACAAATTCCAACGATGATTTAACCGATACCGAACTGTGCTAATATTATTTACTGCATAACTACTTGTAATATCGTTATACAATCTTATATCGTTTTTTCTAAAACGTATAGTTTTTTTTTTGTTTCTAGAGATATGTTTATGTTTTTTGGTATCATTGAAAAAAAAATGTAATAAATTACAAAATTGATGGTAACAGAATTGAATTTATTACGCGAAATTCTGAGAAATTTGCACTAAAATTTGAAATTTGGTAGTTTCAACAGATTGATTTCATTTTCACACAAGCACAGCTCAGTAACGATTAAGTCGGTAGGGTTGTTTTGTTGATATACCACTAGAAAGGTGATTTCATTGCCTTTGCAAAGAGTTAACAAAATAAATTTTTTGTAAGTTAGTTTTTCTGCTAGAAACAATAACGTGAATACGATTTTTTGCTCAGCTTGACATAACCTTTCACTTTCGTAAATAGTTGCACTTAGTTACGGTACAGCCTGTAAGAACTATATCATTATTAAGGAGGGACATGACATTGGCAGTTTTTTGAAATCTTTGAAACTTTTTAATAATTTTGTTTTTTTGGTAAATATTTGTAAGATTCTAAGAAAAAAAATTTAATGGTAAAATTCCTACGGGTTCAAAAATTACAGCCGGATTAGTGAGAACGCATTTTTAATTTTTGCGCTACCTACGTACGGCAGCTGGTATATACTTGTTTTACTTGCTATCTGACTTTTGGTGCTTGTTATTTCGTACCTTATAGTATAGTTATTTGCAAATGTTTCAACTACTTGGTATCACCATAGGAGCTACAGCATTGAATTTTTCCAAAGGAAATGTTGCAAATCGTTTGATATTCATATGCGAAGGCATATGAAGCTTCAAAAGAAGCCCGAATTACTAAACGATTGCAAAAAACTATAAGCAACAGCACAACACAAGATAACGAAGGCATACAGTACGAAGCAGGCATGGCAGATTGAAGGTAACCTTTTTTTTTTTCTTTGTACTAACTTTGAACGCGTTTATCTCGAAACCATGTTTTTCGTACTGGTTGCGGCACTAGCGGGTACATTTTTTGACGAATTTTTTTTTTTTGTATTTTTTTAAACTTGATTCGCTATCATATGACACGAGCTTTTTTTCAAAATTTTTTTCAAGTTTTTATGAATTTTTAAACTCAGTATTTTTTTCGAAAAAACACACTTTCAAATTTGGAACATCACCAAAAAATTAAAAAAATTTATAAAAGAAAAGCTCGTGTCATACGATAACCAATTTTGTTAAGATTCAAAAAGTCATTTTTTTCCAGATCGGAGAAATTTTGCAGCTCCCAGCGCTGCAACCTTCTCTGCCGCCAGTTTGGAGCTCTTTAAAACCATGCTGAAGTAAAAAATATATTTTTTTGAATTTTTTTTCTTGTAATTTGCTCAATTTTCTGCAATAATAAAAAAAAAATTTTGGAAAAATGTTTGTTTTTGACTGAGTTATGAATTTTAAAAAAAAAGGTCTGTTTTCTCTGCCGCGCATGTCTTGTCCCACCTTAACTCTATTTCTAAACCGATATATTTTAATGAAAAAAAATCTGAGAATATATTGCACCGTACTTTTATTAATAACTTTATTATTTGTTAACCGATTTTTTTTTTTTTTTTAATTAGTTCGAAAATTAAAACCCTTGACTTATGAAGAAAAAAATAAACAAAATTATGACAGTGCATTTTTATTGCATTCTAACCGTTACAAAATGTAAAAATTAAAAAAAAAAATATGCTTTTGTTTTTTTGCTCTTTTATTTTGAAATTGATTGCCATATTTCTATTATTTAAATTACAGTACAAAGCTGCAAGTCCTACCTTTATTATAATGTAAAGTTTTTTTAGAATTATGGCAGTAAAAGTAAAGTTATGATGAACCAAATAAGGCGAAGTACGAATATTTTAATTGACTCATTTATGAGGTTCTTGACGAAAAATTCGAAGTGATACAAAAATTCTATAAATGCAGTAAGTCATCATATATAACCATTTAATTAAATTTCTATGGTATTATTATGCGTATTTGAGAGCATAAGCCAGATTTAGTTAATGTCTTCACAGAATAGTTATTCTTCAAAAACTGTCTATTCGAATGGCTGTATTGGTGGTTAGAGTCTGTAATAATTTGATGTATGGTATATGGCATAAGTTCGGAAAGTTCTATGTTATTGTAAAGTAGTATGTGTAAAAGAGTCTATATCAAGTGTATGAATCGTTAAGAAATTTTAATTTAGATATCATTCAAGTTATGCGATGATACCTACTAACTTAATAAAAGTTCCTTTACTGCTAATAAATGAGTTTATCATACCCATTTTTATTCAAAATTGGTTAGGTTAGCTTAGGACTCATGTTATGCGATAGTACCTACTAAAACAATAAAGGTTCCTTAACTGTTAACCCTCCGATGAGTGAGAAGGTCCCTAGGGACCTTTTTGCCTTTTCAAACTGAAATTACTCCTACTTCGGCCACTACCACCCCAAAGTTACTCTGTATTCCAAGAGAATTTTGTTGCGCATCTTTTGGAAAAAAAAATCAAGCCGATCGGATCATTGCTTTAGGAGTTATTGAGGTTTTAGTGAGAATAGTACGCGGACGTGTGAATAGGTCCGTATGGACCTTGTACTGAATTTCACTAATAAATGCATGTTTTTGGGCATCATTATAATTTTTTTATTGTTTCAACACAAAATTTACTTGTTCTGAACACAAAGACCTAAACTCAAAGACATTAGGGATGATGGTAAAAACAAAAAATTCTAAGAAAAATTCACACAATATATTCACACAATATATTCCGTCAAAGCCAGCTAAGTATGGTTTGAAAGTATGGTGGTTATGCGACTCACAGAGTTATTATCTTGTGAAGGGAATGGTATATTTTGGAAAACTGCCAAACCAACAACGGGAGATAAGCCAAGGGCAGAACGTAGTGCTGGATCTTGTGGAAAAATATTTAGATGCTGGCCTTACTATATACGCGGATAATTTCTTTACCACTCTTGACTTGGCGCGTATTTTGTTGAGGAGGAAGACCGCATATGTTGGTACAGTGCGCTACAACAAAACATTCATTCCACAGGAGTTCAAGAAGAACCCGAAGCGCACCATCAATAGTACATTATTTGGGTTCAACGAAGGGGATATAGCGTTATGCTCATACGTGCCGAAAAAAAATAAAGTGGTGAACGTGCTCTCCACAATGCACTACACCTGCCTCGTTGACGAGCAAACCGAGAAGCGGAAGCCCTATGCCATATTAGATTACAACGCCAACAAATGCGGCGTTGATACCATGGATCAAATGCTATGCACTTACAGCTGCAAAAGAGCAACACAACGATGGCCGTTGGCCATGTTTTAGAATATGCTGGACGTCGCTGCATTTGCTGCTTTTACGATTTACAACGAAATGAAGTCTATAAAAAGGAGTGATAGACGGCGGTCGTTCTTGTTACTGCTAACGAAACAATTGGCCACACCAAATATCGAAGAACGTGCCCTGAACAACCATATAACCTCATATCCAAGGATACGCAATGCGATGGAAGCATTCGATGTCAGGGTAAGAAAAACATCTTCAAATTCAAGAATAGAATATATATTTTTTTGTTTTTTATTTTTCTTTTCATTTCAGGTATTACCAAGACCGATGGAAGGCAATGCACCGTCGTTTGCGGCTAGGTCAAGTAGACCGTCATGTCGCCTTTG
Source organism: Coremacera marginata (assembly GCA_914767935.1). Lineage (NCBI taxonomy): Eukaryota > Metazoa > Arthropoda > Insecta > Diptera > Sciomyzidae > Coremacera > Coremacera marginata. The sequence goes on from OU612045.1 coordinate 152,340,816, forward strand.
GCGTTCTGAGTACGGGCGGCAGCGGAAAACGCGGGCACACTGCTTCGGCTGCGGCAACGCTGTTTGCGGAGAACATAGCACACTTTTACATCGCTGCAACACTTGCGTACAGGGCGGGGGACAAGAAGTACACGCTCAACAACAATAATTTTTAAACTTTTTTATAATAGTCTTAAGTAAATTCAAGCAAAAAAAAAAAAAAAAATTAAAAAAATTGAAAAAATTATTTTTGTATGTAGAATTTAGTTATAAACAAAAAAAAACAAAAAAAATTTAAAAAAAAAAAAATTTTTATATGAAAAAACATGATTTACAAAAAAGGTCCGTAGGGACCTTTCCACACGGCCGTGAAGTTCAGAACTGTCACTCATCGGAGGGTTAATAAATGAGTTTATCATACCCATTAATGTTCAAAATTGATTAGGTTAGCTTAGGGCTCATGTTATGCGGGGTGGTTCTGAAATACTTTTGTAAAATTAACCCATTTAATGTAAATGCTCCTTTTTTTGTCAAACATACTGAATACGCAACTATTCCACGCTTAAATTCATTAACGATTCACTTCACTACCGTTGACGTGAGCATTTCTGAGTGCTCACTTCAGTGTTACGGCAAGAAACGGCTAATTAATTTAATTTGCAAATCACAACCAGTCAAATAGCTAGTTAGTTTTAAATGTTTTTTTTTTCAAAAAAATACATGCGTTCCTTTCTTACTTAAGTAATACAATAGAGTTCAATTGTATTACAATAACTGGAGTGTCCGATAGGCAAGAGTTAAATACTTCAGATATTAAACACTTTACATTCAAAGCTTATGATTAAACAGATTCAAAATTTATGAATAGTTGTATGCTTACAGTAATTATTTGAGTTTTAAGTGTCTGTTCAAATATGTTTGAAACATTGAAGTGTTTTATTAAAAGCACTTTATTGTAGCACTTTGCTCTTCGATATTATTAATGAATAAATTATTAGTTTCTCTTTTCTTCTGCTCAAATTGTTTCTTATTTGGAAATTCTTATCCTAAATTAATTCCACTAAATTGATTGTTCAGGCAAATTTGTTTTTTTTCTGCTACTTGAATACAAAAATATACATATTTGGTATTTTATTTCAATTAACATTTCCAATGATAAAATAAATTTGTTGGTGAATGACAGGAAATGCTGTGAATAGTAAATAAAAAGTCAAGGTATAAGCCGTAATGCGAAGTTTATTATATTCATTTGTATTCCAAAAACTACCTTTCTTCTTTTGCATTCATTGTTATTGAGTGTTTTTTTTTTTCTTATGTCCAGCTTGTTCTGTGCTTTCTCTTTTAAGAGCTTTTATTGTTACATTTATCTACAAGAATAACAGGCAGGGATCTCGTGACATCGTTTGTACAGCCATCGCGAATTCGACTAAATTTAATATTAGTCGATAGCTGACAAGTTTTTTTTTAGACTAAGCTAACGCTCAGGGGATGTCCATATGCATGGTGAAAGTTGGGGGGTGAAAAGATGGAGTAGTGTCGGTGAAGTTAGGTTTTAAATATACACAGCCCAAAATTGCCAGAGAGCATGCTCGCAGAAACATTGTTTAACGATTCTACTACGCTACCGAAAAATGAATTATATTTGTTATGCAAAGACTTATTCTTTGGATTAATGCACAGCAAATTAATTTGAATGAAATTAATTTTTTTTTTTAAGTGAAACATCTCACAGCTGCCATGTGACGGTTTTAACTACTTACTTACTTACTTACTTAGGTGGCGCTTACAACCGTAAGTCGGTTTTGGCCAGTTGTAAGAATTTCCGCCAGCCATTTTTATTTTGCGCTTGCTGACGCCAGTTGGAAGCTCTAAGTTTCGCCTGGTCGTCCTCTACTTGGTCCTTCCAACGGAAATGCGATCGTCCAATTCTGCGTTAACCACCGCTGGGTACCGAATCGAATATTTTCTTCGCTGGAGCGTCGTCTTCCATCCGCTCAACATGACCTAGCCAGCGAAGACGCTCGATTTTTATTCGCTTTACTATGTCGATGTCAGCGTATGGCTCATACAGCTCATCGTTCCATCGTATTCGATACTCGCCATTGACGCAGATTTGTCCGTAGATCTTGCGAAGGAGCTTTCTCACGAAAGCTTCCAAAGTCTTTTCATAAGAGCTGCTCAACGTCCAGGTTTGTGCTGCATATAACTGGGCGGGCATGATTAGTGACTTATTGAGCGTGACTTTTGTTCGTCGAGTGAGGGCTCTGCTTCTCAATTGCCTAATGAGCCCAAAGTTACACCTGTTGGCAAGAGTTATCCTTCGTTTTATCTCTCTACTCTACTTATCTCTCTACAGGTTTGCCAACTAATATTATGTTTTTTAGAGTTTTTTAAACATTTTCTAAAAGTTGTATTTTTTTGTATTTTTACGAGTTCGATACTGCGACAAACACTAAGGTTAAGATGGATCGCTGAATACGAATCCATTTTCTGAATTTCAAAATTATGTAATTTTACACAATAGGGCTGCCACCTGTTAAAAAATATTTTTAAGAGTTTTTAACATCATTTAATAGTTTAATGGGGTAACTTTTTTAAAATCTGGTGATAGAGCTTTAAAATTCAAGATGGCGGATAGCGTTGCCATTTCGATTTTTTGTATTTTTGTGGCATACTGGTTAAGGTGCGTGGCTGGTATGCAATAGCACCCAGATTCGAATCCCATCCGACACAGAATGTTTTTTCAATTGAATTAATTTTTCTGTTCGGCCGTCACTTTTCTACAGACATTGGCAAACCTCAGAGAGTAAAAACTATCATGTAAAGCTTCTTGAGAACATAAGCCGTTCGGAGCCGGTATAAAGCTTGTAGGTCCAGTTCTTGATTAATATACGTTCAAACATTTCACAACTCGCACAACACAATTGATTATAAGAAGCTCTGCCAATGTCCTTTCAAGGGCTTATTAAAACCAATTAGTTCTTTTATGGAGTAGTTTAGGAGTCTATTGCATACAAAATACATACCTACAAACACAAACACAATTATTATATGAATATACTGCAGGCAGTTTTTCCAAAAAAATCATGTTTTTGAAGAAAATACCAACGAGAGAACTAAAAAAAAACACAAGTCCAGTCCGTCGTTGGACACATGAGAGAAGCGAAGTTTTTTTAAGTTTCATAGATTTAATAATTTAGTGTTTTTTTATTTAAAGAGCTTTTAAATTAAAAAATTTAATATAGCGTAAAGTAAATAAAAAAACACATCTTAGTATTCGCACCAGAACATTTTATTACATTGCATTGCATTATTTATTTTATTACGTGCAACATTCATTGTTATTTCAACCCACTTGAGGGCAATTGTTAATTTTTGCCGATGCTGAGACATCTTGTAGGAAGTAGATGTTCTTTTTTATGAAATGTATTTATAGCAAGTACCCAATCCTATGTCTATTAAGAAATTGTTGTGATATACTGCAACAAAGCTATAGTAATCAACAACTTTGCTTAACAGAGGCTTTTGGATCAGTGGATAATGTAGTGAACTCCTAATCACAACGGTGCGAGTTCAATTCCCCGCGGAGAATCTAAGAAATATTTTTAAAATATTGAAATTACATTTTCTTGTTATAATAGACGCAAGGAACAAATAAAAATCAATTTCTAAGAAAAACGCTGTCGAAAAATAAAAGTGTCGTTTTCGAGATTTCACTCAAGCGAATCACAGAAAGAGCTGTAAAACGCATCGCTTAAAAAAAATAACTAAATACCATGAACTTGCAATCAAATGGCAGAGTTTAAATAGCTATCAAACAAAAACCTCGAACAGAAATGCAAAAAGCAAGCGCCTAAGCAATATGAAAATGAATCCACTCAAATTTGTTAGTGCTTGCTGAAAGGAATATGTTTGAAGAACTTTCGGTTAACAGTTATGAACAAAATAGCTGGCATTAACAACAAAAATAAAAAAAAAAACCACACGACAAGAAACCTGAAACTTTTGCTTACTAAGGACTCCACTGTTTTGCTGCCAACAGTGCTTTGGAGTAAATTTAAATATAATTCTTAATCAGCATCAATTAGCAAGTAAATTCTATTTTTATGCTGTAATGGAATGAACCCAAAAATAAAATATACGCTAAGCGATTTTTTTCTTAGAGGCAAATAAGGAATTTTTAAAATTTTTATACCTGAAGAAATAAATGTTTATGGCTTTGACTGAATTTATTGCGCATTACTATCTGGAAAATTATGATGAGGAGTTTTAATTGAGCTTAATTTGAAGCCGAACTCAAGTAGTTTCGATTTTCCGCATAGTTTTTATTGATTATAGAACTTAATTAAAAGTAACAGCCAATTTAAAATAACAATTAAATTACTTTGAGATTAACCTTTAATTAAGAATTATTTGAGATAAGCTGAGTTCAAAAGGTATGGTTTTTTTTATATATCTCTTTTCTTTTGCAGTTTTAATTTCATCAGCATTCAAGTCAAAACCATAGAAAATTCCATTTGCTCGGAAACAGTCAGTGTACATTAATTATAAATTAATTAAACTGAATTATATAATGTTTGAAAACTTCTGTGTAATACTCACCAAAAACGCAGCAGCAGAAGCATAAAGTATACAGGACTATAAACAGTATCCTTATGTATGTATTGTCGAAAATATACTCCATATGTGGTTCATTCTGTTGCAGTGTTGTTGTATTATAATTACTGCTACCGCTGCTGCTGCTGCTGCTACTACTGCTACTGACGTTGTTGCTATTCAGAGCCCTATGAAAATCTCCTCCATCAGCATCGATGAGTGATGCAAAATCAGTCGTTGTTGTTGCTGCCGCCGTCAGTAACGTCACATTCAGAAGAAACAAATTTAAAACGCCGGTAAGCGTATCGGTAGCAGCAGAACTGCTGCCGGAAGTGTTGTTGGCGGAAGCAGCTGCTGTTGTTACTATTGCTGCATCGGAAGTGTCATTAAATGCCATTGTTTTTCGTCTTATTGTTTTTACTGTTGTTGCTGCTGTTGTTACTGTATGTCGGTAGTTTCGTTGCTTATGTTTCTTGTTGTTGTTTATCCTAATTTTATTGTTGTAATTGTTGCCATACTTATGGTCATAGCTGTATTCGTAGTGTACGTTGTTGTTGTTGTTGTTGTTGTTGTTGTTTTTGTTTTTAGGTTGAACTCTGTTGTTGTTGCAGTCATTGCAATTATTTTGCTTATGTATTTCATACATTGTTGTATCAACATACGTTGGCTCAACTGCTGTTGCTATTGTTGTAGCTGCTTTTATTGTTGCTGGCGTTGCCAGGTTAGATTTGCGTTTTGTTAGCCTTACAGTGTTAACTTTTTTTTTGCTGTTCATTCCTTTTTTTCCTTTTTTTGTTTCTTGTGGTTAGTCAAAACGTTGCTTTAATTAAGACCACAACTAGTGCTGCTATGGCAAATGCTGCAAAAAGTAAAAGAAATTAATTAAGAATATTTTTACAACAAAGAACATTCACAAAATAAATTAAAAAAATAAAAAATTAGTTCAAATATATGTTGAAGTAGATGTAAAAATAATGCAATATATATTTTATACTCTGCACTCTAATAGTACTAGTTCGATTTTTAAGATATAAGTTTTAAAATATCAAAATATAAGTATAAAATATAAGTTTTAAAGTATAGGGCTATTTTTCTATCGAAATTTTCATAATAAGTATATTTAATTAAAACTAAAGATTTTTAAAAAAATCTTCTTCACTGCTGCGCATTGCTTGCTCGTGTTCCTTGCACACGTTTGTGTTAAGAGAGTTTTAATAAATTCCATATTGTTTTCCGCTCTTTTCCTTTTGAGCTAATAAAAAAAAACTAATGAGTCTCAAGCAATTCGAAAAGTGAAAACATATACGTGAGTATTAGGGCGGGTCGATTTAAAAATCGCTCAATTCTCTGTGAAAATCGTATTCTAGGGATCAAAATAAGAAACTTTGCCGAAGGAACCATACCCCTAAAACGAATTCTGATGTCCCCCAATTTGGGTCGAACTTTTGGGTAGGGGCAAATTTTTAAAAATCCCACTTTGACCCATTTAGAGTGCTCAAATCGAGTCCAAATGTATAGCCGACCCCCACTAACTTTGGAGGCTTGACCCACCCATGCCAGTGGCACACCCCCTGGAACCCCCCTGTGGGGTTCCCCATACAAACATTTCAAAAAATCACCAGTTTTGGCACTTTACATGAAAAAATCAGCGAAATGGCTATGTTTTTTCTTTATTTTTATTTTTTTATCTATAATAATATTTGTTATTTATTTATAATAATATCTATTTTTTCTCTTTTGAAATTTATTTAGTCAGAACATATGTAAATGAAAAAATTAATTTAAGTTAGTTATAGAAAAGAAACTAAAAAAATTATTGTTTGAAGTCTTTTTTACTTTCAAGTCTGGGCAATTTCGCACGGCTCTCTAATGTCGTCGCCATAACAGCCTCTACATTTTCCGGTATAACCCGTTTGGAAACGCTAGGTAGCAATTGAACATATCGTTCCGTTCCTTGTATGTGTGATGCAATTTTTGGATCATTAAACGGTGGATCATCTTGATTTAAATATTCTTTCAATGTATCGTACGGAATGCTTCGCGTGAATGGTGGTTCAAAAACGTTATTTATGTCATTCATATTGATCATTTCCGTCTAACTTGTGCAATTAAACTTTATATCTGGTTGTTTATAAGCTCTAAGTTGCGTTGGGTCGTCAACATCTGTTCGATAGCGTAGAATTATGTTCATAGAACAGTCGCGCTTTTATTTGCTATCATCAAACAACATTGATAACAAGATATTTTCCGAATGCGCATAATATGAATTATCTGTAATTACTTGATTGACAATTTTGCGTAAACGAGGTTCTAGAAATCGTGACCAACTAATGAAGTTGAAAAATAATGCACTGCCGTACACGACAGAGCTGTAATACTTGATATTGAAGTACATTGGCACATAACATTTAATTATAAATTCAACCAGAATTCTTAAATTTGCATCTGGATTTTCCGTTCTCACATATAATCGTAATAATCTAGCGGCCTTGGTGAGCCACCGAGAATGTACAATTTTCCCTGGTTTGATGTTAGCCAGATCCACCAAAACCACGCCGCTAGAAATGCATGGGCCATGTTGTATAAGTACTTCGAATCGGTGGAAAATTCAATTTTTTTCTGGAGCGGGGGTATATTTTTCATCTCAATTTTCTGGAAGCCGTCCACCACCTGAAAATATATAATAATAAAATAATTAAAAATGGTTGACAATTATAATAAATGAGTGACAATTATAATAATCTTGGTCCAGTGCTGGTTGATTTATCCAAAGCTTCAAACAAATGCCGAAACGGAAGTTCGTTGAAGTGTAGAAGGCAAACAAACGAACCAATGCAATGGTCTTTTTAACAGCAATTCGAATCGTCGTATAAATCCACCGTGTGGGCCAGTGTTTGTTGGCTCACCGTCAGTGCATATTCCAATTAATGCATCCAGTGATATATTTTTATCGTTGAAAAAATCATTTAATTTGGTTGTTTTGTATTCAGCGGTTTCATGTTCCAGTCTTACGTAACCAATCAATTCAGAATTGGGTTATCTCAAAATAACAAGATGAGGTTCTTTTACCATCCTAGTATGATACTTCTCCTCAACTTTAGCTGTCGTTAAAGTATCATCTTTTTTTGGTATGATCTAACCGTTTGCGAACCACTTCTTGTCTGCATTTCTCTTTTTCTCTGGGAACTTTCGATTTATCCATGATGAGAGGTCTGCCATGCTTATCTTTCATTTTAAAATCTTGGAAAAGAGCGGTTCCCAATGCCGATGCTACTCTATCAGGCACACCAAATCTGTCACATACCAAGGCAAAGTTAAAACAATCGTATCTCTCTGTGTATTGTGAACTTGTGCTTCTATCCATATCTTCTTGAACCGGTGGCGGTGCGTATGTTGAATCATCGGGATCTTGGTATGTTGGCATTGATGACATAGACGTTGCTCCTTGCTCTTCAGTTTCCATCACAACTGCATCCATTGTTAGTCTTCTCTGATTATGTTGATCGTGCATGAACTCTTTGAGGCGTTCGGGAACCCAGCCGCATGCACATGGAGCTGCCTTCAAATCGCATTTACATGTTCCAGTGTAAAAAATTGTTTCCAGAGATTTTACATACTCTGTAAATTGTTGGGTTTTGTTTCTTCTCTTGATTTGCTCTTGATACTTGTCAAGCAATTTATTCAATTTATTAAATACACTTTTGTTCAGCATTATATCCATACCAAGTTTTTCCCAAATTCCATTCAACTTATCTTGTACTTGAATAGTGAATGATTTATGGAAAAACTTTTTTTGTTCTGTTTTAGCACGTTCGCTTAAGTAAAAATAATATCTCAAGATATCCAGATGGGTTGGTAAATTAAGATCAGTCAAATCAGTAGACACACCTAAAACAGTAACATCGTATATGACTCATTGGGTTTTCGATAGTTGTTGATGTTGTTGTTGCTTCATCTTGCGGTGTAGAGGATGGTGTATTCATTGTAAACTTTTTGATTTGGAATGGTCAACTTCACTTATTATTGTTTTTTTAAATATTTTTTTATCTGAAATTAGCACTTCACACTTTGAGTTCTTCACAACGACTAAATGCATTCACAAAAACTGTTGCGTTATATATGGTCTACGAGACGAGGTAATAAGAATGAAATGGTAATTTCAATTCTAGCTGCTGTGTCTTGTGGTGGCTTAAAAACGCACACAAGCAATTTTAGGATCTGCAATTGTGTCACAGTGATACCTTAATTTTTTAAAAGGGTTGCGGTGCATTCCAGTGATACCTTAATTGTTAAAATGGTTGCATAAAACGCGCATTTCTTAAGAAGGTGCCATAAAATACCCACAAAAAGGGTTGTAAAAACAACCTTCATTTCTTAAGTGGGTGCTATAAAAAAACTACACAAGTAAGTTTACGACATGCAGCTGTGTCTTGTGGTGCCTTAAAAAACGCACACAAGCAATTTCCGATTTGCAATTGTATCACAGTGATACCTTCATTTTTTAAAAGGGTTGAATAAATTTCTAAAGAGAAAAAAAACTCCAAAAAGAAAAAACATAGGCATTTCGCTGATTTTTTTCATGTTAAGTGCCAAAACTGGCGATTTTTTGAAATGTTTGTATGGGGAACCCCCAGGGGGTTCCAGGGGGTGTGCCACTGACATGAGTGGGTCGGGCCTCCAAAGTTAGTGGGGGTCGGTCATACATTTGGGCTCGATTGGAGCACTCTAAATGGGTCAAAGTGGAATTTTTCAAAATTTGCCCCTACCCAAAAGTTCGACCCAAATTGGGGGACATCAGAATTCGTTTTAGAGGTATGGTTCCTTCGGCGATTTTTTTGCCTCCCCACAAATCGGCCCGGCCTAGTGAGTATAGTATAATAAAAAAAAAGGTAGGTGCATGGCTGAGAGCCGACCATCATGAGAGCAGAACAAATTATTTGTATTCTTTTTGGCAATTGTGGATGGTACCTTCCTTCTCCTACCATAGTTTGACATGTATTTGGAGTTTTTTATTTAAAGAGTAACAAAAACGTGTTAGCGCTCTTTACTGATGAAGAGGAGTCCAGAAATAAGGAAATATTAAAGAAACTTCGATTTTGGACTGTAGGAAATGGATAGTCTTATATACTGCTTATGTCAAATGGAAGTCAATACTAGCACAAAAACCACAGAAGCCCCGATTTCTTGGAACATCCAAAATCACCATACGCAAGACTGTCAAGTTGCTTATTATTTCACATAAAATGGGTATTAAAAAGTGTTAAGAGTTGAAAAGGTGAAGTCTTAAATAACGTTGAGAAGCACGAAGTTCTCTCTTCTCTTTTTCTCTAGAAGAAAAGTCCGTGGCAAGCTGCGAACCGCTGTGGCCTACTAGTCCTAATATATAAAAGGCAAGCACATGGTTCAGCGCCCAATATCGCCCAAACTGTAATTATTTCTTACGATCAGCCTGAAAGCATGCACAGAAGGTTTTTTTATACTTATCAGTGATGTACTTGCCTTTTATGTATGTGCCTACTTTCAGGCGGAGCATTTTTAAGAACAGGTGTAAAAGCACTGTAATATGCACTGTAATGCTTCCAACTCGTCGTAGGACGGGCTTTTATACTAGTAAGTATATATTTTATAATTATTGTAAATAGTAATATAAGCTTATAAAGACATTTTTATTGAATTTTAACCTGGTTGTTTTTTGCGGTTTTGGATTTCAAATCCTTTGTTCAAATATCAAAATTTTTGATATATGACTCGGGTCAAGACTCCGTTTTGACTTGCCATGAGTGCTATTATAATTAAGTTAGGATGTTATAATTTAAAAATTTAATATGAAGATCAAGACTTCATTATTTTGATTCACATCGAACTCGATTCGAACTTGATTCGCATCAAAAAAAATTTTTACTGATGCTAAGTAAAATCGATATGAGATTAAAGTTTGAAAACTTACAATGAAGTTCCCAAGCTTAGAACTTGTTATTTGAAAAATTAATTAGATTTGAATTAAGTATGCGTCGCTTAGATATAATTTTAATATATTACTTTTATCAAATCTAAAGTCAAGATTTCAAATTTAAAACTTAAAGTCCCGGGTCAAGACAATGTAGTTTTAAAACTATACACAGTTGGATTAAAGTTTATAAAAGTTCATAAAAGACAGATCTAAAGCTAAACTAAACTCCATCTAAACTATAGACCAATTGCAATACTGCCAGTTTTTAATAATGTAGTGGAGAAACTGATTTGAAGGCAAATATGTGCTCTTCTGGAAGGTATAAATTTTTTGTATAAGCATCAGTATGGATTCCGGAATGGTTCGGGTACTCAATCTGCTCTGGCATTTCTGGACGTATGAAATGCCTTGGATTGTGGTTGTTCTGAGGTAGGAGACTTGTTCATAGATCTGCAAAAAGCTTTTGAGTGTGTGAACCACGAAATTCTCCAAAAAAAATTAGAGTTAACTGGATTGCTTGGAAAAACATTGAAATTGATGTGCAGCTACTCGGAAGATAGATATCAAAGTGCAGTGTTCGAAGTGGTAATGAAAAAAGTCTTCTCGTTGTACCACAAGGCAGTGTGTTGGGGCTACTTATTTTTCTCATCTTTCTACCCCAACGCGTACTGCGTAAGGGGTATATTAACTTAGTCATTCTGTTTGTAACGCCAATAAGGAGGCGTGGTAGGTATAGAAAAGTATATATATTTTTGATCAGCATCACCACCTGAGTCGATTTCCATGTGTCAGTCTGTCTGTCCGTCTGTCCATCTGTCGACACGATTACAGCCGTAATTTTAAAGCTATCGCAATGAAATTCAAAATATAAGCTTCTTTTTAAAAAAGGAAGTTTGAGAATGAGCCAAATCCGATGAAAACCACACCTACCTCCAATACAAGTGACTTTATTTTAACCGTAAAATCTATTCAAAATCCACAAACATTAATGAAATGCCTTGAGTTTTGACATGTATGCTTTGGTATTCAACATAAATGCTCACTATGAAATTTTGAAAAAAACGGATGAAAACCACGCCTACCTCCCATACAAAGTGACTTTATTTTAACCGTAACAACTCTTCAAAATCCACAAACATTAATGAAATGCCTTGAAATTTTTCATATAAGCTTTGGTCTTCAATAAAAACACTGACAATGAAATTTGGAAAAATCGGATAAAAAATACGCCTCCCACAAAGGACTTAAAGAGCATTTAAAGAGTAACCCATGGATTGTAGAGATGCAACTTCAACAGGTTTATTTAAATTCAAAGTTAAACCGTATTTGTATGCAAAATAAAAAACAATATTTTATTTTAAATAAGACAAAATCTTGTGCATGGTAAAAAAAAACACATTATTGCCATTATAAATGAACTAGTTGACATGAACTAGGTCAGGCCAATCTGGCCAGCTCCTTTAAAGGGTTATTTGGCAATGTAGCACATTCTATAGTTGTTAGTATTTTGCATATGTAAATTATAGAAATAAATTTAAAACAAAAAAAAATGTTTGCACCGCATTAAAATAGATTTAAAGAACCTAAAAAGGTATAAGTGTCTACCACTGTATCTTCGAAACTAAAAATTAGAAACACAAAAAGTTTCTAAACTGTCATTAAAATCTCTTCAGTATAACAACTGCTTCAAAATTTATTTCAATATCAACTTTTTTCCCCATAACCTATTTTATAATATATAAAATTTTCTTTCAATAAGCTATTTTATAAAAAATCAATTTTGTCCAAGCCTCCCATACAAGGGGCCCCTGTGTGCAGCGTAATGATGACTCGAATCTATTGTTTTGTGCTCTACCAAAAAGTGCTCAATGCGCCTAAAGAAGTTTTCACTTCAAAAATTAATTCCTGAAATTGTTTATTTATTCTATAAATAACGTTTTTTAGCTCAGCCTAATAAACACAAAATTTTTATAAAAAACAAAGCAAATACTAAATTGTAAATACTAAATTGAAGTATTATTAACTAGCTAACTTCAAAAGCAAACAGTAAACAAACAAAACAATTAAGTCAACATTAGAAGAATAAACAAGTAAATATTAAATAGAAATATTATTAACTTGCAAGCTTTTAAAATTAAAACAAACAAACGAAACAATTAAATCAACATTAACAGAATCATTTCGTCTTCCAATTGCATGGAATGGTTTTATGTCATATTCTTACACAATCCCAGCGATTGATCCACCCTGCGACTTTGTTTGCCATTCTAACGTTAGCAAGAAATACATTTTTGGGTTTTATATTAAATTGCCACTAATCTTGAACAATTCTGGGAACATGGGATTATTTGTCAAAATGATTCTCAAGCTATTAGAACAGCATAGTGGTGAATGTTTGCGGTGCAATTCCTTATTATAATTATTGAATCACAATGCACTTAAGGCGGGACATGATATTCGCGGCAGAGAAAACAGACCTTGTTTTAAATAACTCAATAACTCAGTCAAAAACAAACACTTTTCCAAAATTTATTATTGTAGAGAATTGAACAAATTACAAGAAAAAAAATTCAAAAAATATATTTTTCACTCCAACATGCTTTTATAGAGCTCCAAGCTGGCGGCAGAAAAAAAAACGAGGCCTCGTGGTTGCAGCGCTGGGAGTTGCAAAAATTCTCCGATCTGGAAAAAAAATGACTTTTTTAAATCTTAACAAAATAGGTTATCGTATGACAGGAGCTTTTTTTTTAATCTTTTTTTAATTTTTGGTGATGTTACAAATTTGAAAGTGTGTTTTTTCGAAAAAAATATTGACTTTAAAAATTCATAAAAATTCGAAAAAAAAACTCGTGTCATACGATAGCGAATCAAGTTTAAAATAAATACAAAAATTTCGTCAAAAAATGAACCCGCTAGTGCCGCAACCAGTACGAAAAACACGGTTTCGAGATAAACGCGTTCAAAGTTTGTGAACAAAGAAAAAAAAGGTTACCTTCAATCTGCCATGCTTGGCAGAGGGCTTCACCCTTCAAGTAGGTACGAAATAACAACCACCAAAAGTCAGGTAGCAAGTAAAACAAGTATATACCAGCTGCCGTACGTAGGTAGCGCAAAAATTAAAAATGCGCTCTCACTAATCCATCCGGCTGTAACTTTTGAACCCGTAGAAATCTTTCCATGAATTTTTTTTTTTTTTTTCTTAGAATCTTAAGAATATTTACTGAAATACAAAATTATTAAGAAAAAGTCGATTTCAAAAAACTGCCAATGTCATGTAACCCCTTAAATACATTTTTGAGAATTTTATGTAAGCTTTGTAATTTGTGCATCAGCATTAATATAGCCAAGATACAATCCAAGGTATCAAATTTGTTAGAAAGGAGGATGTCATACTTAAGAACTAATCGGCAACTCCCCTTGACACTGAGTACTTTGCTCAGAGGGTAGAAGATGAATGGCACTAGAACAAAATAATCTTACAATAAAAAATTTATTGTTTTTATACTGGCAAGCACGGCGAATATTAATTTTTTTTTATGTTTATGTTAGTTTATGTTGGCATACGTAGTTTGCTGCCACTTTTTTTTATTTTATAGGCACATTTGTGTTTTTTAAGAAATAAATAAGATTGTATATTTTGTGTTTATATTTTATTACCTACTAAATATTTTTAAATTATTTTTTAAACTCAAAACTTAATTACATTTATATTTATATATCAATATTTTCTCAATAAAATATTTTTTATTGTTAAAATATTTAAGTCAAAATTTTATGTACTTTAAAAATACAATAAAACAAGTATAATACAAAAAAACAATACAAAAAGTATTTCATTATTTTACATAATATAAACATTTTAGATCCTCTACACTGCCGTCATAAGGAAGAGTGCGGCATCTAGCATGAAAATCAAAATTCATTTTGTTTTTGGATTGTAAAATAAAAATTCCGAATGTTTGACCCCAAACCGAAATATTTTAACTTAAATTGTCGCATCTACACAAAAATTAGGTATCATTCCAGGATAAAACGCAGTATCTCCATAAACAAAGTAAAAAAATGCCGTATCTACACGTAGATGCCGCACTTTTTGTTTGTATTGTATTTTTTTTTATATACAAAAATTTTTTATTAGTCATAAAAAATAGAATTTAAGGCATATGAATTTTTTTCATTACGTGTTGTACATATTTATTATATCTTCGCTTTAACCCTAATAATATGGATCATATATGTCGGTAAGATGGTTATTATGATATTTTAAATTAAAACAAGCAAATTCTTTTCTTTATAGATGCGAAAAATGATGCAGATACGGCTTTTCTCAATGTTTTTAATTGAATAAAGTCGGGGAACAAACAAAAAAAAAGCGGAAAGTAGAGTGTTTTATGCCACAGTTTTTGAATTATTGGTTAATTCTTTAAAATAACCTTTTAATTTTTATTGTCCTGGGCTTCCCTTTTATGAAGAATAAATTTTTTTTTAATTATTTCATCCCTTTTTCATAGAATATTGCCTTTTTATTGTAAGGCGTTTTCCTTAGATTTTTGAAAAATGTAGATGCCGCACTCTTCCTTATGACGGCAGTACACGTGGCTTAAGTAGTTCCACTTCAAGAAAAAATATTAATTAGCCTGTTTTTTTTAGTTTTCGAAAGTATCCTACCGACTTCATTTCACACAAATGAACTCAAATTTACATAGGTATATAATTAACGTAAAGAGAAAGAAAACTTTTAAATATGTGGGTTTTTCATAGTTGCTGTGTTCACAAAGTGTTGGTAAAAATTTATTAGAAATATTTTTTATATATTTTAACACGCCAGCGTCTTTTTTTAGAATAATCATTTTTAAGCGTTTAAAAAATATATCAAAGAATCCGTTCACCTTTTATTAAAGAACGCTAACTTCAGAGCCATCTTTATATATATTAAATATATGTTAACCAACAAAAAAGAATTTTTTTTTACTTATACTAATAACGTCAAATTAACATGCAAATGGAATTTTTTGTATATATACTAAACTTTTTAGAAAATATCTTTTAAAGTTTGCCCAAAATTTAACTGCTTTTGCGTTAAACCTTCCTTAAGATATATTAAATTTTTTTACAGTGTATATCTTTTACAAAGAAATAAAAAATAAAAAAAAGAAGTATGTAGACATACTGCGCTTCAGTAGAACTATTAACCCAGAGAGTTTAAAAATTTTCGAAAATAGTGATGTCAGAAAGTGGGTGTTTTGACATGGAATCACCGATACATAAAAGATTACATTTGCATGTTAATTTAGCATCAGCAGTATCTTTAAGTAAAAAATTTTTTTTCTTATCATATATTTTTTATATATAAAGATGGCACTGAATTTGATGTCCTTCAAAAAATGAGAAAATTGACCCACATAATAGTGCGGCTCCAGATGTTCTAAAAAAAATTCGATAGAATATAGATCCCTGAATGCACATGCGTAGAAAAAAAAGTCGAAATATGTACGTTGTTTTTGACCAATTTGTTGTGTGTAAAACTAGACAAATTTTTTAAAGACCTTGATTTTCTACAAGGTATAGCTTATATAGTATATATACATAGAAACATTCTATATGCACATAGTCTCCCTATAGGAACAAACTAACTTATTTTTAAATAGAACTAATTAAAAAACTTATTTAAAATAAACTAGTATATGAAGTACTTTGAATTATATTAAGGCGGGATCCACTTTAATTCTAAATAGTTTTTATTGCATTATATATAAAGTAATTGAAATACTACTTAAAAACAAGCGGCAACTACTCTGACTTGGATATGTTTTAATTGCAAATTTTTATTAGATTACAAGTTTATAAATATTTAACCATGTTTTTTTTTTTATCAAATATTATTTACTTTAGGCTTCACTAACATTTTGTTTCAAAAATACATACTTTTTTATTTACGACATTGAGCTGCAAGACAGACGTGGTAAACACTCTTTAAAACTAATAAACTGCCTCTAAACCCTGTGAAACAATTAAAAGTTCTTTATTATTTAAGATATTCAAATTACAAACTGGTACAGTTTAGCAAACATTTGACACAACTTGGACTCTGAACGGAATTAATGCATTGCTTAACCATTCAGCAAACACCTCATCACTTCAATAGTAAAAACGCACGCCTTTCCCTACGAGCGTCGAGTCTGCTCCATCACTTCATTGCGATTGACACTTAAAATCATGCCTCTGCGTTCAATCGATCAGACTTGCTCGAATGCATACACTCGCTGTAGAGTTAAATTCAATCAAACCATGTGCTTCGTGTTAGCTCAGTGATTTTAATCAACGGACGTCTTCGGATACATATTTCATGCTTGTTCGTTGGGCTCAACAACGATTATTTTCATCAAGAATGAAACGCAAAAAGCAAAAAGCAAAAATCAACTCGCATGAGTTTGTTCGTGTGCAGACAGAGATAGAGAGAAAAAGAGAACAAGAAGAAGAAGGGTGAAGTTTTTCTAACGATTAACTGCAAACAACTAAATTTAACTATTTCTTTGAGTTCTCATTTGCGAAACACATATCCGTATACACTTCAACGCCAATACTCAAACATGTGAATTCAATCCGTCAATCAGCTCACACAAACGATGCCTTCAGCAGTATCATTTTATTTTATTCAACCCCAACACTCGTTCACACAAACATGCGAGTTCGATCAGACGAACTCAAACTCAAACTGACACAAAAGACGCGTTCGCCAGTAGTGTGCTGATTTTATTCAACGCTGAACTTTGTTGAATGAGTTGAGTTGAGTAAGAATTCCAGTGAATGATTTAATCAAGCAAAAAGTGAGTTTTGCAGTTCTCTGATCGGCACCTTCGCTCATGTACCCATTCGATGGCGTGCTCGTTTTTGTAAACTGCTTCCGTGGTAGGCATGCTCACATATAAGCGCAGAGTTCCTCCAGTTGGAAGCAGAAATGAAGCACAATGAAGAAAGGAATAATGAAATTATATCTACCATCGCAGCGTACTTCTGTTGCGCTCCTTGAATGTAATTACTAGTCCTTTTTTTAATTAACTGGCAATGAAGCTTGGCATGAATCACTTTTGAATTATTTTAAAATCAATTAAAACACCACAAAGAACGACATTTCACAATTTTCCATTAAAAAACTCTGATCACTTTTAACTTTGTTAACATTTTGCTTTCCGATTTTATATTTCAGAATTTTTTTGTGTCGACCAGGCATGATTTTTTTTGGCATGATTTATGTTTTTTTTTCAAAATAGTCAAATAAATGATCTCTTTGATGTATAGAAATTTAAAATTTTTATGCTTTTAAATTCATCTTCAGTAAGTGGAATATTAAATAGTTTTCAATTGGTTATTTTAACGTAATTAAAAAAATTATTTTAATTTAACTAGTTTAGCAAGTAGTTGAAAATATATGCAGGCGAAAGTCAATTGACTTATTTAGCGGACATCACCATACAAAATATGTTAGTTCGTTCTATGGAAAAAAGTCAGAATTTCAACTAGTTGTGGTTGTCAAAAAACAACTTTTTCACTACTTTTAAATTAGTTGATTTTCCTACAGGGCTTTTACATACACATATACAGCGAACATTACGCGTTTTAACAGCTTCTTCGGTTTGATCGATTGGTACTCTGGCGCACCGGGTTTTACGCGCTGTAGAATCTGCATTTTAAGCGGAATTGATTGAAATGTTTTTTACATATTTTTGAATAGTTGTGCAACAAAACTCAATTCGATTTAGAAAAAATTATTTTCCTAAGACTTTCCTTAAATAGTATTGTACTAAGATTTTTTTTTTTAATACAGTTTTCGTTCTGAAATTTAACTGTTTAGCTTTAATTTGGGTTTTAATTCCTATTATATCTCTTAATGGAAATATTGGCTTTAGAACCTACTATAAGCTGGCTTAAAGGTCTTGCTTTGTAGAGTTTGCAAAGATGTCCTTAAAGATTAAAAAGGATACCGCAACTATTTTGACAATGTCGTTAAATGACAAAAACACTATCCACCCTACCTCCAATAAACTGGCTTCTTTCTCTGTTTTCACTTGAATTAAGCTTAAGTTGGGCAAACTTTCTATATATATAAGTGCCAACTGCTTTGACGACGCCAACCTTTTGTGATAAAATAGTTTTTCCAAAAGCCCCTTCATTGCCATCACCACAATTCCTTGCCTTAGCCGGCTTTGTTTTTGAAATAAATTAACAGGCAATTTAAGCAGACTATTGAAGGCAGGCTATCCTTACAATATCACTGTTATGTAGCAACCACTTTAATCCTGCTTTTCAGTAACGAGTTTGAGATTCCTTTCATGAAAGCAGTCAATGTTGTTGCTATTTTGAGTTCTGCTTTGCTGCTGAAAAAACAAAATTTATATTTTTTTTTTTTTTCTATCTTTGTTTATGTGTAATGGACAGCACAAACAACACAACACAAAACAACAAAAGAGTGTACGCTGAAACCATAGAAAATTAATATAAAAAGAAACTTCAAGTGGAAAAACTATAAAATAGTCTGAATAGCGAAAATTAATTTAAAAAATTTGTCAATCTCACAAACTAGTAAAAAGCAAAATACCGTTAATTAATAAATTTTTCAGAAAAATCTGTTGAGCGGTATATTAAAAAAGGTTGCTAAATGAAGGCGTAATTGGCAACTTTAGCTATTTTCTTTTATACCATGGAAGAGGTTTAACAAAATAAAGTAACAAAAGGGAAAAGAAATAAAAAAAAAAAGAAAAAAAACATACATATAAAAACTGATAGCTGCAGCCCACTAAAAAATGGCAATGATTTTTGAAGAGCAAAAAAGTAATATTTCAACATAGCGTGTACAGATACAATAACAACAAACAAGTAAGCGACCTTATGCACATTATAGACGCTTGAGTTATAAAGTTGTTTTAAATTTGCTTTTTGCACCTTCAAAAACTGGCACACTAAAAAATTCTTTTATGACAGAATTCAACTTTAAGCAGGCAGAAGCTTGTGCTTAGAGTGGTGAATATTGATATCCTTTAATTTAAGCTTTTTTGTTCAAATTGCAATTTTAACAGCATAATATGAATAATTTTTTTATAAAAAGTATTAAATATAACTTTAAACTTCACTAGAACCTTAGTCCTTTCATCAAAGCAGCCTGAAAAGCGCAGCCACGCGCCTAAAAAGAGGGCCTAAATTTCTTTCATGTTCTCAAAACATGCTTTTTAATAATGTCAACAACATACGCAACAATAAGTTTAGCCAACCATCTGACAGAATTAGAAAAGAAAAAGTTAATATAAAGCAACCCAGTGTTCTCGTGCTTATCGGAGAAGTAAAAAAAATGTTTGCTCTTTTCACATTTTTTTATCGCTACTGATGCAGCATTTTATGTTGACAGCATCAAGATTTCCGCGTCAAAAATTTATTTGTTACAAAGTTTAAATTAACAAAATGTTCAAAAAAGTTATGCGGCATGAAACTTTGAACATGTTGCAACAGATTAAGTTTTTTAAATCTAATAAATTGTAAAGAATTTCAATTCTAAATCAATAAGATGAAACATAAATTATATCAATCGCATATGGCAAAAAATATGCAGGTCTTAATGTTTGCTTATTATTTTTATCCACCCAACGCGCAAATAATGAAAATCACGTAGTCACACAAGCTCGTAGCTAAGATTTTTCTGGCAAGGTTTTAATCAACAAAAGTATATAGGTACGAGTATTAATATAAAATGTGTAGCATCTAAATGGGATATTTTAGACGCCAAGTTCAGTATTTTTGAAATAGTTTTCATTGTGCATTTTCTTAAACACAATAAAAGATGTCACAATAAATATTACTGAGAGAATATTTTAGAGATAAAAAAAAAAAAAACGAAATGACCATTTCAGCTATTGAAAGGACCTTGACCGAGCTTATTATTATCAATTGTGTTGTGTGTGTTGTGAAATGTTTGCACACAAATGATCGAGAACTGGACCTACCAGCTTTATGCCAACTCCGAACGGTTTGTGTTCTCAAGAAGCTTTTCATGACAGTTTTTACTCTCTGAGGTTTGCCATTGTCTGCAGAGAGGTGACGGCCAAACAGAAAAATTAATTCAATTGAAAAATCAGATGGGGGACTCGAACCTGGGTTCTCTGGCGTATGAGCCACATACTCTACCCACTACGCCACTGCCGCCACATATTTTAGAGATAAGCAGTGTCGAAATTCGGTGCACTCTTATAAATTTGGTGTATTCCACAAAATATTCTGATATTTTTTTTTTCTTTAAGAGTCGCTTCTTTAGCGTAGTTATTTGTTTTATACAGGAGTGAAATTAAATATTTACTAGCGTCAGTCACGGCGTTGTGGCGACATTGGCGTAGTGGGTAGAGTGTGTGACTCTTACGCCAGAGAACCCAGGTTCAAATCCTCCATCTGACACAGACAATTTTTTCAATTTAATTAATTTTTCTGTTCGGCCGTCACCTCTCTGCAGACAATGGCAAGCCTCAGAGACTAAAAACTGCCATGAAAAGCTTCTTGAGAATATAAGCCGTTCGGAGTCGGCGTAAAACATGCAGGTCCAGTTCTCGATCACTTGTGTGCAAACATTTCACATCACACACAACACAATTGGTCATAAGAAGCCCGGTCAAAGTCCTTTCAAGGGCTGAAATGGCCATTTCGTTTTTTTTTTTTTTTTAGCGTCAGTCACAATTTTTTTATTTTCAACATTGTTTTTGCGGTTGCATTTGCGAAAAAACAAAAACATGTATAAACAGCAACAACACAAGCCGTTATCGACGGCCAGCGTGATAAAAATTGCGCAGGGCCATCAGAACATCATCATCATCATCGTTTCCTCGAACTCCTAGGCGGAGCATAGGGCCTCAAAACGCATAGGGCCATCAGAACGGCCACCAGGAAATGCTTAGGTGGCATTTTGTTTTAATGGTAAACATTTTATTTACCAAGTCAATGCTTAAGTTCATTCCGATTTGATTGAGAGATGAAACCAGCAAAAAGTGCACGGCATATTAATTTGACACACACGTCATTTTGTTCATATGACATTTAAATACAAACGCACAAAAGTTGAGTCTACCAAGAAACACCGTCTTTGTTTTATCGTTCAGTGGCATGTTAAATTTTGTGCATGTAAAAGAACATTTGCGGCACGCATTGCTTTTCTTCTTTAATCAAAAGAAAAAGGCTGTTAGAAGTCATCATTTGCTAATAGAGAAACATATGATGAACACCTTCCATCAATTAGAACATGTGAGACATGGTTTCGACAATTTAAAAGTGGTGAGACGAGCAATGGCAGGAGTTATTGGATTACACAACTCAAACTCAACGGAAATTGGCAGAGGCATTACATGTGTCACAAGAAACAATCAGCAGACGCTTACGAGCAACACGGAAGATGAGTAAAAGGAAAATCGCAAAATCACTTGTGAAATCCTGCTTCAACGCCGCGAAAAGATATCATTTTTGCATCGAATTGTGGCGGGTGACAAAGAATGGATTTTTTTTTTTTTTTTTTTAACCCGAAGAGGAAAAAATTGTGGGTTGGCAAAGCCGGTCATTTGACACTAAAATAGAAACCATGGTCTGTGTCTGGTAGGACCAGTGCGGTATTGTGTATTATGAACTCTTGAAGCCTGACGATACCGTTAATACACAATGCTATCGCCAACAAATGATTGATTTAGGCCACTAATTAGTTGAAAGACGACGGAAATGGGTCAAAAGACATGGCAAGTGATTTTGCTACACGTCAACGCGCCGTCTCATACAGCAAAACTAGTGAAAGAGACCTTGAAATCGTTTGGATGGGACATCCTTCTGCACCCACCGTACTCCGCAAACTTGACGCCATTTGACTATACCCTCTTCACATCAATGGAACAAGCGCTCACAGAGCACACTTCAAAATGGCTGGACGAGTTCTTTGCCGCAAACGACAAGCAGTTTTTCTGGCATGTTATTTATAAATTACCTGAAAGAAGAACAAAATGTGTGAAAGCCAATGGCCAATATTTTGAATAATTTCCAAATTTCCAAATTTACCAAAAAACAAACCGGAAAAAAACTTATGCATACACCTGGTATACTCGTATATATGTAACATGGTACGAGAAGGTCTGCTCGTATACGCTCATATTCGCGTACATGAGCCAAATTCTCGAAGCAATAGAACCAGCTCGTGTACTTAAACGATAAAAAATACTTAGCGCACCCGATTACGAGCTTGCATCGAAGTATGACGATTGATGCTCATAAGATCTTGCATGGGCCGTACATGTTATAAGGAATGAAAATAAATATTTTCTACCATTCTTGATAACAGTAGCAGAAACTTTGTTTTCATTGGGAAGAAGTGGTGCTGGTTTGAAAAGAATACGCGGATCATCTCTGGGATGACCTGATTAAAAAACCTCAGCTTCAAAATGGCTGCGGTTAGTGATGCAAAACAAAATTTTGAAGCGAAGCTTTTTACTCCTCGTTCTGTGATTTGCTTGGAGAGAAATCTGAAAAATTTTCGACAGATTTTTTCTTGGAAATTTGATGGTTTCTTTGTTGTTAGTGCTTATTACAACAAGAACATTTTATACTTTAATATTAAATACGAGTACTAAAAATATTTTGTTGCCTGCCCGTGGGAATCGAGAACCCACGTCCTCTTAAACGAGAGTCCAACGCTCTATCTACTAGGCCACAAAGACATGTTAGAAACATTTGTTAATTCAATCCTAATTATAACAGAAGCTATGCTGCAGTATATCGTCATCATCTATCAATAGATAGAGGATTGTGTATTTGCTATGCTACAACTATCAAAAATATGCTTTTATTTGCTACAAGGTGTCTCCAGCATTGGTTTGTTTGTATTGTGAATGTGTATGTGGTGCTGTTGGCATAGAGTGTAAATTATTATCTTGAGATTGCATCAACTCAGCTTAATCTCTGGCATGTGTTAACAGAGTTACTTTACTTAAAAACGTGAAGGAAAAAAACTCTGTTAACCTCTCTAATTGACATAATTTACACTCTATGCTGTTGGTACGCAATGCCCACAAGTGTATAGAGTGTAAATTATTATCAAGAGATTGCATCAACTCTGCTAAATCTCTGGCATGTGTTTACAGAGTTATTTCACTTAAAAACATGAAGAAAAAAACTCTGTTAACCTCTGTTAACACATGCCAGAGATTTAGCAGAGTTGATGCAATCTCTAGATAATAATTTATACTCTATGTCAAATGCGTTGACAAGTGCGTTTTTAAGCATAGAGTATAAATTATTGTCTAGAGATTGCATCAACTATGAACAGAGTTTTTTTCCTTCATGTTTTTAAGTGAAATAACTCTGTTAACACATGCCAGAGATTTAGCAGAGTTGATGCAATCACTAGATAATAATTTACACTCTATGTTTTAAGTGTCAAAAAAATAGATGATATCAATAAATATGGAATTAACAAACGCATGCATGAGTCAGTGCAGCCAAGTTCACAACCATGTGTGGAGAGTTAAAATGGAGAGTCGCTGGCACTATATGCCCGTATATGTAATTTGACATTCAACAATAAAAAAATAAGCAGTAAATATGTTTTCGGTATATATGTAATTTATTTTATGTTATTTTAAATTTTTGTATATAAAAGTTAATTTATTTAAAAGAAAAAATTATTAAGCTATCAAATCTATGTATCTGCGAAAAAGCTTCGCTTCTCTCGTGTGTCCAACGACGCACTTGTGTTTTTTTTTTTAGTCTATTAATCGCTTAGAAAAATTATAAAATAACGATAAAATGATAAAGTAACGATTGAATAACGTTCGCAAAATGGGATAGCCGATTTTAAGAGTAACTTGTATTAAAACACACAGTTTCACCCATTTTGGTTATAAAAAATCTGGAAAAAATCCTATATAAATATATTACCTTGAAAATGTAAGAATCAAGACAAAAAAAAACACTTCACTCGCCAAAAAAAAAGTAAAAGTTTAAATTAGAAATAGAAAAACTAAAATTTGTCCTGAAGATCTTTTTTATCTAAGCTCAAATATTTTTCTTCATTCTGTGCACAAGTTTTCTATATTTTATGAAAATTTCCTTCCAAATCATATTCGCCTAAAGGAAAAAACCATTGCTTCAACAATTTTTTTTTTTTTTTTTGTTTAATAAATAGTTTTTTACTTTTTTTTAAGATTTTCTTTGATTTTTTCTAAAACGTTATAAAATTTCCTCATTCTGAAGAAAAAAATGTATTTGCATTGTAAAAATATTTGTAGACATTTCTAAGAAATAATAATTCATATGGAGCAAAAATTTATTTATTCTACGAAAATATTTTATTTAAAAAACATAAAAAAAAACAAATGCTTCAATTTTGTATACGATTTAAAACAAGAACGTATTTTTTTATCTTAAAAAGTAAGCAAAAAAACTTTGTTAACATATTGAGAAATACACTTTTTACACTACACAAAATTGTATTTTTTTAATACGATTAATGTATGGAATCAGGATTTTGTACATGCAAGTTCAAGGGCAAAAGAAAAAATTATTAATTTAGATTTAAAAAAAAAAACATATTAAATCAAAAGGTTAAAAAACCTTAATCAAAATGTCTCAAAAAGTTTTGAAAAAAATCACACGTATTGTTTGACTAATTTTAAGTAGCTTTTGTTTTAAATCTGTTTGTTAATTTAAATTCCAAATTTTTTGAACTTGCATGTACAAAATCCCGATTATATGCATTAAGAAAAAAAGTAAATGAAAAAAATTAACATTATTTGTTTCAAATGGAATTTACAAATAATAGTCTTGAAAGGCGTTTTGTAGCAAAGCGATTCCGTTTTTCCGTAACAGTTGCCCCCAGTTTTGGGTAAAAGCCATTTTGATGGTACAGAGGTTCCGATTAAAAAGCAATATTTCATATTTTCTCAAACTTCAACTACATTTCGTTTTAATTCGAGCATCGGAGCATTGAGAAAGAAGTTCAGTTCGTATTGAGGATGCGGCAAGTCATTATCCTTTCTTCTTCGTTTGTGGACCAATTTCTTGTGATGCGCCCATAAATCAAAACCATCATCACCAGTGGAAAACGTTTGTTTTTCTTTTTTTTTTTTTTGTTTTAGAGATAAACTTAATTGCTCAAACCAGCTCAAGCCAGCATGTAAATATAAAAATTGTGAAACTACATCATTTCTAGTGATGGTTTTCATTCGATTATTTTGTCATTTTTCGACTATTTTTTTAAAAATGCGATACAATTAAATCGTTAACCGAAAGGTTACCCATTGAGGACTCAACCATTTGTGCTGAATGTGCAACATGACAGGTCATTCAATAAGTCCGTCGGATATGTAAGAAAAAAACAAAATTTTGATAAAACTCGATTATATTATTCAACATAGTTGCCTTCAAGAACGAAAATCGCTATTTTCGTTGTATCCTCTATATACGTTGTATCCTCTATATACAAATTTTCATCCAAATCGGATGAGCGGTTTTGAAGATAAACTATAAAAACAAAATGCCTTAAACACGATCGCAGTGCCATCTACCTGTTCCAATTGTGAATCTGAACCATTCAGGGATCCACTCAAACACACACAAAATTTTCATCAAAATCAGTGCAGCCGTTAAGGAACAGTTTAATAACATACACACGTACAAATTGGACAACAGCTCCCTATAGTTTCGAGAAAGAGCAAAAAAGATAGCACCAGAACCCTTGCCGTACTCGAAAATCGCTATTTACAAATTTTCATCCAAATCGGATGAGCAGTTTTGGAGTTTTTCAAGATTTCCTAAGATTTGTACTAAAGCGCCCTCTGGTTTTCAAGACAGCACAAAAAAGATAAGACCAAAACACTCACCGTATCAGAAAACCACTATTTCCCAATTTTCTTGCAATTCGGATGCACGGCTTAGGAGTTTTTCGAGGTTTTTAAAAATATTTGAACTACAGCGCCCTCTGGTGTTCGAGAGAGAAAAGAATACATAAATCAAAAAAACTCAGCGTGTCCGAGAACATCTAAATTCCAAATTTAATGCAAATCGGATGAATGGTTTTGGATTTTTTCGACTTTTTCAAATTAGTTGTACTACAGCGCCCTCTTGTGTTCAAGATAGAACCTAGTTTTAAGACATAAAAACTCACCGTTTCCGGAAACCTCTATATACGAACTTTCATGCAAATCGTATAAGCGATTTAGGAGTTTTTTGACGTTTTTTCAAATATTTGTACTACAGCGCCCTCTGGTGTTCAAGATAGAACAGTGAAGATAAGTCATGAAAATTCACCGTATCCGAAAACATCTATATATCAATTTTCATATAAATCGAATGCACGGCTTAGGAGATTTTCGAGGGTTTTTAAAAACTTGTTCGAGATAGAATAGAGTAGATAAGTCAAAAAAACTCAGCGTATCCGAGAACTTCTACATACAAATTTTCATGCAAATCGGAAGAAGTCATTGGTTTCCGGCGCCCGCAACCTCGGAACCAATAGTACGATCAGGAGTGTCGCATCGCGGCAGCAGTGAAAAACGCCGCATACAGAAAAACGCTGCAGTCAGCTGCAACGCGAGCCGTGCGAGAAAGCTGCCGCGAAAAGGGGAAGGAAGAGAGGCGCCTTTTCAGACGCAAGAAAAGAGAGCAGGAAAAGCATGAGCGTGAGGAACAAGAGGTATACCAGGGCAAGAAGGATGCACGAAAATTCTATCAACAGGTTAAGCGTCTAACCCAAGGTTTCAAGCCCAGAGCATCCACTTGTAAAGAAAAAAATGGAGATCTGAATACGGATACACAGTGTGTCCTTAGATTGTGGAGACAGCACTTCTCCAATTTACTTACTGGCGATGATTCCACCAAAGCCGCCCATCGAGAGCGCAGTTCAGTGCCACCAATCGACGATGACGGAGTGGAAGTATCACCACCTAGCCATGAAGAGGTTCGAGTTGCTATCCAACGACGCAAAAACAATAAAGCACCGGGTGCTGACGGCCTGTCAGCTGAATTGCTTAAAACCGGCGGCGATGAATTGATAAGGCGCATGCATCAGCTCATCAGCAAAATATGGCAGTACCTCAGCGTACTGTGCCCTATACTTAAGAAAGGAGACCCAACAATCTGCGTCAGTTATAGAGGTATCAGTCTTATTTCCATCGCATATAAGGTTCTCTCAAGCGTACTGTGTGAAAGATTAAAGCCGATTACAAAAACACTGATTGGACCTTATCAGTGTGGCTTTCGACCTGGTAAATCCACCATAGACCAGATTTTCACGCTACGACAAATCCTGGAGAAAACCCACGAAAATCAAATTGACACACACCATTTCTTTGTCGATTTTAAAGCTGCGTTCGATAGCCCGAGAAAGGATTGCCTATACGCAACAATGTCTGAGTTCGGTATACCTGCAAAGTTGGTTAGACTTGGCAGAATGACGTTGAGCAACACACGCAGCTCCGTCAAGGTAGGAAATGACCTATCCGAAACCTTCAATACCGAAAGAGGTTTCAGGCAAGGCGATCCACTGTCTTGCGATTTCTTCAACATCATCATGGAGGGGATTGTACGAAAGGCCGGTGTGCATCGTAATGGCACCGTTTTCTATAAAGGTGTCCAGCTTCTTGCGTACGCTGATGATGTTGATATTGTTGGCAGAACCAAGAGAGATGTTACTGCTGCTTTCGCCGCTATCGAAAAGGAATCAGCCAAAGTGGGTTTGACGATAAATGAGGGTAAAACACAATATATGCTGTATACAAACAAGGGAGCGCGGCGTTTAGACTCCCACGTTTCATCCGGCAGCTATAACTTTGAAGTAGTCAAGGAGTTCGTTTACCTTGGCCCCGCCATTAATACCAAAAACGAAATCAGCCTGGAGATAAAGCGAAGAACAATAATTGCTAATAGGTGCTACTACGGGCTCAGTAAGCAACTAAGTTCCAGAGCCCTCTCTCGATCGACAAAACTAACACTCTACAAGACGCTTGTTCTACCTGTGCTGCTTTATGGCGCTGAGGCATGGGTAGTTTCGCAAACTGTCGCAGCCGCTCTGGGGGTGTTCGAGAGAAAAGTTCTTAGCAAAATCTTCGGTCCTGATCGAGTCGGCGATGACTATCGCATCCGAATGAATCACGAGCTGTATGAGCTCTACGAAGACATTGACGTAGTTCGGCGTATAACTGTGCAGGACTACGCGTTGGGTCATGTTCATCGTATGGACGACAAAGGTCCAGCGAAAAAGGTACTCGAGGCGAGGGTCGCTAGTCAACGACGACGTTGGGAGGGAGACCATGCCTCCGATGGATGGACCTGGCTGAGGAAGCCCTAACCGCACTTGGTGTATCCGATTGGAGAAGGCGCGCGCAAAGCAGAGGAGCCTGACGAGAGCTGATGAGGTCGGTCGAAATCCGGACACGGGTTGTTACGACTACCTAAGTAAGTAAGTAAGTTTTACAGTAGTAGTACATCCAGTAGTAGACAGACAGACAGACAGACAAACATTTTAAAAATGCGATTTTCGGACTCAGCGTCATTCAAAACGCCCATCCCAAGAAGAATTTCAAAAAATATGTAATGTACAGATTTTTTTTTTTTTTACAATTTTATATTTATATAGATTCAGAAGAACCTCTTCCTTGGTTACCCATCATCATAATGAAAGCGTACGTAAATAGGTAAGTTCAGAATCAATTGTCAGATTGTTGTCAAATTTTTATATCTATCGTTTGAAGGTTCGTACTAAATAAAAATCATATAGAAAAAATCTAGTAACGCCATCTATGTGTCATCCTATGGACTTTTTGAACGTACTGTTAGTATTATGTACAACTTGCTTTGCGAATTTTTAAGCCACATTTTCATATTTTTCTCTAACTTGCTTGTGTTCTATTTGCAGTAACTATTCTGTTGTTTTTTAACGCAAATAAAAAGAATTAAAAACATTATTTAAGTATTTATTTGTATGTTTTTCCTCTGTTTAAATAAATCGATTTAAAAGCCTCTTATTTCAAAAGTTCTTATTTATCCCGCCCTAAGTGGCTAGTGCGTCGCTTACGTCCCAGCCCCCACCTTTTTCACATAATGTCTTAATGCTCATGTCTCACCTTTTCCACATAATTATAAATTCCAATTTCTTTGAATTTTACCCTGACACGTGTGTGTGCGTTTACTTCAGAAATAAAAAAAAAATTAACGAGGAATAAATCCGACTCAAATCGGTTAAGGAAAAATATGACCTTATCGCACATCTACATAGCAACCCGTTTGTATTACTATCTACCTCGTTTACGAACATCACACCTACGCTCAGATTCATCACAAAGAATACTTTTACGTAAAAATAATATAGATAAAAAGATTGCTCCTTGGTAACTCTTGAGAAGTTGATTAGTAACCACTATAAAAAAGATAAAAGATGCTATTTACTTCAATTATAAATATGATAAAATTCTTAACAAGATAGTTTTGCAACAATCTTAAATCTGTTAATGCTGTTCCTTGGTATTTTCTAAAAATACAAAAAAAAATTCAACCTTTATTAATTTACGTCATAAATATATAACCATCTAACCACTGTTAAGCCACTCTTCTAAAAAAATGTAAAATTTTATATTTATTTTCTACACCGATATACAAGATGGATTATCTTTCAATCTTTCAAAATCGTATTCATCAGTTCATATATACATCCATTTTAACATGCAGCCATAACAACAGCAGCAACTTTCTTGTCAAATCTATCGAAGCAACATAGATCACACCCAAATAACCCCACCAAGTTAACTCTCAAAAGCCTCAAAATAACACAACTGATTAATGATATTTTAATAATGTTAATGGCTACACCGTGACTTGACTTAAAAGAAAAAAACCCACTAGAAATTAATTAAGGCAAATCCACACGCTGTTTAATTATACATTATTTCGAAGACGTAGCTCCAACCCGTCGAGCTATGGTGTTGCACAAAGCGGTACTAATTAATATAAATCTTAGAAGGAGCCAAGTTAGTGTTATTAAATAGTCGAATTACTCGTCTGGCACGCAAAAGTCTGCAGCTCTTTATGAGCATCTCTAAACTTCAGAAGTGATGAGTTATTACAGCGCCTAGGTGCTAGCTAGATTTTAGGACTAGTTTTTATTGGCTTTCATTTACAGTTGGAAACTGTATTAAAAAAAAATACAGCTGTAAGCTGCAGCGTGCAAATTATCTTTACTGCTGTTAGTCTAATGAGATAGATAAAATAAAACTAAGCTACGAGTATAATAAAAATTAATGAAAATTCATTTGATTATCGCCTTAAGGTCGTCAATGAAATATTTTTGTATACTCGTAGTTAAGGTTCCGGAAACAATAGTTGATTTATTACATTCTATACTATGCATGCCTACCCTTTGTAGAGAGCTGCGAAATTTTTATTGTGTACATTTTATTGTTTAAATTGATTGTTCGTTCTTTGTTTGTCGCCAAAATGGCGGCAATAAATTCCAATTTAGAACTTAAATTCAATTAAATTTAACACATATTCCGTAGCAAATGCATTGCACTAGGGACAGTTGAAAATATTTTTACATTTTTTACATTTCTTATTTTATTATTTTGAGTATATGCTAGGGCGGATCAATTTTTTTTCCGTCCTGGAATCATTGCTTTTCGCATTCTACGTTAAATTCTAAGAAAAAAATTCTTCGGGTGCATTTGGATACGGTGAAATTATTTTCAGCGAAATTCCGTTTTAAAAATTTTAATTGATATGGAAGTGCACTGATGCGTATGAGTGACATTTTATGTAAAAAAAATAGTAAAAATAGTATTTAAACGAAGATGAATCGAATACTAACGAACAAAACAACGCAAAGGGATGTTCTTCCACGATAGCAGTTCAAGTTTTGTAACTGAAAGGTATTTTTAAAAAGCCCCACAAGAATTTTTTTTTTATTTTTAGAATTCTTAAAAGTTGTAAAGGGCGGCAAACTTATAGCATACTTTTGTTAAACTATTATTTTAATCAAATTATATTTATATTCAAATTCGGTTTCAGCACCTTTTAGATCAGGCGCCCTTCGGCTTCCTTCGCATGGTGCTGTTGTTTACGTTTTAAAACAGCTGTTTTCGATTTAAGAAAGACACGAGAGCGAAATCCTATTGCATCTACGTAGATTTTATTCCCACATCTTCAGATGGGGGTATGTGATATACTGGTTCGCGGATGAACCATCGACCCCTTAGTCAGGGTGACCCAGAAGAATTAAGCCTTAACGGCTGGGGTCCTCTTTAAACACAAATATAGGATTTCTGCACCTATGTAGTTGTTCTGTAATAGAAATAGCAAAACTACTTTCTTTCTCTTTTTTTTAAGCAAATCTGGCTTTCACTGTTTTCTTAATTTTTGTGCGCGAGTGAAGTTGTTCAAAAAAATTTGTTTGCTTAAACAATTCAATATTTTTAAAATCTTATCAATCTTAATCGTACAATTCATTTACGTCTGAAGTTGCAAGTAAAATTATAGAAATTTGGAGCAAACTAAATATAGAATTTTAAAATAGAAAAGTGATTTGTACAAAACTAAATGGCTTTATTGATACCTACCTAAAAGAACGAAAATCAAAATCCATAAGCAAGAAATTTGAGACATTTGCTTACTCTACCAAAAAATTGTTTTATTCAGGGCTATATAAATGTTATTTACAAACAACGCAATGCTCATGTGGCAAAATACCAGTGCATCTAAAAGAATTCATGCTTGATCAGCACAACCTACGAAAACTCACTATACCAGAATTTGAGCAATATTTAGAAATAGTAGCTGCTATAATAACAACTTCAAAAACTTCTGCAGAGGTTTCTTTATATGAACCAACTCTTTCCGAATTATACAATTATGTGGATGTTGGTGAGTGTGCGTCTGTTCGTAATGCTGAAGATATAATGACACGTGGACCTTACACACCACAATATAGTGCTTTCAATTTCGCTATGATATGCGATAGATTCGGTATACCGGACAGAGTGCATGTTTAGCTACAGCCCTTTTTAAGGATATCGATTTTAAAGATGATCGCGGTCATACCGTTATTATGGACAGATTCAAAGTAGCCAGAGAGAAAGCAAAACGCAGAGCGCAAATTACACAACATAGGTTAGATAGTTTGATATTAAAAGCATTCCCCTTTGATGGACGAAAGGATGATTCACAAACAAGATAAAAAAATGGTAAAGTATGGCATTCATCCATAGTGAAAGAGCCACATCTTGTTGTCTTAAAAGAACCTAGTTCGAAATTCATTGGCTATGTCAATTTGACAGCTGAAGATGCCGAGATAAAGAAACGACAATTGATTGAATTTTTTGGGGAAAAGAATATACCTTTAACCGGCTTGTTTGGCGTCTGCTGTGACGGAGAAGTTACGAATACTGGTGATGGTGGAGGAATAATTAGAAAACTGGAGCTACATTTAGGCAAAGCACTACACTGGTTTGTCAGTTTATTGCACTTCAATGAGTTGCCTTTCCGTCATATTTACGAGGCATTGGAAAATTCGAAAACAACAGGCCTACGAACATTCAGCGCAGGTTTGTCATCACAATTCAATTTGGAAAATTTGGAGGTATTGTAAAAGCTTTCACTATAATAACTATACTACATCTTTCTTAGATATAATGCACAGTAGAAATATTTGTATTTTAATCATTAATTATTATAATTGCAATTTTTAAGGTGGTGCCAGATTTTGAAAGCATCGAATTGGAAAATATGTCTCCTACTATTGTGGATGAAAAAGAATTCTCTACCGATGTTAAATATTTGTACAAAATAGCACATGTTGTTTCAGAAGGTTACTGCAATCCAGACCTAGCAAACATTAAGACAGGTCCCATTACACATTCTCGTTGGATTACAAAAGCAAGTAGATTATTACGTTTATATGTAGCTACCAAAAACCCCTCCAATAATTTAACAACGTTGAGTGTTTATGTCATAAAAGTGTACGTTCCGATGTACTTCAACTTCAAATACTATAAATCAATTATTTATGGCAGTTGTTTGCTAGGCAAATTTATACGGTGGATAGCACTTCATTTAAACGAAACATTGCGTGGTATTGTTCAAAAGGTGGTAAGAAATAATGCATATTTCGCGCATAGCGAAAATCTTTTACTATCAATGCTCTTTGATGGTCGCAAAGAAATCCGTGACACAGCGATTACTAAAATGTTATACATTCGAAATAACTTTTGTACTGGCTATGGACTAAAAAAGTATGTTAAACCCATCAACATTGATTTTGATTGTGAGGAGTACGTAAATATAATTGATTTGAACGATGAAGACATTTTACACAAGCCACCTTTCACAAAGCACATTCCTTACGGCGAATTAAAAGAACACCTCCAAAATACGGACGATATCCCACCATTCCTAGATCCAGAAATTCCATGTCACATTCAAGCTACTGAGAGACACGTTCATTTGTGCACCACTGTGTCAAAGCGTGTCATTCACAAACATCGCAAAGAAGTTATTGGGGTATCACTTGAAAGTAGAGATAAATTGGCGAGAATCGAAAGCAAACAGGATTTAGAAGGAATGAGACAGACATAGAGTTAAATTTTAAAAAAAAGTAATTCCGTACAATTTGTTATGTAAGAGAAACAACATGAAAAATAAACACGCCTTCATCTTCGGCATTAAACCAAAACCAATATGAAATTGAACTTTTAATTATTTCTTTAACCTAAAGAGCATAAAGCGTCCTCTGACAGAAATGATGTGAACGTTTTATATTTCATATTTTTTTCGAAGCAATGATGTATCTCCGTGATAAGTTTCATTTTAACCGGTCTACACACTTCTGAAATATTAGATTTGTTAAATAATTTGTAACGAGTTTTTGGTGGTTACAAGGTGTTTTAATAATATTCTTTTGTCCTTTTTGTACACTTTTTGCTATTTAAAATGTCACTCATACGCCATCGTGCACTTCCATATCAAATCAAATTTTTAAAACGAAATTACGCAGAAAATTATTTTCCGTATCCATATGCACCCGAACAGTTTTCTTCTTAGAATTCAACGTAGAATACGAAAATCAATGATTCAAGGAATCAAAATTTCGTTTCGAACAAATTGATCCGCCCTAGTATATGCAATTCAATTTTGATCGATACCAAACTTGATAGCAAACTGGGTATAAGGTGTTTTACATTTCGATACAACTTAATTTTTTTCGACCATGAAACTCTGACGAAATAGAAATGTCCCGCTATTTCATTAAGTCTATTTTGTTCAGTTCTGTGGCGCTCAGCTATCAGTTGGAGAATTGTGTCACACAAAATTATCTAAGAAAAGTGTGCGCGGAAAATTGTAACAGCAAACAACAATTATGAAACAACGCATACATTCTGTTAAAAAAAGCAAAGGAAATTCATCAATAAAACGAAAAATATTTATTAATCATACAAATTTATCCTAACCGGCCAAAATGCTTTAGAATAATATTATAATAAGCATAACAACATAAGTCTTAAGCTTGAAAAAATCTTGAAAAAATTTTGAAAAATACTATTTCTGCAATTGCAGAAAAAACGAAACGGAACCCTTGTGATAATATTACTCATGCAAGATTTTTAGAAATTTTTTCGTGTAATTGTAGAATAAGCTTAAAAAATTAATATTATATCAACACATGTGTAGAAAAGCTTACCATCCTCAATAGTTTTATAAGCTTTTTCTTCCAATTGTAGAATAAGCTTAAAAAATAATATTAAGGCGGGGGCCAAATTACGCGGTTTCACCGCGATGGCAGTGCCGCACTCGTGTTTTTAATTTTAAAATTCGCATGCATTCAAGTGTGAGGGGCCATATTACGTGTTTGTGTTGACACGAACCGCCTAAGCCTAAGGCTGGGGTTTTCCGTAATCAACTTCAGTGCTCGCCGCGAATTCTCTTTCTTGTCTTCAATCGACAGAAAATGTGTGCATCTAAGTGGTAATTTGAGTTTTGTAAAGAGAAAAGCAAATCAGCCGGAGCCATTTTGTGGTGAATGCAATGGTTGTTTGCCTGAACAAATATCAGTTTTTGATCTGAAATTTGTTCATAATGATAGCCATGTAAGATGATGCGTTTGCAAAATTTATGAGTTTTCTTTCCACAAAGTAGGTATTCACACGTCAGTCAAATGATTGAAGTATATCGCAATTTTTTACTCTCTTTTACACTCTCTGAAAATTTTGATTGACGCTTGCTCACACGCGATTTTTTGATTGAAGCTCCAACGCAGGCATTTATTACTTTTCTGCTACCTACTATTTTGTGAATTCATATCGTGCTGTGTGTATCACTATATTTGGGTGTTTCTTTAATTGAGTTCTTTTGTGTGCATAAAAATTTTACAAAATGTAAAACAATAGCGGCAATATAGTTGATCTTTCAGGATTAAAATGTATCACATTAGGAAATCAATACGCAGGAAATTATACCTATGTATTTGGATGACCATCGGTTGCACGTTATAAGAAAATAATACAATTAATGATATTATGATAGGAACTCAAGAAATTACACGGCAGGAAAAAATCTATTAGCCTGATCACAGTTTGAATACGCACGTCTGTGATATTTTCTAGTTGTTATTTTTACGCAAACTTACGCAAGCGTATTTAGCATTATTGTTGTTTTTCATGCAAACGTCAATACACAGACACGCATAAATAAAAATAGCCCTTGGACGTGTTTTTTGTGTATCATATTTTTATAAAATGTCTGTTCTGTCAAAATGAATGTAATTTTATATAAAAAAATATGCTGCCTTTTTTTTGTTTCTTTTGTTTCTTTTTATATATTGACAATTTCATTGAAAAATTTTGTTTTTTGAACTTTAAATTTTGTTTTGAAATAAAAAAGTTACAACAAACATACGATAATCACATACCGAGCAGAGAACTGCAAAACTCACTTTTTGCTTGATTAAATCATTCACTGGAATTCTTACTCAACTCAACTCATTCAACAAAGTTCAGCGTTGCATAAAATCAGCACAATACTGGCGAACGCGTCTTTTGTGTCAATTTGAGTTTGAGTTCGTCTGATCGAACTTACATGTTTGAGTGAACGAGTGTTGACGTTGAATAAAATAAAATTATGCTGCTGAAGACGTCGCTTGTGTGAGCTGATTGACGGCCCAATAGGCAATAAAGGTAGGTCTCTTCTAACGAAGGTGTGCAATTACTGTTACTTTTGGCGGTAAGACACATGACATCCTCGCTGTTTCTGCGAACGCTTCTATAAGGCCTAATTTTTTGCTACAAAAAATGTTTCCTACAAAAACTGGTTCTGCTTATATTTCAGGGTTACTTTTTCGTTAAAAGTTAAAATATATCTTTATTCAAAAATATTGAATAATAATCAACGTCATGACTTAGAAATATTATTATCTAACAAAAATATATAAAATAAAATAAAATCACAGAATATACTGGAAGGCATACATAAAAAGAATCTGCATTTGATCTGCATTTGACCTTGAAAGTTGGCCTCATGGTTAGCGAAAATACCACCAATTTTGACCTCCTTGGTACTTTCAACATTGAAACATTATCGCGATGTTGCTCACTTTTATGTCTAAAATAAATTAATTAATAGCAAATGGTAAATTACTTAATAGCAAATTACTTAAAGTAAAGACTTTAAGTAATATCTTATGTATCTGATTGGGCAGAGAAATCCCGTTTTGTGATTTGCTTGAGTGAAATCTCAAAAACGACATTTTTTTGCGAAACTATTTTCTTAGAATTTATATGTCTATTTTGCTTGCATCTACGAGTATTACACCAAGAAAATGTAATATTAATATTAAAAAAATTTCATGGTCCGCCATGGGTATCGAACTCGTACCCCATCGACTCATAGTTCTATACACTAACCACCAATCTAAAAATCTTTGTTACACAGAGTTCTTGATTCAATATGAAGTATAACTGGAGCTAGATATGTTGCAGCAGATCACAATAATCTATCTTTTAAAAGGTTTGTGTATTGGTTATCCTACATATCGAACATATTTTGCAACTATCCGAATATGGGTGCCATACCTCGGTCTCTGCTTTTTGCTGCGTAGAGTTCGATAGTCGAAGCAACAGTTTACGAAGGGCTGTCGTAGTCGGCTGTCAGCTGTCAGCTATTGCTTTGGCAGTCATAGCAGTTGCTGTCGTAGTCAACTTCACAA
Source organism: Coremacera marginata (assembly GCA_914767935.1). Lineage (NCBI taxonomy): Eukaryota > Metazoa > Arthropoda > Insecta > Diptera > Sciomyzidae > Coremacera > Coremacera marginata. The sequence goes on from OU612045.1 coordinate 152,378,588, forward strand.
ACTACATACGCAACCAACCTACTCACTATTTTTGAAATGCTGTAAATATTATCTTTTTCTGTTGTTTTTACACACATAATTCCCGCGTTTTCAAAAAAAAGATTCAATTTACGACTAACTGCAAAAATATCTACAGCAATAGCTGACAATCAACTGCGATAGCTCTTCGTTAACTGTTGCTTCGACTGTTAAATTTTACGCAGCAGATAGCAGTTGGTGACTATCGGCTATGACAGCTGTGAATATGCTGCTGCTGCAGTTACTGATCGGTTTTACTATTACTTCACAGCCACAGCACAATTGTTGGTACTGTGGCTGTTTCTTTTGCAGCAATTTAAACACTGATGAAAAATACTTTACGACCTATTCTCTTAGCTACCAAATATACAAAACAAAATTCATTTAAATCGGTCGAGCCGTATCGAAGGAGTTCGACCACAAACACCGTAGCACGAGATTTTTATATATGTATATATTAGAAGATTTATTAGCTCTTAATATTATATTTTATTTTTGGATAGTAGGGGAAAATTATTTTTTTGCCAGGAAATGCCTGACCAAGTTGATTTAAAACCAATTTTAATATCCTTTAAAAAGTCAAATATGAGACTCTAAAAAAATCACACAAAATAACGGTTTTTGCTTTGAGCTGTCTCAGTTTTGGAGATATCTAATATAAATAGGCTAAGAAAAACCAGTTCAGTGCCATTTGCTCCAGTGTTTCTCAACCGATTTTGATGATTTTTTTTTTTTAATGAATCAAAGTAGAGAGGAACATCGACGAATTTCTAATAAAAAATACTAGCTAAAATACCCGGCGTTGCTCGGGTTAGTATGGCAGAAACACTTTTAAATTTTAGTACAAAATTTACCTTATCTACTATACATGTCACTTTATATCTCTAGTTCTTGTTTACCAATTCAGAAAAATTAGAAATTCTTGAGAAATAGAAGAAACAGAACATAAAACTTAAGGCGGTCTTCTTATTCAAAACCCGTTTTTTGGACCCTTTTTAAAAAAATTCTTATTTGAAAACGCAAAGAGTAATTGAAAACTTTTTTATTTATTGTATTACAAAAGGTTCAAAGTAAATAAAAAAAATTTTTTTGCCTCGATACGTGGGCTGTTCAAAAAGTAATGAGACTTCAAAGTTGGTGGTGAAAAAAAAGGTGTCGTCACGGCGGCCACGATTACGGGTCTCCGGAGCGTCTGAAATGAAAAAAAAAAACGGGGTTATAATCAGTATAGATGTAATTCTCGGGTGAATCTCAAGCTTAATTTTTTTTTGACAAAATGGCGGCCATTCAAAAAAAAAATTTCAATTTCGGGTTTTTTTTTTGTAGTTTAGTGTAAAAAAAAAATATTAAAAAATTTTTTAAAATTATGGTCGAGGTTCACCCGAGAATGGTGACAATTCTGCGTCGATTCCATTTAGTTTCATGAAAATCGGTTCAGTTGAACTGGAGATATCATGGCCGCCAGTTCGAAAAACGTGGGTTCGAGATAAACGCGTTTAAAGTTTGAAGTAATTTTTTTGGGAAAAAAAAAAAAGAAATCAAAAATGTTTAAATGCAGTTTTAAAGAGCTGACAATTTTTACTTACAAATATTAGTCGGCGATGCCAGCTCCATACAGGCCACCTTCCTCTTTTTCGTATAAACTGCTTTCTGCTGCCCTCTCTGCTCTGCGAGCCGTTCTGCCAGCGTTTGATGATGCCGCAGCTCGAGTCTCTGATCGGTTCAATCTGTCTTCATTGCGAGATAGTGCGTATTCGTATGCGTTTTTGCCAATCGCAATACCCATCAAACCCATAATTTTAAGTATGGGTATAAAACCGTCGTTGAAGAGGCACGTTGCAATGAAATTGGCCACTTCGATGGTGCGTCCGCCTGAGTTGATGTGTTTGGGCGAAAATGACCAAAGAACAGAATTGTAGGACTCATTGGAATTCTGAGTTTCAGATCCAAGGCATCTTTCAAGCAAATTATCTGCCGACAGCGCTTCGTAAGCTGGTTTTATTACCTCCATCACCTTCTTGTCCATCAGACCTTGCTTCACAAAAAAGGCTGTATCTTCTAAAGTATTTCGAATTTCTAAAAATCCTTTTAGGGGCATATTCACAAGCTATAAATAAATGCAAAAAAAAAAAGTTGAAAAAAAAAAAGTTGCTCAATGAGAAGACCCCCTTAATAGAAACAGTTGGCAATAACTTGATATGATAATTCAAGACTCTGGGGGGTTCCAGACCCCCTAATCGACGTCACTGTACTTATCAAGTATCAATTATTAAGTTTATAATGGTGTCCTCACTATGGGGCCCATATAAGGCTAGAGTGGACAGTTTTACTTTTTTAAAATATTAAATTAATATTTTTTAAATTAAAAAAATAAAAATATATTTGCATATACAATTTTGTAATTCCATAAAAATTGTCCACACTAACCTCCTTCTCCCCTACATGTTTATCTGCATGAAAGAACTCAAATTATAGAAACGAAAACTGAACAACTCTATTTTCCGTTTTTGATTAAATTTTTAATAAAATCTTGCCTTAGCTATGCTTTACTTTGCAAACTTTTTGGTTGATTTTAATGTAGCCGTGTGTACCATTAAAATGTTACTGCTATATTAAAAGTTTTAATGCAACTTGGTAGAAATTTGGAACATCATAGCGGAAACTTAAAATAAAAATATTTATGTACTTTTTTTGTCGAGTGCATGTGTTGCCATTTACAGTTAAGTGCGCGCTTAAGTTTTCCACTAATAGCAATGTTGGCTGAGTGGTATGTATGCTATATACACGTACACAATGTTGTTGTTGTTGTTGTTGTTTTTTTATTAATAGTTTGCACTTAATTGAAAGAAAAACGTGGAAAATTAAAAGCTAAGAAATAAAAGTTAAAAGCTTTGGAGTTTGTATTCATAAGAATATCATTTAAAGTGTAAAAGTTTAAGAGTTGATTATTACGCGGAAACATTTGTGCTTTAGAACAAATTTTACTTTAGATAAAATTTTTAGAACAGATTTTACTTTAGATAAGCTGAAATAACGCAAAAAACTTGAAAATTTTATTGAAGTCAATATAAAATATTTTAAAGGTTTTTAAAGTATAGTATACTTTCTTTTGATAACATCTACAATGCTCTTCAGAATGAAATCCATGTGCTTGTTCCAACCCAATAGAGTGCCATTTAATATTATCGACATATTCAGCACATTTTTCGCTCTATTAACACCTGCTGCGTCAGATATAGCTATGAAAGCCTTAACATATAAAAAGATATACAAAACAAAACAAAGACTAGCTAAGCCACTGAGCGCACATTACGAAAAGGTACCTTTTTGGGGATTATTTTTTTTTTTCATGCTTTTTGCTGTCAAGCCGTAACCAATGTTTGCGGCTGGAATGTGTTAAGTTATTGAAAATGGAAAAAAATAGCTTAATAAGCAAATGGCAACCAAGCAAGGATTTCGACGTGTGTCCCCAAGCACAAGATTTCTTCTATTTCTTTTTTTTTTTTTATATTTTTTTTTTTATAACGCTTGTATTGTCCAACTAGCTCAGAGGAAAAGTAGTGGTCATGGTGGCTAGAAATTTTCTCGAAACTCGAGAACAACACATTATTTGTTAAATTGATTAATATCGGAGATATAGATAAAACCATTCAATTTGTGAAAAAGGCATAGTTTGTATAGCAAGAGGGTTTTACTTATTCACTTTTGCTTACAACTGATATAAAATGTATACCTTTATTTCTGGCTGAATGAGTTAAAAAATTGCTTGAATTAAAAAAATAAGCAGAATGAAGTACCTGCACAAATTCAAAGACAAACACAGCCTGAAAGCAGAAATTTATACATACAATAAAACTGTAACGGAAAATAATCTATACAGACTCATTCAATGAGATTTCATCCAAAGTATCCACACCCAAAAAAATGTTGTTGTATTAATAAAAACAGTAGCATTGTTAAATTTCTTATAAAAATTTTTATTAATATTAGCTGACTCTTGTCAATAAAAAAAATGTATTTAACCCTCCGATGGGTGAGCCATTCATTGCCCTTATATGCAGTACAAGGTCCACAGGGACCTATTTGTATTTGTATGGAATTTTGTACGAAAAAATTTTTTTTTTCAATTTTTTTTTTTTTTTTTGTGTTGTTATTATTAATTATTAAGTATTAATTTTAAATGAATTCCAGAACTTTTTTTTTTTATATACTCACTATGAATTTTTTGGAATTTTATATGAAAAAAGCTTAAATAACTATTGTTGAGTAGATTGTCCCTCGTCCAAAATATTTTCTATGCAGGTGTTGCATCGATGCATGAGTGTAGAATGCTCTGCACAAACTGGATTGTTGCAGGAATTGCAATAGGACCTAGTTTTTCGCTGCCGTCCGTACTCAGAACGACATAGCCCAAGCAACAATTCTTAAGAGTTGAGCACTGGGAGAAAAAGTTTCGTTTTTAATTACGTCCTATAACTATCTTCAGCAAGAGCAATACGCTTACAGATTATTTTCAGCAAAACTAGTTGTCTATAAGTGTTCTGTTCTCTTTCACATTATGTCATAGTAGCTTAAAAGAGTTGTGTTATAAGAGCATTACTGCGAAGACGCTGCATCTTAAAAGTCATTTCTTACAGACTTCTACAACACTTCAGCTATCAGAGCCAAACTCTGAAGAGTTTTAGCTTTATAGATTAAGTCTTATAGACATCTCAAAGGCTTTTATTTAAAGATGTCTGATCTGATCTGAGCAACGGTCTGACTAGAAGAGTATCACTCTGAATATAAGAGAAACAGTCTGACTAGAAGAGTGTTACTCTGATAATAAAATGTTGGTTCTTATAATCGGGCAATTGCCCTAAACAAAAGATTTAACTGTATTCATGTTCTTAACCCTTTCTTGTAAATGTATAATTTTTCAAAAGAAATGGGTTTTTATTTAATTAGCTTAAATTTCAGGGTACCTATATAATAAACAAACAGAGTTATGTACAAATTATGTTCAATGAATTTGGTTCATTCAGAAGAAAAATATTCCGAAAGAACAGAACAATTTCTAACTGCAATTTACGTATTCACTTCCATTCATAAGATGTTATACTTTCCAGGAAGAAAATATGCTAAATTTTCATAGTAAAGAATTACCAATTCCATTAAGAATATGTGTTTAGAATACACGTACGCTATTTGGTCATCTACATCACTGAAATTGTTTATGTCCTGTGACGTATTTAGAATAGTCTGATAAGAAATAAGTCATGGAATTTGTTCTCATGGACTAATTTCAAGTTAGCCCAGCCTGTGATGTAAAATTCATACAAATAGGATAGTGAATTGTGCAAATTGTGTGGCTCTGTGTCTTCAGAATTGTGCACTTTGAAAATTGTTGTTGTTTTTATTCATGTACTAATATCAAGTAGGCCTAAACTGGGAGTAGAAGAGATTTTATTTACAATACAAAGAGTTTAATGACGTGTTTTTGAATGTAATGCGGAAAGTTTAGAAATACTTTAATTCTTGGTAAATGCGATGGTTATATAAATATTTTGTATTGTTTTTGAATATAGAGTAGGTCATTGACGAATTTTATGAATGTAGAAATAAAATAAAAATAAAAATTGATATGTGAAATTTATCAATTTTACTAGGAATTGTAGGGCGAGCTTAGCCCACTAAAATTCTGATTCAAGTCGACATACAGTCAAAACCGAGACACAACTATTTTTTGTTACATAAATCAACCTTTTGAGAAAAGATTTTTCATATTCTTTATAGCGCAAATTTATTGATAACTCTCAACGCAAAATAATGAAATTGAAGTAATGAATTAGTAAGAGCTGTACTCTTGTATGGAGACATCAACATCAACATCATTAAAACGTCGTTTTAGTGAATTTATTTAGAGTACAGTATAATTTGTTAATTAAATAAAACTTTTAATGTTGGTTTTTGCGAAAGGGGATAGCTTCTAACCGAGGTGCAATATGAGATTCTTACGATAAAGTTTCCACCGCAATGAAATTTATGTGTTTATATGATAAAATACTACACCACGCATATACAATATTATTGATATAATAATTTCCTACAAACATAATAAAAAATGGTACATCAAATTTTGTTACATTAAAATAGTGTTTGTAGTATTGTATACAGGGTGAGTCTGTTAGAGAGGTCAATCCGAAAACCGGAGGTTCCTTGGGTCAATACAAGAAAAAAATTGTATGGGAGGAGGGGTCTATTTTCACCCCCCTCCGAGATAGGAGTAAAATAATGTAAAAAAGTCGAATTTTAAGGTAATATCACTTTTAGCGCAATAACTTTGAAAGTATGATAGCTTCGTAAGATTTAAGTGCAGTTTTGGAAACACAATTTAACAGGTCTAATAAAAAAATAAACAAATTAAAATTAACTCGTTTGGTAAAAACAATTTAAGCTGACCAAACTCAAAAAATAATTTTTTTCACGAAAAAAATTAGTACGAATGCGATTTTCTCTAAAGTGTATCTAAAAAAAAAATTCAGTTTATTACGTATTTATGTTCTCTTAAGTGTTCTCTAAAACTTCCGAATACAAAGTTTTTACCTCAGGTCAACAGGTCATCTGTTTTTTGAGTTTTAATTTGTGCTTAAAATACCTATGTAAATTACAAAAGCTTACATTGATATGTAAACAATAGAAAAAACAAAAATTTACTTTGCAGTGTAATGTTTTCGTTGTAAAATTTTCTGTTGATTTTAAAACTAACGCAGAATCTCCTCCGCTAGCATGGTTCCCTTGTGACGAAGGCAATGCAGACCCTGTGTTGAGCAACCTTAAGAACGTATTGGAAAATGCACGTCTGCAAGGTGTTTGTCGATTTGGAAACCTTCGTCGGTACTCCAACTCCGCCATGGATGAGTTCCCATTGCAGTATCCATACACAAAAATTATGTCTGCGTATTCCCGAATTGTGAAGCTCATGTTGTTATTTCACTGAATGTGATTTTTTTTAAATAAAAGTATTAACAAATTTGAATTGTGTCTTACCTTGATAATGCACTGGAAAGAAGTGACAAATCAAACGAAAAGAAAATACAAATTTACTATTTAAAACGGTAATTATAATATCGGCATTCAACTCTCTTTTATTGTTGTTTACTATAATAGTAGCGTTAGTGTTAAAATCAACAGAAAATTTTCCAACAAAAACATTACAACTGCAAAGTAAATTTTTGTTTTTTCTATTGTTTACATATCAATGTAAGCTTTTGTAATTTACATAGGTATTTTAAGCACAAATTAAAACTCAAAAAACAGATGACGTGTTGACCTGAGGTAAAAACTTTGTATTCGGAAGTTTTAGAGAACACTTAAGAGAACATAAATACGTAATAAACTGAATTTTTTTTTTAGATAAACTTTAGAGAAAATCGCATTCGTACTAATTTTTTTCGTGAAAAAAATTATTTTTTGAGTTTGGTCAGCTTAAATTGTTTTTACCAAACGAGTTAACTTTAATTTGTTTATTTTTTTATTAGACCTGTTAAATTGTGTTTCCAAAACTGTACTTAAATCTTACAAAGCTATCATACTTTCAAAGTTATTGCGCTAAAAGTGATATTACCTTAAAATTCGACTTTTTTACATTATTTTACTCCTATCTCAGAGGGGGGTGAAAATAGACCCCCTCCCATACAATTTTTTTCTTGTATTGACCCAAGGAACCTCCGGTTTTCAGATTGACCTCTCTAACAGACTCACCCTGTATATACATAAATTCTTATAAAACTCTCTTATGAGTATATACATCTTTATTTTCTTAAAAGTATATATCTGCAAGAGATCTTTATGTCTTGTCTAAGACAATGTTTCTTAGAGTGTTGATCTTGTTTCAGAGCTCTAAGAGGCCGATATAAGGGCGTTCTGAAAATTACAACTCACACTTACATAGTGCCAAAATGAGCTTAGAAGAGTTTTACAAGTATCTTACAGAGATCGTTTAGAGTTAATCGTAAGTGTATCAATCTAAATAATTTATCTTCAAGAAGTCTTTAGGATAAAATAAAGATAATAATTGTTGGTTGGGAGGCGACATGAAGGTATGTTTCCTCTAGGCGCAAATGGCGGTGCAGCTGCTTCTGTAGGTCTTGATAATATCTAAAAAGAACAAAAAGGATAAAGAACAAAAATATGTAGTTATTCTGGTTTTGAACATAAAAATTGATTTTTCTCACCTTTACATCAAATGCTTCCATTGCGTTCGAATATTATAAATATGAATATTATAAAACATAGCGCCAGCGGTTTGTTGAGCGCTTGTATCAACGCCTGATTTGTTGGCGTTGTAGTACAAAATAGCAAACGGTTTCTGATTCTTAAATTGCATGTCAACACCGCAAGTATAATGTTGTGTGGACAGAAAAATGGCCGCTTTGTTCTTCTTGGGCACATATGAACACAGCGCTACGTCGCCTTCGTTGAAGCCGAACATTGTGCTGTTGACAGGACGCATACGATTTTTTTGGAACTCCTGTGGCACAAATGTCTTATTCGAGCGCACTGTTCCAACAAATACAGTTTTCTTCCTGATCAAAATACGCTCCAATTCCAAAGTGATTGTCAGCATAAATTGTGCAGCCTGCATCCAATTAACTCTGAGCAAGTTGAAGTATAACATTCTGCCCTTGATTGACCTCTCGTGTTTGGTCAGGCAATTTACCAGAGTAAATTTTTCCTTTGACAGGATAAAATGATTTCGAGTCGCACAACCACCATACCTTTATACCATACTTGCCAGGGGCTTCGACGGAATGTATTGTGTGAAGCGGGTGCAGCCTCTGTATGGGAATAACTGCTCATCAACGGTCAGTGCATCATGCAGAGTGTAAGCTGCTGCCAAGTTAGACTGTAACATTTGCCAAACATCATCAATAGCCGTAGTTTTGCTTCAGGTTAGTCGCTGCTTTCACGTATTTCCATTGTCGAATCTAAGACATTGTAGCATGCATCTGAAGTGATCAAACGAAAATGCAGCTTTGTATATTGTACTGCGCGTTGGGCCCCATAGCTCTGAAGCAGGTTCACTATTCGATTTGGTGAGTCCAGCATACAAAATAATAGTCAAAAAGGCATCGAACTCCTTCAAAGTGATTGTTTTCTATTCTTTTGTGTTCGTTGGATTTGCCAAATTCCATGCAGCTGTCACTTCACGGCCTTTTTCGATTTGTTTCGTGTATTATATCACATATCATATCACGCTACGAGATATGTCCATGGCATTCGGAAATTCGATCATATTTCACAGTACAAGAATTCAATTCTTGGCAGTGATTTGTCTAGTTACATTAACGCCAGGACTTGTATCTTTTTATATAAGCGGATTTGGTCAAAAATTCCCCTATACCTATTTGAAAAATTACAATTTTCCCAGTCAGTTCGAAGTAATGTGCTGATACGTATAGTACCTAATTTTAAATTCCTTAATTCAACGAGATTATTTTTCATTAACGCCATTTGATTGTGAAATTTTTTACCAAACCATTTAAGATCCATTAATGGAATTGGAAGATTTAGGCAAGCTTTATTTAAAATGTAAACTTAACTACGAAGTTTTTGTTATTGTAACCAGCTATCTTTCTTAATTTCACTCTTTCCCTCAGTCCTCTTTCATCTAATTCTTTCCTGTCTTCTTTTTCTTTCTGTCTTCAACCTTTACTGTGCATATATTTAAAAACTATATTAAACAATATAAATAATAATAATAACAGTAGATTTTTTTCAATTATAATATAAAATAACTTATGCTCAAAATCCAAAATGATTCATGTTTATTCAATGATGTGTTCAAAATTCAAAAAGGGTTGAATTTCCCCAGACAGGTAATTATGTTTTCAAGGAAAGGCCAAGAATAATATAGAAAGTACCTTAAATTCAAAGAACACGTTTGTGATATGTTGAAATAATAAAACAATTAAAACCAAGCTAAAATAAATTGCATTTAATAACAATTCCTTGCAATTTCAGTACAAGGTAGCTAGGGACCTTGTCACCCTGTCCCGTGTTAAGCACCTTTAAACCCTTTTAAATCCTTAACTATTGGTCAGATCACCTTGATTTTTTTTTGAAAGGATTCTGCATAAAATTCCGTTGGAATGCATACAGGGGTCGGGTATATCTGCCTTGGACCATCAAGCAGTAATTTCAGTTTGAAAATGAAAAAGGTCCCCAGGGACCTCGGAGGGTTAATATAAAGATTTGCCATTTCTCCGAGTTACAAGATGCTTGTTATTATAAAAAGTTGCTTCTCGTTAAATTTATTGCATACTTTTTTTGTAATAATAAAGAGAGCATCTTTCAATTAAAAACAATGTTGTCAAGACAATGCATACTCTTTCTCCTTATTGTGCCGATTTTTTCGCTCACAACTGCAGTGTGTTTGAAGCTGTTGAAGCAACAAGCTGCTTGTGCTTGTGAAATAATTGTGTGAGTGATAAAATAAAATGTTAATAACTTTAAAGAAAGGTTGCGTTCTTAAACGTCTCTATGATAAGCATTAGTGTTTTTTTTCTAACTGGTGCCTAATAGATTCACCAAAAATGCGCAACTAAAGCATGCTTAAAATTTAAAAAAAAAAATAACCGACTACAAAATCACTACAAAGCAAAAAATAATTTTAATAAAAATACTTTTCCTTTCAATTTCTTGGTCATATTTGATAATTTATTTAAACATATTATTATATATGAAATTTTATTATCTTAATTTTTTTTATTTGTTTTATTATCATAATTATATTAATTTCTTGATGAATACAAATGCTTTTAAGGTCGGCGCTAATATAATCAGACTGTTAATCAGAAGCGCCAACTTCAAAGCATTTGTATTCATCAAGAAATTAAAATATTTATGATAATAAAACAAATAAGAAAAAAATTAAGATAATAAAATTTCATATATAATAATATGTTTAAATAAATTATCAAATATGACCAAGAAATTGAAAGGAAAAGTATTTTTATTAAAATTATTTTTTACTTTGTAGTGATTTTGTAGTCGGTAGTTTTTTTTTTTTAATTTTTATTTCTTCCCTTTTAGAGAATATGATAAATTTTCGAAAAAAAGAGTATAAACAACATTAGTACAATTGTTCCGAAAAAATTTGTTCTATTAAATTCTGTAAGTTTGTTGGTTATTTCAAATATCTGCCTCTTAAATTTATATGAGATGTCACATGTTTTGAAATTATTATACCCATTCTTGTAACGAGTTTTATTACCCTAGTGTCAATATTATTCGAGATATAGTGTTTTTCTAATATTTCCTCTCCCCTTTGTTATGTAAGCGCCCACTTTCTTGAGCATTATTTCCAATAATTGTGCCTACCCTGTACTTTATTTCAGTACCCCAGCGTCAATATTAACTGCGATAGTGTTTATCTAGTATTGCCACGCCCATTTATCGAATAACTCATACTTTAGTGACCATAATTTTTAATAATTCTGCTCACCCCTGTACTACAATAAATTTCAGTGCTCTAGTATCAATATTATTCGAGATACTGTTTTTCTAATATTGCCACGCCCCGTAGTCAAAAGCCGCCCACTTTCTTCACCGTAATTTTTACTAATAATGCCTACCCCTATACCAAATTGCAGTACCATAGTATCAATATTATTCGAGATATACTCTTTTTCTAATATTGCCACGCCCATTTCTCAAATAACGCCCATTTTCTTGACGGAAATTGTTTATATTTGTGCATACCACTACACTAAGTTTCAGTACCCTAGTGTCCATATTATTCGAGATACAGTTTTTTTAAAATATTTCCACGCCCATTTGTTGAATAACGCCTACTTTATTGGCCATAATTTGTAATAGTTATGCCTACCCTTAAACTAAATTGCAGTACCATAGTATCAATATAATTCGAGATATACTCTTTTTCTAATATTGCCACGCCCATTTGTCAAATAACTCCCATTTTCTTGACCCTAATTTGTATTAACTGTGTCTACTCCTACACTAAATTTCAGTACCCTACTGTCCATATTATTCGAGATACAGTGTTTTTATAATATTGACACGCCCATTTGTCGAATAACGCCCACTTTATTGACGATAATTTTTAATAATAATGCCTACCCCTATACTAAATTGCAGTCTCTAGCCTCAAAATTATTCAACATACACTGTTTTCTAATATTGCCCCGCCCCTTTGTCGACTTACGCCCATTTTATTGCTTGTAATTTGTAATAATTGTGCCTACCCCTACACAAAATTGCAGTACCCTAGTGTCAATATTATTCGAGATACAGTAGTATCTAGTATTGCGCGATCTATTATTGCCACGCCCAGTTTTTGAATACCGCCCACTTTTGTACGGGCACCTCCATGCTTATGATATCTATCTGTGCCCCAAAAATTATGGCAATCAGGCAAATGGTTTAGGAGTTATCGATGTACATACATTTAAAAAAAAAAAAAAAAAAAAAAAACAGAAACCGACGAACTTGAGAACCTCCTCCTTTTTGAAGTCGGTTAAAAAAGTAGCTACAAGTTTCTGCTAGCAAAATTTCTACTTGCAAGAACTTGCAGCTTACGAAAAAAATTGTTTGTCAAAAACAAAACAAGCTGTCAAAAGTCATTTTTTGTAGATTTCCTATAATAACTGGATGGAAGAAGAAACATTTGTGCCTTGAAGTCATTGGCGAACAATTTAAATTTATTTTATAAGGCTCCATTTTAAAATTTTTTAAGTTTCAAATATTTTAAAAAACCTCGAATAAACAAATTCTTTTCTTTTGGGTTTCAAACATGCTGTCAAGTCGTTTCAGCACCTGTTTATTTGCAAGTTTCTACTAGTTTTCTGTTATTATTACTTTTTTACTATTTTTACTATTTTTCTCTTTGTTACACTTATTTTCTCAATTCTTCTCTTGCTCTCTCCCTGCATGAAAAAATGGTTACCTTTTGACCCAAAATTTTAACGTTAGCAAACGGAGTATTTCGCAAACGGGAACGCTCTTGTTTTTAATTAGTTCACGCTATCGCAAGTGCACTGTTCCTGCATTGCTTTTTAATGAATAGATTGTAGGTCGAAATAATTGAAGTACTCCGCTACAGATCGTAGTATATACACACTGCTCCTAAAGTATCGATAGGTTTCATGAAAATGACAACAAAAACTAAAAATGAGGCTTGATTTGTAATTTTCTTACGATCAATAATATGTTGAAATTTAAGTCGGCGCTGCTCCTTTTTGGGAGCTAAGGGGTTAAGAAGTATTTCACGATGTTGGTTCATGCTATTGTTTCTAGCAGAAAAACAAACACACATAATACGTATTTAAAGAACTCATTGGAAAGGTAATAAAATCACCTTTTTAACAATATATCAACCAACATTATAGGCTTACTCGTTGCCGAGCTGTGCTCGTGTGAAGATGAAATCAATCAGTTGAAAGTACTGATTCTGAGAAATTCGCTCTCAAAGTCAAAACTTAGTACTTTCAGCTGATTGATTTCATCTTCACACGAGCACAGCTCGGGAACGAGTAAGCCTATAATGTTGGTTGATATATTGTTAAAAAGGTGATTTTATTACCTTTCCAATGAGTTCTTTAAATACGTATTATGTGTGTTTGTTTTTCTGCTAGAAACAATAGCATGAATCAACATCGTGAAATACTTCTTAACCCCTTAGCTCCCAAAAAGGAGCAGCGCCGACTTAAATTTCAACATATTATTGATCGTAAGAAAATTACAAATCAAGCCTCATTTTTAGTTTTTGTTGTCATTTTCATGAAACCTATCGATCCTTTAGTAGCAGTGTGTATATATATATATAAACTAGCTTAAACCCGCCGCTTCGCCGGGTTTTCAAAAAGTTTTCATTCAAAAATTGATAGTGGGTAGGGCTTGATTTTTCGCTACCAAAACGATTTTTTATTGTTTAAGTAATACTACAAATTATTAACCTTAAGATTGTTATATCATCTGATAGGAAATCGAAAACCTAAATTTTGGATTTAATTTTTTTTACAACAAAAACAACTTTTATCCAATTTTTTGTCTTAAACTAAAAATTTTTGAACATTTTTTAAAAAAATTTTTAAAAATATTAATACTTTGGTTTAGTAAAAATTTCAACTTATGTTTGAAGGATATTTTAAGAAACAACATTTTTCAAAAAAAATTATTGAAATCCATTGCAAACTGACTGAAATATTTGCCTTCAAAGCTAAAAGTGTGAATTTCAAGTCGTTTTTCTCTCATTCTCAGCTTATAATTAATACTAAAAAGATCTGGTACTAAAATTTTTCACAGTTTTCAAACTACATGCATGATTTTGGTATCAAATTGAAGGAAATTTAAAAGCGTTTATGGATTTTGTTCTCGTTTAACCGAAGTGCAATTTAATCCATTAGGGCCGAAAGAAAACCATAAAAAACAGACATTTTTAGACTTGAAGCAACATTTTGGTGAAAACTATGTATGCCATTGAGCAGAAATAAGTTATTATTGCATGCTAATTTTACTTTTTTTAAAAAACTGGCACTAAAACTTTTGAAATATTATGCAGTATTTAATGAAAATTCGAGACGCATATGTTTCCATATAGTAACATTGGTTGTTAATGGGTTAAAATAAAGTATCCTATTGCACTCTCTGCTGACCTATAAATATGTGTACAAAATTTTATAAAAATCTGAGTTGTCGTTTAAACGTGATGAGTGAACATAAAAAGTGGCTACAGATTTATTAATAGTATAGAGTATAGATATATATATCAATGTAAAGTAATGTAAATATATATCAATGTAAAGTAAAAGTCGTAGACGAAAGTGAATAAAATCATACTTCAATAAATTAAATTAGCAAGGTAAGAAGTAAATTTTTTAATTTACTCTCTAATGAAGTTCTTATGAATTGATAAATTACATGACTATGATAAACTGGTTTCTAGTTATAAAAGCTCTCTATTCAACACATTACATTATATCCTTAAAGATTTTTTGGTGAAGATTCATAATAATAATAAAGCACAGCCCACATATCATATATAGAAGAAAAATTAATGAGAAACATACCTTAAGATTAATGATTGCACCACGACAACCTTTGAATGTTGGTTGCTTTGGAAACCATTCAGGGCAATTCAAATTGTTTGTCACAACAAAACATTTTATTAATGAAGCGTAACTCCAAAATATTATCCTACCATCATTACAACAAATTTTTATATCGAAATAATAGAATATTAAAAACTATTCACACCCAAAGCTAAGCAACCGAAGCATGGAATTTCAAGGTTTCAGAGCAAACACACTCAATGCCATTGAAATTGCCTATAAAGTGAAAACAGAATAAAAAAACTTGCTGTTAAAGCTATTTGATCCACAGAGGTGGATTTAGGTGGGCGCGAGGAGGGGATGCAGCCCCCGGTCCCGAGCAGGCAGGGGCCCACAGATGCTTCTCTCACAATCTTTTATTTGATTTTTTGAACGCATTTTTCGATCCAGGAACAAAGTTTGCACTTCCATTAAATTTTGTTCCTTATTATTTACGCTCCCTTTTGCTTGGGTCTATTATAGCAAAAGAATGAAATATTAAAAAAAATGTTTTGCCCTCTATGGGTATGAAAATCATACCCCATCGCGTGATAGTTTTATACACTAACCCCCAATCCAAAAACCTTCGATAAGCAAAGTTTGTTACATTAGCTATCCAAACCAAACAATGTTTCTTCTACTTGCTACACGTTTTCATAAGCATCGTTAAGTAGGTATTTTTTTTTTTATGTGATGAAGGCTTCTTTTTTTTTTTTTGCTTTTGCATAACGGAAAAGAAAAATTAACATTAATGACATAATGCGACAGAAGTGCTTAAAAATTAATATTTTCATTATTAAAAGATCCGAACTAAATGCCCCATGACCCGCTATGTGTTGATCCGGCGCTGCCTGTGAATGTAGGCTGCTTTGGAAACCATTAAAGGCATGTCAACATATTGGTCACAACAAAATATGTATCAATCAAGCATGACTTCAAAATATTATCCTATCCTATAAAAAAATTTATGTCAAAATAAGAAATAATTTCAAAAGTTCTTAACACTCAAAACTAAACTACCAAAACATATAATTGCGAAATTTCTAAACAAATGCCTTTAATATGCTTCTTTCTTCTTTCTTATTCTTTCTATCTAAGAACATATTCTTAAAGATTTCAGACACTAAAGCTTTAAGTAATATCAATATATTGCCTGCTTTCTACATTTCCCAATGAATCGTCAATTTGTTGCACCCAACCATAACTATTCTATATTAATTCCCTAGAAATGCAAGGATTTTCTTAGATTTATTTTAAATTAACAAGATAAAAAAATATTACAAGCAATCGTTGTTGGGTGGATGCGCTGCTCGTTTTTCTCTGTTCCAAACAGATAACAATAAATGGTAGCTTAGCTACCAGCCAGACAGATAAACAAACAGACAGACAGAAAAATAAGAGTATAATTTAGACTACAACAAAAATTTACAATATGTTGCTCAAAGCTCTTTTTTCAAAATCCAATCCAATAATAAACATTTAAAAAGATAGGCAGAGTTTAGTATTCCTTCTTTCGTTTTTATCCCCCAATTTCAATACACACAAAATTATATGATTTCTGAAGAAATGTGATAAAAATACCGTGAATAGTTTAAATCGACAGCCTTTTTTTTTTGAAGATTGGATTTAAGCAAAATATTCGACAACAGACATGCTAATATAGTGATAAAATTCTTATATACTGAGATCTAGAAAGGTAATAACTGAAATCAGTCGTCGGATTAAATTTCCATGAAATGTAAACGAAGGAAAAAAAGTAATCATTACACCGCTTCAACCTATAGTTTTCAAAATCAAAAGCAAAGAACTATGATAAGGTTGAGAAAAAAAAAACAACACAGAAAAGGTTTTAGGCTCAAAAGTCAAATCAGTTTTATGAGATAAATGAATACGCAATTTCGCCTAAAATAAAAATAATAATATGCTAATGACAGCAAACGGTAAGCGTAACGTTGATGAATAAGAAATAGAATGCTTAATTTGATAAAACACGAAATAATCTATAAAATATAACAAACTTCCATCAACGGGTCCTGTTGGAAGAGACAAAAAAAAAATTGACAATAAAAAAGAGACAAATAAAGCTCCCACGACTCACTAGTCGATTTGAATAATTTCTGGATATGTGATAGAGAACAAAATTCTAAGATTGATCTGTTACGGCACTTTGGTACCAGGGTCAGTTAAAATGTCAATAGTGAAAAGGTAGGGCACTATTATTTGAAATCTTTAAGGAAATTGTAACTATTTTATACTTATGTTTGTAACACTGATTAAAAGAGCTTTTTTAAATAATTGAAAGCAATTTGAATATAAATCTGTCATGCATATACATTTATTTTTCATATAAATTATCTTATATAACTTGTCATATTTAAATAGAATAACTGCAAAATCCATAATACTTCACGAGTTAATAAAACACACTCATGCTTGATGCCGTTCAAATCAAAATCATGTTAAAACATTTCACTCGCGCGAAAATTGCTTTGGATTCTCAACACTAGAAATTCATTTGCATATTAATGAGCACTTTAAATCAACTAATACTACTTCAACTACCACTACAGGAACAGAGCACGTACACAGTTAGAGCTCGTCAAAAAATCAACAGCATCCGCTTCCGTTCAAACTTAAGCATGTGTGAATAAATGGATGGCAGTATAAGCCAGCCAGCGAGTGGTGCTTCAAGCATTAACACATTTTTTAAGCAATTTACACAAAAATGATACAAAATTTAGATAGTTGAAAGTTTTGAAATTTAAATGAAATTCTGTCAATTAAAGCGACTAAATACTAGCACACAATTTCACAAAACTGCTAAGCTTGCGGATCGTACAAATTATATATGCACAGATATGCACAGTAGTTTTGCTTCAACATCCGGCGGAAATGGTTTATATAAAATTTCAACAAAATATGTCGAGTTGTTATTGTCTTGTTTAAATGATGTAATTAAAATGTATCTAAATAAATAAATGCAGAGGTTTCGGAAATTAGGCAAGCAGATAGCTGTAAAGGACAAATAGTTCGTCTTATATATGAAGGCAACTGTCGCCAGAGGCGACAGATGACAGCTCCTGAAAATGAAGCGTAAAGCATACCACAAGCATCGAAAAATAAAAAAAAATCCCAACACACACACAGCAACTAATAAGCTTCACTCGCACAAATTTTGTTTCACTCATAAGCTATGCGGCGTCAAAATCTTGGGGCAAAATAACACCAACTCATTGCAAGAATCTTTGGCAGCTTATACACTGCTAG
This sequence comes from Coremacera marginata, assembly GCA_914767935.1. Taxonomy (NCBI): domain Eukaryota; kingdom Metazoa; phylum Arthropoda; class Insecta; order Diptera; family Sciomyzidae; genus Coremacera; species Coremacera marginata. The sequence continues at coordinate 152,396,968 of OU612045.1, forward strand.
AAATTCTGGAATAAATTTTAATATAAGCGAAGTGTAACAAAGATTTTGAATTCAGGATATATTAAATTTAACACATTTCATTAGATTAACAGTGATGTGCCCCATCGACTACATGGAGTCGACTACACGATTTTAGACCTATAGAAGAATTGTGTACAAAGTATCCCGGTGAGAAAATGGCGAATGCATCTTACTTTTCTTTGAAGAATTCTTTTTTGAAAATAATATAGAAGAATTCATGTATACTAAGATTAGTGAAGAGGTAATGTGTGCGTCACTCTTTCCGATCTTCTTGCGTTACTACCCTGTTGAATTGAGGGTTTTTGTGAAATGCGATGTATATCTTTGATTCGATGTATCGAAATGTACATCTATATTTCAAAAAACATCGATGCATTACAAAGTAATATAAGAATTCTTCAATAACTACGTTATGTAAGAAGGGATATATTACATTTCCTATGACATCCCCGTGTTCAAATGCATAGACAGGCAAGCTATAGAGTACCATTTCGCTTACCTAGTCGCTCACTTTCCTACTGGGATTTCGTAAAAGCTTTTTTATTCTGAGTGTGTATTTTTTATTTAAATTTTTACACAAATATATAAACTAGTATAACTAGTATACCATATATCTATACTAATATCTATCTATACTATTATATAAAATTGAAGTGTAAATTTTTGTTTCCAGTTAAACTCCAAAAGTACTGGGTTGATTTTTATAAAATAAGAAATGATTTATTTGTGCTACAGCACAGCATAAGGGTATTTTTATTTCGAAATTTTAATAATACGTATGTTTAATTAAAATGTTAAGTTTTTCAAGAAATCATCCCCGATGCCACGAATTGCTTGATCGTTTTCTTTTGACGTGTTCATGCTGCGAGAATTTCAATAAACTCCACATTCAACGAAAAATTCTTGGTAAAATTGATAAATAACTTTTGTTAATCTTTAACTAAACCGCATTGTGCACTCGATTAAATTTTATAATAAATGCTTCATTTTTTAATCAATTCGAAAGAAACTTTATCCATTTGATGAAAAACATAATAAAACGTTAACAAACTGAATGTGTTGATTTGAAAAAATGTGTTTTATTTTTTTGAAAAATGCTTTTTTCAACTTGATAGAAACTTATCCACAATAACAAAAACGTCCGTCAGTCGGAATAAAATTTTATAATTTTTGTAAATAGAGTTAACAAACTTACTTCGTTGGGTTGATAAATAGGTTTGTTGTGCTGAAGAAATCATTTATAAAATTGATAATCGCCTGAGTCAATCGGAAAAAATTTTAGTTTCGTAGTGATGAAATTAATTATCAATTCCAAAAACGTTCAATCATTACAACAAAAATAGATGTCTGGCATTTCGGTGGCGTTATTTGTTGTTCGCAGAAATTATAAAAAGAAGTTTTGTGAGTTGTCTACTTTTTATTTAATTTGTTAAATTTAATAAATTTTGAGAAAAATTATTCCCAGAACAATTCAGTGGAAGTAAGGAGTTTGCTTAACAGTTCTACAGCAACGTATAATGTTATAGATTTGAATTATTTTCTTTGAAAACTTATGTTAAAATTATATTCTTAGTGATACATTTCTAAGGTCCCTATTATGAATTGCAACTCAATTATTTGACTATGTAGATTTAACTTAATATTTTTCTTTTAAGAATTTATCTTAGTTTTTTATTTTTAATCTTTTATATATTAATATTATATTAATGTAGTTTGAATATTTAATCTTTTAAGAATTTTCAAACTACATGGTTCAACTGAAATGTATGTAAACGCTACACGAAAAAAATTGAGTTAAATCTACATAGTCAGCTTAGCTGAGTTATAAATCATAATAAGGGCATAAATTTGATTTTGTAATATTTAAGATTGCTTGAAAAAATAAAATATTTTATCAAAACAACAAATAATTTTTGTATGATTGATAAAAAAATATATTTTCAACATAAAAGCATTTCTCTATTTAACAAACCATTTTTCCAGGTGGAAATATTGTTTATTTATTTTGACAAACTCTTTTATCAAATGTGCAATGCAAACGCGACATTCTTGATAAAGGCTTTTATCAAATCAAAATATCCGTTTATCAAATAAGCAAAATAAAATGTTGTTAATATGATTACAAACTCTCACCTTCAATCCAATTGACAAACGCTTTTGTTGACTCTATACTGACAAAAAATGTATCAACTTGACCTAGGAATTGGTCAATGTGAACAAATACTTCTTTGAGTGCATGTTGTTATCTTCGCCTCTCTTCTCTTTTTCTGCTTAGCTAGCACAGCACAACATAAAAAATAGATGAGCCACGCTCAAAGCAAAAAGAGAGATACATATAAATGCAGTGCTGAGCTGCAAAACAAAAAATAAAGCAAAAAATGTTTTTTATTTCGTTTGACATGCATTGTCTAATGTCACTCGGTAATCGTTTGAACGGCGTTCAAAAGTTTTTGTTGGATTAAAAAAACGTGATACCGCTCTTTATTGATAAAAAACGTCCGTGGCGAAGCCGCGGACCACTGTGGCCTGCTAGTATGCTATAAATCAAAATATATAAGGATTGCAAATATTTGTTGACCTTTGAAACGTCAGCCGATTTTTCGTAGGAGAATGGGCACAACTGAAAAAAGGCTCTCAATCGGGGCGGAGGAACAGGTATTTTTAACCAGTAAAGCTGTTCATGTCGACTGCAGTACTGCCATTGTCTACATTACCTACATTGTCAACATTGTCTTAAAATTGTCGAAATTTTCAAAATTGTTAACAAATTGTCAACAAATTGTCAACACATTGTCTAAAAATTGTCGAAATTGTCGAAATTGTACACATTGTCTACTGATTTTCGACATTGTCGAAAAATTGTCGATATTGTCTGCACCAAAATTATTGACATTTACAGTCGACACGTAGAGGAATATCACTGTAGAATACAAAGTTTTTAAATAAATTTTGTACACTCAAAAACTGATTGTTTGAGTTCAATTTGTGCGAAACAAAAAATATTTTCAATAAATTATTGATAACTACGACTCACACTAATTGTCTATTCGAAATAGTTCCACTTTGATTCAAACACTATACATATGGCTCGTTTGCATCAAGAACGTCACAGTCCAAGTAACTTAAAACAAAAAGACTTGCATTGGGTTTGAAATGCCCGTAAGGCAAAAAATAAATTTTGTTGAAAACTTAAATTGAAATTTTTATTTTATTTTTAATATGACACTTCATTCATTGGCAAAATTTAATTCAGCTTAACACAACAATTATTAGTAATGTATGTGAGTCGATTTTATTAAAATATATTAACAAATTTTAAACCGTGTACAACGAGAAAAAAAACAATAGGTAAATCACCTAAGTCGGCTTGGGTAAAGAGAATTGTAGAGGAATTATAAACGTATGCTTATTCCCCTAAGCAATTTATTGTTAAATACATTGTTTTGAAAGCACATACTTCGATACCTTGACAAAAAAAAAAAAAATTTGATTCACCTAAGCCCAAAATTCAAATATACAAAATTAAAAAACAACTAGCATGGATGGCTTAAGCATAGTTTTGAGCTATTTTCTGCATACAAAAAATACACAGGTGCGTCATTAGACAAACGGGAGAAGGATAGATTTGATAATTTAATGGTTTTTTTTAATAAAACCACTTTTAAATTCAAAAATAACATAAAGTAAATTTTATTCATTAACAAAAAGAAAAGACAAAAAGAAAAAAATATGTCTTTGTCCGCCGCACAGTACTTCGTCTCCATACAAATGATAGGCAAAAAAAGAATAGTGATCTGATTGTAATGAAACTTGGTTTTTAAATTAAAATGAGTAGGGTGATTTCAAAAATGTAGTCAGTTTTTTTTTTTTTGGATATAGTTTTTTCAAAAATGAGCATTTTTTAACGGTTTTACAGGAGTACGGTTTTTGGGTGCATATGATTGGTATGAGAAAATTTTGCATATGGGCTAAAAAGTCCGGCAAATTTTGCATAAAAATTAAATTCTAAATACGCCTGAGGTCAAATCATATATCAAAAATGCAAAAAATGGAGAAAGTTTAAAATAATGAAGCTCCAAATAATGGCCAAATATTAGCCAATGGCTAAATTTCACAACTCTACAAAATAGTGTAGATGACGGTATCTTATTCACCCACACTTCTTTCTTGGTGGACGAATGAATTAATTTGCAAATATAGTAAACACCATGATTACGTAATCGTAATCATAAAAACTATGTCAATTCTTATTTAAGTATCAGAAATGTAATAATAAACATGAATTCATCGGATAAGTCACTCTAAGAAAATCTTTGTTTATATTGGCTGTGGCCCGAACTACCGTCCATTCCCCATTTGCAGATAAGAGCAAAGTTTCTACCAAACTCCATCCTTGAACAGAGACTCTTCACTGTGACTCGCATTAAATGCTTCAAAGAAACTTCTGCTGATATCTCTGTTGCAGTAATATCAGGAAGTAGTTCCTTTTTTAAGCCTCGCAAGGTATGCAGGCTGGGGAAACAATCGCGATGTAAGTTGTTCAAAACTTTCCGCAGTACTTTATATTTTGCTTCCGACAAATTTAAATGTAGGTATAAGGCAAGGGCTTTACTTGGCTCCAAGGTTTTTTTGCATTCATCAGCACCACTCTGAGATTTTATGTTCTCAAAAGCGAAGGTTATCTCATCAGCATCGCGTTCATTTAATAATTACTCCACTCTACGCATTTTTGTTCTTCTTGAAGTTTCCGAAAAATTAACATCAGGTCTGCCGCGTTTCCCTGTGCTCGTGCTAGGCTGCTATAAATGAGAATAGTTAGAGATATTTGCATTGCATAATACTAATATGATTCTCTTACATTATCAGTATCTTCCTCTTCCATAGAAAACATTGTTCACTGTAGCCAAAAAGAGTGCAAAGCTTCCAGTCTTTCTTTTTTATAAGAAGAATCTCTCCAATTTGCGATCATTTGGCTATGAAATTTGTAAACCTTAGACCACAACAACTTCGAATCGAATTTTCGGTCTCCGATTTTTGACACAATAAAAGAATATATTTCAGAAATTCTTTTATTAGTTTCTACGGAAATCCACAGGCCAACCATTTCACTATTTTAAATTCGAAAAGACATTATTTTCCCTTTAATTATAACCACTTTAATCGCGCTTGTTAACCGAAGTTAGGCTACACTTGTAAATTTTGTTTTTGTAAAATCAAACGGTAAGTTAAACGAGTAAAAAGAGCACAGATGGCCTCACTAACTATTAAATGCCACACACATCGGAGTCTAAGGTTTTGTAGGTAATTTTTGATGGCGAAATGCATGAAAATTGGGTGGGGCATAACAATATAAACAAAAAGAAATATATGCAAGCAAATAGAAAAAAAATTTACAATAACAATTCTACTTATTTTGATTTGCGTGCACTACTAAAAATGCAATATTAGGAAAAAACTGCGTTTTGGACGCTTAGAAATAATTTAATATTTTCAAGAATCGGAAAAGTCGGAAGAGTTTTTGGTTTTTCCGGATAAGTTGAGGTTTATTGTTACAGAAACAGCAATAAAATTTCACGAACTTTCAGGAACTAATTTTCCCCGGACTTCAGAAATTGCTCAATTTTCATATTTTTCCAAAATTAAAACCATCTCACATCAAAAACATCAATGTTTTGCCATCTCCTTAAACTTTTACAATTACATAAATTAAAAAAAAAAATCTAATAATTCATTTAAATGAGCTATTTCTTAATTTAAAATGTTCTACATTATAAAGTTGAAACCAAAAATGTAATTTTGCCAAATTATCTTAAAAACACTTACGAGCGCCAAATTCATGTTTAATTGTTTCAAAATCATATTCGTCAACTTTGAACAGCTGTACCAACAAAAAAATAGATATATATATATATTAAAGAAGTTGTAGTTCCTTCTTATTTGGACTTTTACCATTAAAATGAGACCAAAATTGTTGAATTCGACGTAACTAACTTTTTTGATTTTTGTCCACTGACGAAGCATTGTGCGCCGTACGGAATCGAAACTGGAACTTTTGGTGCCAGTCCATCGCTCTATCCACTGATCCAAGCAGCCTTGCTACTACTTGCTGACATAACTGCAGTTGTGTTTACAGATGCTGTATAAACAGATGCATTATGTCGCAGTATTCTATTGATAGCCATACAATAAAAATCTTTTAATAGATTATTGTGTTCTGCTGCAGCATAGCTTCAGTTGTAATTTATATTGAATAAATCACTCCACGTAATGAAGAAGTTTGGCTCAATGCGTTGTATAGTGGCTTCATACACAGTGGTGTCGGTTCGTGTGGGTTCGAATCTCAACGGCATGCGAAAATAAAATTTTTGTATTTTGTAATTTAATTTAATTTAATGTTCTTGTTATAATATACGTCAAGCAGCAAGAAAAGCCGAGAAGTCATTAATTTCTAAGAAAAAAACGGTGTTGATAAAAGAAAAATGTATGTTGTTGCCGATTTCAGTCAAGCAAATCACAGAACGAGAGGCGGCAGCTTCAAAAAAAAGGAAAATAAAAAAAAAACATATCCCGAAAAAAGTTATATTTTTGACATTCAATTTTTTTTTTTATAGTAGTGTATAAAAAATTACCAAATACTTGTTTAATTAAACACCCGATAAAAATTGGCGTGTCAACATGTAAAACTTAGGCGTTTTGATTAAGCACTTGGGTGGCTGAAAACTGCCAAAGCCATCTTATAAATAATACTAGATTTTTTTCAATTTAACATACGCTTTTTTCTCGGTGTAGCAAGAAAAAAAACTGTCCACCGTTTTTCAAGCTATTTCACGGATGCAATTATTTATAAATATTTGGCCTGAATACATAATGTATGCGAGAGTTGGTGGTCGTCGTCGTTGGCAGCTTTAAGTGAAACAATTTCACGCTGAGTTTACGTTATTGTAGAAGATTCGGATAGAGCTACTATGAAACTGGCAAAAAGGTTGTATACATAGCCTTGCACATTGTGTGTTGGCAAAGGTTGGCAAAGGTTAGCAAAAGGATGATCAATTAGAAAGATTGCCGCCTTAGAACGAGTGTCCGTTACGTTTTCGTGTTGGCATTTTTGGCTTCACTCTTATTATGCAAAAACACTCTTACTGTGGAAATGGTTATGATTATCATCAACCAAGCAACAAAAACATCAATTACTCTACCATACACCAAGTCATGCCAAGCTAGAGCTTCTCTTCTTCTTCAGGTAGCTAGCTGAGCATTGTCAACGACATCGTTAATTTAAGCAGTTAAATGGCTTCGCAGTGACTTTTCTTATTCAAACCTTATAAATACGCACACTACACATATACACAGCTCCCACACACACTAACAAGAATTTCTCTGTTATTTGATCAAGAATAGGCAGAATGTGATAACGAATTATTGATGGAAAAATCAATATAAGAACTAAAATATGGAAACGAGTTTATTAAGTTTATTCATTTTCTTTTTTATTTATTTATTTAATAGTTTAAGCGCATGCAAGAATTTACTTATAGTTAAACACTAATCACATATCTGGGTAAAACCAACATAGTGAAAACTATTAAAATATTATTTTAAGAAAAACATTAATTTTTTGTATAACTAACAAATTAAAAATAAATCAAAAAAATTAATAGTAAAATTAAATCATTCAAACTTACACAAAAATTAAAAAGATATTATATAAATTCAATAATTTTTTTTTAAATTAACCGATTTAGCTTATAAAATTGCCATAACCTGGGTTTTCATTTTTATCGTTTCTTTATCACAACCCACCAGTGGAATATCCTGGCTAAGGACCTACTAAGGCCACATTGAACTTTAACTTTATCTTAATTCCTACTCTAAAGCAAAATCGAAGGCATAGCATATATTTATTTACTTCTGATTTAAAAAATTCTCAATAATATTCAACTGCCCTCAAATAAAAGCCAATGAAGACCCTCTCCGCTTATTTATCTTACTCAATTAATGCCGCAAATACCACAAATTCAAAGAAAGTTAAGAAAACACACCAAAAATCCACAGCAGCTTAAAATTCCATCCCAAGTAAGCCTAACGAACATAAGACGATGACAGCAAAAACAAAAAAATCATCTGAAATAATTAAAAAAAAACTCATCCTTTTTTTTCTCCTATAAATATGTATGCAGCAACCTAAAATATTTCATCTTTAGTTAAACAAGACAAGTCAACAAGGAGCCTACAAAAGAATTTAGGAGAAGCCAAACAAGCCCAGCACTCAAAGATAAACAACAAATATACGCTACTCAATTTGTTGCTGTACATGAAAAAGCAACACTGTAAACAAACTGTAGTAAAATTTGGTGGAAAAAAATAAAAACGAAAAAACAGCCCAGAAAAACCGAAAAAAAAAATATTTGCATTTTAAGGATTTAGGAATAAAAGCGACATACCTTTTATATAAGGCGAACGTTTAACTAATAGGCTGTATTCGAAACACATTCAAAGCAAACACACACACACACACAGAACAAGCTACACTGACATACACATTTGCATTTGGAAAGCTCAAACTTTGGAGAAATGCAACAAATTTTTGCATGTTTCAACAGCAATTAGAGCGCTCACACATATTTGTTAAAAGCTGACATCAGTAAACTTACAAGGAAATATATTTGTAAGCAAGCAATCCAAGCGAGCAAACATTAAAAACATATGTTTATTACCGTTTAAGTGCTGACTTAACGGAATTGCAAGTTGCCGCTTTAAAAATATTAAATCAAAATATTCAAAAGCGTTGATATATTAACATTTTCTAAAATGTTTTGCAAAAAATTTAATTTTTTAATTTTAATTTATTTGCAGTTAAGCCAAGTGAAAAAAAATTCTTTGTGCTGCAATGTGCCCGATGTCTGCTAGCATGTGCCGTATTTGAATATGATTATTTTCTGAAGTTGCTCTTTTTAAGTGTTAAGTTAAATTCACCATTATTATTTTCAAATTATTTAAATTGTGCTGTGATGTACTTAAGATGTGCTGCAATGTGCCATAAAGAAATTATAAAAATACACATATTTTTTTTAGAAATTATTTAATTAAGTTTATAACTATGTTATCATTATTATTTCCAAAATTCCATAATTGTGCTGCGGTATACTTGAGATGTGCTACAATGTGTCATAAAGATATTTACAAAAAGATTGGTAATGAGGGACTGCTGACCGAAGTGAACATTGAAAGCTGTGACAATCTTAAAGCTATGAAATTACAATGTTCTTTCAATTTTCAAATTAATTGTAGCATCAAATCATAAATTATTCAATACTTTTATTATATTCTAAAAAAAGGATACAATAGGCTTATGGTAACTAAAGTAGGAAACAAAAATGTTTGATAGTAGTTTCTGTATATATGATGTAAACACAAATCGATCGTCGTTTTATATTTAGTAGTACTTAGTTTTCGATCACTGTACATAGTCAAACCTAATGCCTTATTCAAAAATTGTGGTAGATTTTTTGCCTGCAAAGTTATTATTGCAGTCTCCACTTAATATTATAGATGCACCGTAAAAGTTTTCGGTAAATCTTTTTCGAGTACTTAAGAACCCTTTTTAAATAAATAATCAAATTTTAGAGAGGTCAAATATATGAGCTGGTCCTGTTATTTTTTTAACCGCTCATAATTTCTACTGAACACACCTAACCCTTATATCTCACCCTCGTGGGGATCGCCATTAAAAAAACAACTAAAACTGTCAATTAAAGTGCATATCTCTCATTACTTGAGCCATTGAGGCGTCAAATATATGAGCTGGTATTATTTTTAACTCCTCAATTTATCTACCACACTTCTGGGGGTCCTCATACAAAACGCACAGAAACTGTCGATTGTTGTTAATATCTCTCCAAACAAAGCCCTAGAGAGGTCAAATATAGATCACCTCGTCCTCTTATTATTTGACCTTTATTATTTCTTCGGAAGATATGTATCACCATATAAAAAGCACAAAAACTTTCGAGTATATCGAGCTAAGTACATCTCTCGTGAATTGTACAACTTAAGTACAACGTACTGGTTTTATTTTCAACATTTTTTCTCAACATACCTACAACCTATCTGGCACCTTTCTGGGAGTCCCAAGACAAAAGAACACAAAAACTGTCGGTTATACTTCATATCTCTACTAAATTGACCCCAAAAGGGGTGCAATATATGAGTTAGTTCTATTTGTTTTTACCTTCGACTATTTTAAGCAATAGCAATTAAAATGATAATGATAAATTCTAAAAGCATCTACGCCCTATATGCCATCCTTTAGGGGATTCCCAGAATAAAACAAAAAAAATCGTTGCTATGTTTTCTGCTTGCCTGATAGCTGAATCAGATATGCGGGCAGTAACAGTACAAGTCTTAACAGTGCTAAGGCTAATAATGATGGTATTAACAGTGGTGACGATATAACATTGCTGACGCCAACATTGCTAACGTTTACATAGCTGACGTTAACATTGATTACGTTTACATAGCTGACGTTAACATTGATGTTTGCATTGCTGACGTTAGCAGTGCTGATGCAAATTCATAACTTTTACCCCTACATAAAAAGGCTCAATGCTACTAAAGAAGTTTTCACTTAAAAAATCGCATATATGCGTGAAAAAATTTAAAATATAATAACGGAAATCTAATGAAACCAATTTATATCAACAAAAAAGTTTTACTGTCAGGCATAACGTGAGTATTTTTTCGCCCGGAATTGGAAAAAGGAATTTCATTTTTTTAAGATTAAGCTCAAGAACTGATGCAAATTTTTAATGCAAATTCGTTCATCAACCGTTAATATTCATGAGATTAAAAATGAAAAAGTTGAAGCCTTACCAGCTATCTTAAAAACGGAAGTTCACTTAATCGATTCCGGGCGAAAAAATACTCACGATAGGCCTGTATAAGTCATGATATTTTATAAAATTATTTTATAAAAATAATATCAAATAATTCGTTTTGAAAATATATGAAAGAAAGGCAAGTGCCACTTATTACTTAAAAACATATCGCACTTGTTTAGAGGTAGCCAAGAAGACATATATATATATATATATATTTTTTTTTTTTATTTTAGTGTTTTAAAAAGTGTGCAGCTTGATTTGTAAAAAGTTTCTGTAACTGAAAAAAGTGGAATTTGAAGTGGATAAACTTGAAATTCAAGTAAAAACTAGAACAACAATTACAATTTAAATGATTATTATTATAAAATCGGAGCACTTTATGAATTTTTCACAATATTATCTTATTGTCTTAATTTTTATTTTTTCTGATGTCTTTGCTGTTCATAAGCCCTTTAGCTACGCCCATGCATACTTGTCATTAAAATATGTCCAAATTTGAATAAAATCTTGAATAAAATTTGAGTAAAAGTCAAATTGAAGCATATCCTAACCTAACCTCAGAAGGTTACCATACAACATTTTAAATTCGTAGTTATATAGATACATTTTTTTTAAGTAAAAACTTCTTTAGGCGCGTTGAGCACTTTTTGGTAGAGAGAAAAACTATAGATTGGCGATATCATCACGCTGTTAGCAATATCATCATGCTGTTAGCGTAACAGATAGTATTGCTGTATAGCATTAGTCTTTAGGGATTACCCTGCATCGACCGAGCCAAAGACGGATGCGATTACAGAACCAATAACCGATTTCCAGGCCGATTACCGAAGCAATTACCAACCGATTATCAAACTAATTACCTATTACCGAGGCGATTACCAACCAATTACCGAGCCGATTAGCGTTTACCGAAGCGATTACCAACCAATTACCGATTACAGTATCGATTACCAACCGATCAACTAACCAATTACCGATTACCGTAGCGGTTACCAACCGATTACCGAACCAAAGCAATTACCGAAGCAATTACCAACTTACTACCGAGCCATTTACCGATCACCGAAGCAATTACCAAAGCGATTACTAGCAGATTACCGAAGCGATTACCAACCAATTACCAATGACCGAAGCGATTGCCAAGCGATTACCGAACCAATTACCGATCACCGAAGCGATTACCAACGGATTTGCGAACCAATTACCAATTACCAAAGCGATTTCCAACCAATTACAGAAGCAATTACCAACACATTACCGATTACCGAAGCGATAAGTCACTGAGTACCAAACAATTAACGAAGCGATATCCAATTACCGAAGCGATTAGCGATTACCGAAACAATTTCCAACCGATTACCAATTACCGAACCAATTACCAACCGATCCGAGCCAACTACCTATTACCCAACCAAAGTAATTGTGTTACAAGCATATTTTAAACAAACATTAAAAAATAGCAGTTTATACCTTTAATGTATACATTCAGACGTAGAATGCGTCTGATTTACCGTACTAACTACTTTGGAAATTTACAACAGCTATGTTATTTCCAAGCTTTAAGTTCTCACTTAGGTGAGCAGTCCCCCACTGCCTTCATTTTTTTTTTTTTACGATATATTTCAGCACATCCCGTGCATACAAAAACTACAATTTCCAAATCTCTACAACAAAAATTCTGGTAGAGATAATTGCATATTAAGTAAGCACACCACCTCATTAAAATCATATCAACGTAATATATTTTTATTTTTCAAATGAAGCACACGATAGCACACATTGGGCGCATCGCAGCACATATTAGTTTTTAACTGAAGTCGAAAAATTAAGAATGGAATTAAGTGAATCTAATTTTATGCATAACTGTGTATAGCTAAGAAAAAATTTGCTCAAAAATTAATTAAAATCTTTTAAAATATTTTATATTTTAATTAAACTTTTAAAAAAATATTAGTTTTTCTCAATTTTTCATCTGAAAATTCAATTTCAAACGTTGTTTCAAATCCAAAAATTCAATTTTTTCCTACCATAAACTAATGGTTATTTCTAGTTCCTTATCTAAATTTAATGTTTTTAGCCACCTAAAAATAGCAACTTAAAGTGATAAATTGTAGCTGCTGAAATATATTTAATTAAAAACTTAATATTACTACCCAAAGATAGATAATTTGTAGTACGTTTCCTTTTCAATTACTACGTTTCAACAGCAACCAAAGCCAAAGGGAAAAAAAAATCTCATCTAACAAATTATATAAGACGCCACAGGCCAAAAATCTTAATTGCCAATTTCGTATGCAAGTCATTCTTTATTTTTGTGGCCTGCAGTTAAATCAAATGTTGGTCATTTGTGGCTGTTATATCCTGTGCTACTAATATATTGTATCGTAACATTTTTCGTTTCTGCTATTTACTTATGCCTAGAACAGATGCTGTTTAAAATTCATAAATATTGCTCGTCTTAAAGAATAGCTTAGGTGGCTTTTGAGGTTTAAGATAATATTTGGTGCTTAGTGAGGAAACTTAAGAATTTAAAGAGCTGTTTCTCTCTTATCAGTATGACGGCTAATCTATTTGTAAGTGTCAAACCCACTGGCTTAAAAAGGTGGTGCGTCGAGCTTGAAGCCTACCACAAAAAAAAACACATTTCAACAAAACAACATAAGAACAAGATAAAAACCATACCCAAATCTGATGATGATAACCGCAAATGAAAAACTGATTATTTGTATATATGTATGCACCAGCGAATTTCCGAATTTCTTCAAACTCTTAATTGGAAGGTGACTCTTTCTAACTGTAATTTAAAGAAACACGTGCTTGGATGCGGACTTACTACGTAATAATTTCGTAAATTTTTCATGTTCAATTTAAAAATTCAACTTAATGTTATTTTGCCTCAAGAGTAAAAAATTGTGTTTCAAATTATTCATAAGTTTGCAGAGTAAAAATAAAGTATCACGTTACAGCACATTTACATAATCTGGTATCTGACCACTTCATTGGATTCCCGAGTGCAACATTCATGAAAATTAATTAATGAGTTTAAAAATAAACACGAAACAATAGGTAGTTTTTATGAATGAATAAAAAAAAAGTAAACATTTTTAAAACCGGCCCAGAAAACTGTTGATGGTGTGACGGACGAATTATTTGTGTGCGAGTCAAAAAAAAAACACAAATCACGTAATATTGTGGAATTCGTCAAGTATTCGCTTTTTGCATACAATTGAAAATAATTTGTTTTTTGCCTTTTTATACATACACATTCTGCAAAACAAAGCATACTTGTGGGCTTATATATAGAGAAAAAAAAATATATAAATAGAGAATAAAGAAAAATATTTAACAATTTGCTGCCTTCTGTCTGTATTGACATTAATCGATCCAAACAAAGGCGCTTTGTCAGTTTATATTTTTATTAACTGTTAACAGCTTAGAAGTAATGACATAAACAATATCTATTTTTTAAGACGCTGGCATGCCGAATAATATATTAGTAATCTATATCTATGTTTATCTACCTTTATCTATATCTATATTTATATCTATATCTATATCTATATCTATATCTATATCTATATCTATATCTATATCTATATCTATATCTATATCTATATCTATATCTATATCTATATCTATATCTATATCTATATCTATATCTATATCTATATCTATATCTATATCTATATCTATATCTATATCTATATCTATATCTATATCTATATCTCTATCTATATCTATATCTATATCTATATCTATATCTATATCTATATCTATATCTATATCTATATCCATATCTATATCTATATCTATATCTATATCTATATCTATATCTATATCTATATCTATATCTATATCTATATCTATATCTATATCTATATCTATATCTATATCTATATCTATATATATATCTATATCTATATCTATATCTATATATATATCTATATCTATATCTATATCTATATCTATATCTATATCTATATCTATATCTATATCTATATCTATATCTATATCTATATCTATATCTATATCTATATCTATATCTATATCTATATCTATATCTATATCTATATCTATATCTATATCTATATCTATATCTATATCTATATCTATATCTATATCTATATCTATATCTATATCTATATCTATATCTATATCTATATCTATATCTATATCTATATCTATATCTATATCTATATCTATATCTATATCTATATCTATATCTATATCTATATCTATATCTATATCTATATCTATATCTATATCTATATCTATATCTATATCTATATCTATATCTATATCTATATCTATATCTATATCTATATCTATATCTATATCTATATCTATATCTGTATCTATATCTATATCTATATCTATATCTATATCTATATCTATATCTGTATCTATATCTATATCTATATCTATATCTATATCTATATCTATATCTATATCTATATCTATACTTCTATACAATCATATAAAATTGAAGTGCACATTTTTGTTTCCAGGTAAACTCTAAACGTACTGGGTCGATTTTTATGAAATAAGATTTAAAATTTCGTATTTATGTTACAGCACAGCATAGCGGTACTTAAGTAAAAAATATTTAGCTGGTTATTTTGAGTAAAAAATATTTAGCTAAATACGCAAAACATTGGTGATGCACAAAATGTTAACTAAAATCTGTATGTGCATTGTTTACAAAAATCTCTCAAAAATATCGAAAATCTATTTCTAATAATAAATCATGAAATAAATATAAAGCCTACATAAAATCTTTTTACATTTTTTCTAATCAGCGATCTTAAATTAGCTAATATAAAAATATTTATAAAACAACAACTTCTAAGTTTACCCCTTGCTTATATAGGCTCAACGTACTGTGCATATTGAGCACGTACAAAAGTATTTCAAGTCACACACAGCCGTACGCATAAATCATCATCGTGTTCTTCTGCTTCACTCATAAAGTTCGAAAAAGTCAGCAATAAACACTACTAGAACACTGCATAGTTTTTAGTATTTCTTATTTGTTGCATAATACTTGAAGAAAGTTCCGTTGAAAAGATTTATGACAATAAAATCATTTTTACAGCTAAATAAATATTGTGATGCGTGAGTGAATTGCACAAATAAAATTTGTACAAAATAAATATAAATTTTCTGCTGTTGCATACTTTTAGGCTTAGTTGGTAATAACTCAATGCCATATGCGCATTATATGACTTACTTTGACTTATTTTCATTACTTTTGAACTTTATGCCGCGTATCATATACACCGAAAATGTAGATAAGAAGTTTTTACGCATAGGGGCTTTAAAACAGGACTCAAATTGCAATGACAAGCCATCAGAAAACAGTGACAAGGACGTGTCACAAAATACTTGAAAGCATTTTGTTGTAAATAAGCAAATTTTACCGAATTTATCACTTAAAGGGTGGTTATGGAAGGGTATAAGCAATGCGCCTCTAAGCTTTCCATTCTTTATTTTTCCAAATTTAGATCAATAGTAATCTATTTTTTGCTTTGAATAGGCGTCAGTAGCAGCTTTTATCTTCTTCACTTTAAAATTGTGAAAGTTAAACAAAAAAGTAAAAATAAAACATCCTTTACTGTTCAACTCACAAATATTTACTCATCACAACGTGGCTGTACTTCAAAGCATTTCCCAAAAATAAAAGCTCTTGAATTCTTTTGACAATGTCTGATTTAAACATATATTTTTTCACAAAAACTTATTTCAAAAGTCTATTCCGCTTTTTCTCCTACCATTATGAAACAAAACATTTACTTCTTATGTTACTTTCTCGTGTGACTTCGATGTGCAAATATTTCATTCCTTTTATCTACATCTCACAGTTGTCTTTCTCCTAACAAGAACACATTTAACTCGTATGCGTGAGTGGAATTGGGTTTGAGTGGTTTGACATTTTATGAACGTATGAGTTGTCGGAAATTATTTTTTGAATATAATAAGGCACAAAATGTTCTCATTACTATATAGTTTATAACTTTTCTTTTCTTTTTTGTCTTATTAAATTAATATTTGAATGGCTAATTCTAGGATTTCTTGTTTATTTTGATAGCGGGAGCTGTGCTGAATAGGCAAAAATTTAATTTAAAAAATATTAGTAAATTTGTTTTCTTTGATTTTTGTTAACGCATGGTGCTTTTATATTATTCGTACAATTGATATTTATGGATGAAGCATCTCCATAGTTTTGACTTTTTAGGTACTTCAAGTCAATTAAACTTTTTCTGAGTAAAGTTTTTTGAAGTGCGAAAACTTAAAGTAAGCTTGTTCAACTCTGACTTTTTCTTGAAGAACTTTAAAACTTTTTCGATCAGAAATTATGTTTTAAGATTCTTTTCGAAACTTGCGTCTTTTTTAAAGCGTTAAGCAAAGTAATTATGTTGCGATTTCTAAGTTAATATTGAATAAAAGTTACAATTTTTAAAGTAGAACAAAAAAAATAAGAACGATTCATGAAAAAAAAGTTAGAAAATGGATTTTGTGGTATCCTTGCAACAGAAATATTACTGCTTAAATTCCACTTGCTTCCGAAACCTTGCTATTGTACCATATAGCTGCGCACGCAACTGTGGGCTTTCACAACGAATACTTTAGTCGTCATTACCAAATACCGAATATCAACGTTACCAAACCCTTTACTACTCACTTACAATATAACCGAAAACAGTTTCTAACGAATTTTTAAACAACCGAATACTATTATCAAGTGAGAGTCCTTTCATAGTGAGAGTAAAATTAGTACTGAGTATCATTATGAAAGTCGCCATTCTCGTTTTCAGTTTATTGTATACTTGTATTACCTGTGGCCGAAATTCGGCCATATCAAAATCGATTTTTCTTTTGTTTTTATGCTAAACGCACCATGTCATAGCCTGAACAGAAGTATTGAACAAAATAAACAATTATAAATGTCTTTGCGTGTGTTATATGAAGCAAGCAGCAGTTTGACGCTGGCGCGGTGGCAAATTTATTTTGTAGAATGTGAAATTAAGAAAAAGCACCAGCAACAATAATGATGCACAGCTCTTTTAAAGTGTCTGCAACTCTCTCGCATTCTACTCTTTCTCGTGAATGTTACATCAACGATGTTTAATAGAGCTGTGCCGCTATGTATTTTGTTGTTGTTTTCTCATTGTCCCATTGAGAAAAAGGGTTTTTACATTTGCTTAATTTAAGCTATCTTATTGGCAAAATATTCGAATAACAATTATATTGTGCACATCTACTCGAAAATACCTTTCCATCGATATAAGTCTAATGTAAATATGTTAAAGTTAACACAGATTCAAAAGGGTTCACAAACTTTTTTGTTAGCATATTAGCATATAGATTTTATTTTTATTCTTAAAATATATTTCCATACTACAGGCTACATGAATTTAGAAGGCTGAATTGGGGTGATGTGTTACACGATGTTATTTGTTTCAATAAAATTGCTTAGAAATTTAATTTTTGACCTGTGTAAATGCCATCACTTCCAGAAGAAACAATTCCAAGTGAGTGTTTTCATGGCTGTTGAATATTTGGAGGAAATAATAAAATTTCAAACAAAAATTTCAAATATGACGTTTTTTGGTCTTTTTCAAATCGGTGGGGTGATGTGTAACACCAACAAAATGTTGGTGTAGAAGACCTACACCAAACGATCATCGAATTAATCATCGAAACTGCAGCCACCTTTCGAATTACTTTTTAAAGTAATAGAAAAGCATGATAGAAAAAAAACAAAATACGAAATGGCCATCTCAGCACTTGAAAGGACTTTGACCGAGCTTCTTATGATCAATTGTGTTGTGTGTGATGTAAAATGTTTGCACACAAATGATCGAGAACTGGATTTACATGTTTCACACATACTCCGAACGGCTTATGTTCTCAAGAAGCTTTTCTTGGCAGTTTTTTTTTTTTCTCTGAGGTTTGCCACGCCCCAACAAAAACTTTAATTCAATTGAAAAAACTTTCTGTGTCAGATGGGATTGGAACCTGGGATCTATCGCATACAAACCACGCACTTCAAACAGTATGCCACTGCCGCCACTGTCACAGAAAAAAGTTGGTGTAAAAATTAACCGAATCGGTTGACTAACACGCGCACATCCCATATAACCGAAATCGGAATTTTGATATATTTCTCCAAAAAATTATTCCATATACATAAAATTTGGTACGCATTATTATATTATAGCAGAAAATAGTTGGTGTACAAATAAACCAAATTGACCAACTAATACGCCTACCTCCTATATAACCATTGGGTTACCAGCTTGGGTTATCTAGTATATTTCTTCAAAAAAATATCCCAGATCAATAAAATTTTACAGCCATAATTATTTTATAGCAACAAGCTACTTACGTACTTAGGTGGCTGTAACAACCCGTGTCCGGGTTTCGGCCGACATCATCAGCTCTCGCCAGGCCCCTCTGCTTTGCGCTCGCCTTCTCCAATCGGATACACCAAGTGCGGTTAGGGCTTCCTCAGCCTGGTCCATCCATTGGAGACATGGTCTCCCTTGTCGTCGTTGACCAGCGACCCTCACCTCGAGCACTTTTTTCGCAGGAGCTTCATCGCCCATACGAATGACATGACCCAGCCAGCGTAGTCGCTGCACAGTTATACGCCGAACTACGGATGCGATAGTCATCGCCGACTCGAACAGGACCGAAGATTTTGCGAAGAACCTTTCTCTCGAACACCCCAGAGCGGCTGCGTCAGTTTGCAAAACTATCCATGCCTCAGCGCCATAAAGCAGCACAGCTAGAACGAGAGTCTTGTAGAGTGTTAGTTTTGTCGATCGAGAGAGGGCTCTGGAACTTAGTTGCTTACTGAGCCCGTAGTAGTACCTATAAGCAATAATTGTTCTACGCTTTATCTCCAGGCTGATTTCGTTGTTGGTATTAATGGCGGTGACATGGTATACAAACTCCTTGACTACTTCAAAGTTATAACTGCCGGATGAAACGTGGGAAACAATTTTTCTGCATCCTCACATATTACCGTTAGCGAAATCTACATTGTTGTACACATGGTAGGCAAAACAGTGCATAACAGCACATATTGCTTCTTCACTGAATGTATTGTTACTGCTCTTTTGTAGTTGCGACCTCAGGTATTTGCATAAATAAAATATTATTGCAGCATTTTAGGAGCCAAAGATATATCTTGATATACCTTCTGCATTTGCTATTCCAACCAATTTTTCTTATTTTTAGGGCTTTACTTGAAATAATGCCTGCTGTAAGGTTTGCATATTGCTTGTGTGAATATATTTGTGTGCAAGTATGTGTGCTTGTGTGCGTGTTTAGCCATGTTTGCTGTGTGTTAGTAGTATACAATTTTTTTTTACTCTACTCTTAAATGTGGCTGCCGTGGCTTGTATTATTAATTAACATTGCTTCAAAATCCTGTACCAGGTCTTCAGACAAATGTGTTCAATCACATTTACCGCAAACCAGAACCTACTCGTACTATAGCATTCAAACAAAATTCAAAGGCATTTTTGTGCAAACTAATGGTCTTAAATGTTTGTTTGTTTAATTATGGTTTTGCGGTAAACAACATTTTTGCAGTGCGTGTTTATGTGATTTTTGTTTTCTTGAAGTTTTGTGGTTTTTGCCGAATTTATGGCTGATATAAACAATTTATAACTACCTACTTTCAAAGTACTTAAAATGTAACTTTAGAAGTTGTATAAATTTAATTGCTAAACATACTTATTAGCATTAAAAGAAGTAAAGCATACTGCTAGGCGGCAACTTGGTACGATGCCTTAAATTTTATATAATTTAAAGCTTATATTGTATGTTCTACTCAAAATAGAAATATTAATAAATTAAAAGTTAAGGCTCATTCTACTTAAGCAATAATTTGTGGCTGCTTCACTTTGCCTCTACTATATAAAATTTTAAGCATTTTCCGCTTTATTCTGCCTGTTGTCATTATATTCACAATTCTTTCTTTTTTTTTGTTTCTTACAGTAGGTACAAAATGAATTCTTTCCTGTCTTAAACATAGCTATAAATATTCTTTCACCCACAATTTTCTGCTGACATCAGCTTGACATGAAAATTTCTTAATATCTGTGCATATGTTAAAAATGGTTAAAAATTTGCATGCAGCTTTTATGGCTTTTTTTCGGCAATAACCGACAAGCTGCACACAAGTTTGCGTGCAAAATGAAAACACAAGAACATAAAAATAACAAAACAAAAACAACAAAAAGGCTATTTTCAGCGCCTTTTGGCCTGCACTTATGTAAGAACAATAAAAATGTAAATTAAGACTGAAAGCCGCTTGACTTGCAGCTAATTTGCATGATATACGATTTCACAGCGAAATGCAACACGAACGCGCAAAATAATTTGCATAATTTTAGGCCACAAGCAGCAGGTTTCATCATCATTCTTATCATCATGATGATCGAAATTCACAATGCTGCACAAGCAATGGCAGCTCATTTGCATAAGCACTCTGAAAAAATGTAACAGCAAATAGTTTACAATTGTATAAGTATAATCTTTACAGAATATAGAAAATAATGCGTAAAGCCAGACGAAATATTTTGGAAACAAGCTAAAATTTCCAGCTTTTGAAATCTGATATCAAAGTGAAAAATTGGTAATGTGCGTTAACGTTGTTTTGCTTAAAAATGTCCATTTACAAGGGTGTCGGCAGGTGGAGCAGGGTGGGGCAATTGGCCCTACCCCCTTAGAATTCAACCAAAAAACTTAATATTGTTTTATATGCTACATAATCATAAAAAAAACTTTAGAATTTAGAATTAGTTAAGTCAAAAACAAAAAATACATTTATATGAATTTATGTAATATGTTATATGTAACATAATTATAAAAAAAAGTATGAAGGCATTGATCTGAATTTATTGGGAAATATTCATGAAAAAAATGAGGGGATATGGCTAAACTTATAAACTAGCTTTTAAAATGCAGGTATGAGCAAAATTATTGCTAAAACCTAAATCTCTGTGGTTATCCTTTATCTTATTCTATTATTTTCAATACAATAATATTACAATAAAATAACACATTTAACCTTTAAGTGACATTCATGAGAGAACTACTCTATAGCTTTGAGTCTTTGTTTAAAGATTATAAAAAAAGGATAGTATAAATGAAATCATTTGCTTAGTTGACTTTTTTTTTCTTTACACGCACACATTTTCTTTAAATTTTCAAAAATTTTCGTTTATAAAAGTTTTAAAATATTTCAGGTTACACAAGTTTACCCTTATTTCAAAATTTCCACTTCCACTACTATTTATTTACAAATAAAACTAGTAAGGATGAAGCTTCGGCAGAGTATCGAAGCTAAAATACCCCTCCCCCCCCCGCTGCCATATTGAAGTATATCCGAAGTCTTTAGCCAGGACATACACGATGACATTCAGTTTTATATATTAACGAAAGTTTTCTTATTTTGATGACGTCACTATGTATGAGAGATAGGCGTGGTTTCCATCCTATTTTGCCAAATATCATAGTGATAGTTTATATCATAAATCAAAGCTAATGTGCAAAATTTCAAGGCATTTATTTAATTTTTGTAGATTTTTAAGAGATTTTAAGTTTAAAATAAAGCCACTTTGCATGAGAAGTGGGCGTGATTTTCATCTGATTTTGACATACATATATCATAGAGAAAGCTTATATTAAATATCAAAGCCTATGTGCGAAATTTCAAGATATTTCATTAAGTTGATCAGATTTTTAAGAAATTTTACTTTTAAAATAAAGCCACTTTGTATGGGAGGTAGGCGTGGTTTTCATCCGATTTGTCCAAA
The DNA here is from genome assembly GCA_914767935.1 of Coremacera marginata. Taxonomy (NCBI): domain Eukaryota; kingdom Metazoa; phylum Arthropoda; class Insecta; order Diptera; family Sciomyzidae; genus Coremacera; species Coremacera marginata. The sequence goes on from OU612045.1 coordinate 152,419,700, forward strand.
TTTCATAGCCAGGACTTAAATTGAAGATCAAAGTTTACGTGCGAAATTTTAAGGCATTTCTTTAATTTTTGTGGATTTTAAAGACATTTTACGGTTAAAATAAAGTCATTTTATATGGGAGGTAGGCGTGGTTTTCATCCGATTAGGCCCAGTTTCAAACTTGATCTTCCTTTTCTAAAAATGAAATTATTTTTTGAATTTTATCGCGATAGCTTTAAAATTACGGCTGTATCGTGTCGACATACGGACAGACAGACAGACAGACGGACACACGGAAATCATTTCAGGAGATGATGCTGATCAAAAATATATATATTTTTCTATTCCTGCCACGCCTTCTTCTTAGCGTTACAAACGGAATGACAAAGTTAATAGACCCCATACGCAGTAAGCTTTGGGGTATAAAAATCTAAAGTTTTAAATAATTTATGTAATAAACACACGAGAAATTCCACTAAGGTGTAAGAGAATTAATTAAAATATTGCACCCGCAAGTTCAAAATTTTTTTGTGTCAGGTCAGATATATTTACCCCTTCATTTTGTACGAGTATCACGAACAAGCCCACCAACGATAGGCAAAACAAGAGAAGCAATACTAATTTCCATACAAAAATCTATTGCTTATTGTGTATTGCTTATCGTTAGTGTGCTTCTCCGTGATACAAAATGAAGCAGTAAGTAAGATAAAAAAGTAGGCAGGGGAGGACTGCTGACCGAAGTGAAAATTTAAAGCTATGGAATAACATACCTTTTATGAATTTTCGAAGAATCTAGAGTCGGCAAATCGTTATTAAATGTATAAACTGGTATTTTTTAATGTTTATGTGTAATATATTTGTAGCAACAATTACTTTGATTGGGTAATCGGTAATTGGCACGGTAGTCGGTTGGTGATAACTTCGGTAATTGGTAATCTGTTGGTTATTGCTTCGGTAATCGGTAATCGGTTGGTAATCGGTTGGTAATCGGTTGGTAATCGCTTCTGATATCGGTAATAAGTTGGTTATCGCTTCGGTAATCGGTTGGTAATCGGTTGGTTATCGCTTTGGTAATTGGTAATTGGTTAGTAATCGCTTCGGTTAAAGGTAATGGATTGGTAATAGCTTCGGTAATCGGTTGGTACTCACTTCCGTAATTGGTTACCGATTCGTAATCACTTCGGTAATCGGTTATTTGTTGGCAATCGCTTTGATAATCGATTCGGTAGTCGATAGTTGGTTCGGTAATCGCTTAGTTAATTGCTTCGGTAATTGGTTCGATAGTCGGTCTGTAATCGCTTCAGTAATCGGTTGGTAATCGCTTCGGTAATTGGTTCGGTAATCAGATGGTAATCGCTTCGGTAATTGGTAATCGCTTCGGTAATCGGTAATGGGCTGGTAATGACTTCGGTAATCGGTTGGTAATCTATTCAGTAATCGGTAAATGGTTCGGTATTTGGTTGGTAATCGCTTAGGTAACCAGTAATTGGTTCGGTAATCGGTTGGTAATCGCCTTGGTAATGGTCAATTGGTTCGGTAATGGGTTGGTAATCGCTTCGATAATCAGCCTGGTAACCGGAAATCGGGACGGTAATCGTTTCGGTCTTATGCTTGATCGATGCTAGGAAATCCCTAGGAAAAAAAGGAATGCTGTACGGCAATAATTTCTGGTACGCTAACAGCCAAAAAGTGCTGAACGCGCCTTAGAAGTATTCACTTCAGAAACTCAATATATTTTGAAAGATGGGCTCAAAAAAGAAAACACATCCCAGTTAAGTGTATTTTATATCAGTTCAGAAATATTTTAAATTGCGTTTTGATTTTTTGCATTTATGTGATTAGAATAGAATGCATTTATGTGATTAGAATATTCTAGAATGTTCAAGTAAGGCAAGAACGTAAGGATATAAAGCAAAGAGGCTTAAGAGTGCAATCCTAAAAAGGCAAATATTCAAGAATTGTCTATTATAATTAATATTTGACATAAAAAAAAAACCATTTCAGCCCTTGAATGGACTTTGACCGAGCTTCTTATGATCAATTGTGTTGTGCGTGTTGTGAAATATTTGAACACAAATGATAGAGAACTGGACTTACAAGCCTTATGGCGCCTCCGAATTGCTTATGTTCTCTAGAAGCTTTTCATGTCAGTTTTTACTCTCTGAGGTTTGCCATTGTCTGCAGAGAGGTGACGGCCGAACAGAAAAATTAATTCAATTAAAAAAATATTCTGTGTCAGATGGAATCTGAACCTGGGTTCTATTGCATACAAGCCACGCATCTGAACCAGTATGCCACGGCCAATTTTGAGTACAGCCAGTGCAAAAATTATTCACGATACCCCGGGTCCGGTGTATCATTATTTTATAAAATTATTAATAAATTTATTTTTATAAATTTATTACGACCTCTTTTCATAAGTTTTATGTTATGTGTTCTTATAACTTTAATAATTTTTCAATTATTAAGAGTTATATTTTTCGAGATCAAGGTCTATGTTGCTTTCTGAAAAAAACAACCAACAACTACAACAACACCTTTGTATAGAGTAGTAATCTAGACACAGTAGACTAGACAGAGCTTACTTACTACATATCATTTGTATTACGTGTACGCATTTCGAAGTAATTTACTCTCAACATTAACGAAACAAATCGAATATAAACAGCTTAGTGGATCACAGAGATCATGCAAGACTACTGATGAGTTGTTTTTATTAAGGGCTACTTTGAAACCATGACCATGCTTCGCGGTCGCCGATGCTTATAAAAATATTCTTTGTTTTTAAACGCACACCCAAATCTAAAAACAGTTTATAAATTTGACATTACTAACGTCAGAAAAGCTTTTTTGGTTGCTTGTTGAATCTAAAGAAAGCTTTAAAAGTTGACACTTTAAGTGTCAGATGCACAATTTTGGAAGTATTTGGAGGATTAATTGACGGTATGAGTGGCACAAAAAAGAATGGTAGCGTCTGCAGATACAAAATTACTGTCACTGTCAATTTGAATCTAGTACAGGCCGTACAGGCAGTGTGAACGACCGTATTAAATTAAAAGCTCTTTTTTTGCTTAACATGTTAAGCTTAGTTGGTATGACCATGTTATAAGCATGCTTGTGCAAGTCGCCGATTCTATTATTCTGTGTATCATTTTGTTTGCGGACGCCTAAAAATACGGTTGCGAGTACCATGCGGCCGCGAACAACCGGTGGGATACCACTAATCTAAGTGAATTATTTTCTTTTTTTTAAGTAATGAAATGGATTTAATTTGTTTTAATTGAATGTTTCTAAATTTGATTTATTTAAGTAAATACAAACTAAATAATCATAAATTTGTTTTTCGTAGAAATTATGTTTTCAGTTTTACTTTCATTATTCGTGTGTGCGAATTCTTTTTTGAGCCACTTTAATTTTAAAAAAATACGATGGGAGAACTTATATTCATTCTTGAATTAAATTCTCCTTAATTTTTTAAAAACCAGTAAAAATTTTCGCAGATTCATTTCACTCAATAATTATTTTTAGAGCACACCTTATATCTTATATTGTATGTATATCTTATTATATGAACAATCATTCATATTAACAACAGTATAAAAAACACAAAAAAGTTTAATCACCGATAATTTTTTTCCGAGGGAATGATATAAATATTCTTTACTTACGAAATCCCTGAAATTTACTCTTCACTTCTAGTTTTTGTGTATTTTTTTTTTTTCTTCAGTTTAAAGTCAGCATGACTTCACTACAACGAATCGGAATTTTTCTTTTTTCTTTCTCTCTTTTCCTCTATTTACTATGCAAACATGACAAATTTTGTTAATTCAGCAGCAGCATCCTGTTAGTGTTTGCAAGATTTATGTGAACAGTATACATTAGCTGAGATACAAAAAAAAGCTAATAATATATTAAAGAGACAAGAATGCTAAGTATATGGTTTCATTTCCGATTCAAACAATTTTTTTCTCTTTGTTTTTTATATAAAAAGATAATAAGAAGTCATATAAGCAAAGCATTCAAAAGTCATTCAATGCTACAAATAATAGAAATGTTAAATTTTCAATGGCATCCTTTAATAAAAACATTTTAAATTAATACCTTAAGAGCAGTGCTTCAAATAATGTCCTGCACAGCACAATACCCTGCTTGACAATTTCGACAACCATTGATTTTAGTGTTTTTTTTCTATCTTCCTGTCTGTCATTCGTAATAAATAGGCTGAAATAATGTTCTACTTCCGGTTGGCTTTGTTTTAGTATGTGACAAGATACCCTGGCATGTAACTGTGTAGTTTGGGTATAAAAGGCAGTCTTGTGTTACTGTGTATGTGTGTGTGTGTGTGTTTGTATAATATTGTGATTGGTTCTTTTCATGGTCTTCATGGAATATCTAGCTGTATTTTAAGGTTTCATCCAAATATATGCCAAGTCATTAAAAAATTTTAGGAAAACATTTCCATAGACACAGAAAGCATTACGTTGTGGTCTGTTATTGTAATATTTTGTAGACAGATTAATTTTTGTCCCATTTGAATTTAAATCAAGTTTTATGGTACTCGTAGTATGTGGTAAGACCAAAAGCGGAAACGTCGCCATTGATATAATCCATTTAGTTAAAAGATTTTAGGGTTAATTTATTTTGGACCACATTTTTAACAGCTTAATGAAAAATTTAACACATTTGAACGGAGTTTTCGAAGGTTACAAAATCAAGAAAATTAATTTTTTAAATGGTTTATAACATAATTAGACAAAAAATAATGAGGTGATGAAATGCTTTCAAGAAATAAAAGCAATCAAAGCAATCAGAGGGCCAAAATTATTTATTTCATGTGACTGATAAATATATAAAAAATGTGTCAGCCGTAAGTTTTAATATAAAATAACTTAAGCTTTAAATAATATTAATAAATTCTATGCTTTTTAATAATATGAAACAATGTTTTGAGTTTTTTAACTTAATAAAAATTTTAATTTTTTAATGTTCAGGGGTGAGAGGGAAACTGCCCCTTCCAGCCCTGCCCTCGCTACGCCCATGAAATTAGATAAATCCTGTTGCCTCCGCTCAGTCTTACATATACTATTCAAGTCCTTAGTGGAGCCGGTTAGAGCGGTGCTTGTAAAGATCAGTTAAAATCTCTTCGTGTGAAGTTCACATAATTTCAAGAGGAATTCAGGAGCGGTTTTGTGTATATCTCACTTCTAGAGGAATCTCGGTGAGTCTAAGATATTTAATCTCGATCTAAGTAGGGCGAGGCAAGTAAATAGTGATGTTTCAGAGTCTCGTATATCGTATATGGTTTTTGAGACTGCATGATGACGTATTTCTTCACCTACGACTCACTCTTTAGGTGATTCTTATTTTGAGGTTCTTATATAAGTAATGAGAGAGATACATATTCAAAGAACTCAGCACCCAGCCCGGCACCCTTTTCTGCTAGTCCGTCTGCCAACTCGTTTCCATCAAAACCCTGCTGGCTAGGAATTTCCTTTGAAGCAAATTGCCAGAACATTTCTGAACTTGACGGTATCGGATCGCATGGATTTGCTCACCATTTGGTTGTCGACGAAAATATTAAAGCAAGAACGATGCGTGTGCAAGCTAGGAACTATCTCCGCAGCATTCCTTAATACGAAAACCTCCCCCTGGAAGATGCTGCTGGATCGAAAGAGACGGGTCCAGGGGAAGCCCTAAGCCCCTACAATTAATGATATCAATATTTCCTATTTTGGGGAGGGCAGGAAAGGGTTAAAATGTATCACCGACCTCCATTATTTTTCCAAGAACAACATTTTTTCTTCGGACCTATCCCCTTTGACCCCTCGTGAGGTGGACTCCCATATAATGCACCCTAACCTCCTGCAGTTAATTAAATCGATATTTCCCTTTTTCGGAAGGGGAGGACAGGGTTAAATTGTAGGAGCGACCCCAATTACTTTTCAAAGAGGAACATTTTTCTCCTTGAAGTAGGGGTAGGAGAGGGTTAATGTGTACGACCGACCTACTTTTTCAAATGTAACATTTTTCCCTTTGGGACCTATCCCCTCCGACTCCTCCTTAGGAGGACTCCCATACATCGCACCTTACTGCTAATGAAATCAATATTTCCCCTCTTGAGAAGGGTGGAGAGGGTTAATATGTACTATCGACCTCCTTTACTTTTTCAAGTGTAACATTTTTCCCCTTGGGACCTATCCCTTCCAACCATAATTTTAACCCCTTTTGATAAAATAAGGCTTAACTTTGTGAAGGTAGAAGTCGGAACTCGTTTCCACACACACTAGATGCACACCCAGTAGCAGTCGTGACCTCTTTTCTTTCTGTTGAAATTTATTAAAATACCTTAATGCCTTATTTGGATCATTAACTAAAACATGAATTAAATCTTTTATTTTTACACATCACATTTATTTAATCTATGTGTACGCACTACCGGAATACCTCTTAATACATCGCCAGTAAATAAAACAACTATAACTTGGGTAGTTAAACACTGAAGCAGCACTGTGTTGAATAAGCAAAATGTAACATACACCTTAATTAAATTTCACCCGGATGGCAATAGTAGCCCGAGGTGAAAAGCGATATGTCAAGAACAATGAAACAGCTGAAACATAAACTCAACACACCATGACTGTGCAGTCAAGCAGAGGTGACTTACACAACGAGTGGCAAATTAAAATTGAGTCTTGCAGCAGCAGACACACGGGTAAGTCATCTTCAAATAATGAACTCCTGATTAAACCTCCTCCTAATAAACCTTTTATCTACGCGTTGTGCCATTGAGGACGGCGCTTCCATTCTAAGTCCTACCCACGCGTTGTGCCATTGAGGACGGCGCTTCCATTCTAAGTCCTACCTACGCGTTGTGCCATTGAGGACGGCGCTTCGGCGCGACGGTGACATTGGTACATCAGGCCACGAAGAAACTCGGATTGAAACATTGTAATGACATGAACAAAGCAAGAATCGATAAACTCACTTAACCCCGTGCATTAAATTTTGTGAACGAACCCTGGACACCGGCGAGTGATACCTCGGCAAGAAAAAGGTTCGTCACAACTTTTACAAATATAACGAAAACTATAACGTCTTTGCGATCAGTGCATTGTTGGAGACCCCTTAAGGAGGGGTCGGAGGGGATAGATTACAAGGAAAAAATGTTACATTTGAAAAGAGGTCGGTCGTACATATTAATCCTTCCTACCCATCCCAAAAGGAAAAATATTGATTTCATTAACAGAAGAGTGCATTGTATGGAAGCCCCCCTATCGAGGGGTCGGATGAAATAAGCACAAGGAGAAAAATGTTCCACTTTGAAAAGTAATTGGGGTCAGTGTTACATTTAAACCCTCCCCTCCCCTCCCCTTTCCTCCAGAAGTGATGGAAGGAATGGAAAGAATAGAAGGAATGGAAGTACAGGAAGGACTGCAAGGAATGAAAGAAGTGGAAGGAATAGAAGTGATAGAAGAAATGGAAGGAATGGAAGGAATAGAAGGAATGTAAGGAATAGAAGGAATGGAAAGAATAGAAGGAATGGAAGAAATGGAGGAAATTAGAATGGAAGTAATGGAAGGAATGGAGTTCATGGAAGGAATCGAAGGAATGGAAATATTGATAGGAATGCAAGGAAGGAGTGCAATGAATGGGAAAAGTCTAACGAATGGAAGCAGTAAATGAAATGGAGTAATGAAATATATTGAGCGTATGCAAATTTTGGGGAAGTCGGAATCTTATTAGAGATTGAAAGAAATAAATGTACGGTATGAAAAAATAAAAGGAATGGTAGAATATGACGGAAAGGAAACATAAGAAAGAAAGTAGGAAGGAAGGAAAGACAGGAAGTAATGAAATGAATTTAAATCATGAATGTGCTATAAAGAGTGGGCAAATTAAAGTAAAAAGAGGAAGGGAAGAGTTTATGGGAATGGAAAAATATCGGAAACTGAATTAATATAGTGGAAATAGTATATGAAGCAGACGAGTTGAATGAAACCAATGGAATTTTTACTAACATTCATGGAGAAATAGAGGAAGTATTTGCTAAAACTCAGAAATAACGATACATTGCGTGAAAATTACCAATTAATTTGACCACATAATTTTCCGAATTTACAAAAATTAAAAAATTTCTTGTAAAAATTACAAATGTATTTTTAACAATAAGCATTTAGTTTATTGATATTAATTCTTTGTTTGACAACAGAAAAATACATAGTAATGTCTACTAATGGGAAAAACAAATAGTAGAAAAACAAATAAGAATATGCAAGCTTATCACGAATGAAGAGAATGGAAATTATTAAAGAAATGAAGGAGTGGAATGCAAAGAATCAATGAAAAATTTTAAAATGATGAATGATCAATTATGGCTAATCTAACGTTTATGTAAATCGTTAAGTGTTCTCTTTAGAGTCAATTTATTTTACAATCAGTTTTCAGAATTTTTTAAAAATTCACCCTTTTTTTAAAACGATTGAAAAAATTTCGAACTGTTCAAAAATCAAGGAACTTTTTGTCAAAACTTAGAAACTATTTGTCAAAATCCACGATGTAGCTCTTGAAATTAACAATTAATTTGTACGAATATTTTTCCAAAATTTGCAAAAATAAAAAATTTAAAATGTATTAATCAAAATGAAAAATTTATTCAATAATATAAGTTATTTATTAAATACTATCAACAACTTCATTGTATAGATAAACAAAACAATTACGAAAAAAACAGAAATTTTATCAACATTACAATAAACTTATTTTCATCTAAACCAAATATTGTTTTAAAAATCGATGAATTCCTTTCACAAAACTAAATAAATTGATTTTAGTAAGCAATATGTATGCTTAAGGAACACTTTTTTTAAGATAAATTTATTTCAATACAATTTTGATAGGTAAGAATCTGCGTTCATTCAAATTTTTCTCTCATAACTATTGTTGTTTCAATGCAAGCTTCACATTTTAAAGAGCACATTCGTTGACTTAAGAATGCATTCTCTAAATGAACGTATAATATATTGATTTTCATATATTTGCATTATTTCAATGAATCTGTTCTTTGAAAGTAAAAACTATTTTATTGATTTAAAGTAGCGATTCTTTCTTAAAAAAAAAAACCATAAATTCACAGAATGTTATTCAATGCCAAAATTTAATGTTCCTTTATTTTAAAGAACAATTCAAATGCGAAAGATAACTTTTTCTAAAACTTTACTTAAGAACATAGATTCATTGAACCAATGAAGTTATGTATTAGAACAATTTGAATACATTGCAGCAAACAACATATTTTTTTGATTTAATTAAAGTTTTTGTGCCAATGCAGTTAAATTTAAAGATTTTTTTAAATTAGTGGAGGAGAGGCTTACAGGTTGCTACCCCATAGCTCTTTTGCTTATAACTTGTCATAAAATCATCGTATTGTTGACTCGCTGCATACTTTGGTAAGACGAAGTAACAAGCCGCAATCCTTAGCTAGAAATCATTTGAATACTCAAAAAATAAAAATTAAACAGTTAACTTTCAAAACTATCTAAAATCTACTCTTTGAAAATTTAGCTTGCAGATTGTCATCACCTCAAAAATTGCTGAAAAAGTAGAAAGCTCAAATAAAAACATATGATTAAAAACATTTACAAAAATTAATTGAATTTTGATGTCATTCTCAGTTTAGGGTTTAGGTTTCGACACATTCTAGTCAAAATACAGTAGTGGAGGCAACCTGCAAGACTCTTGCCTATATGAATTGTTTTTTTTTCAAGACCGAATCCAATTTTTTTATTTTTTTATATATATATTTTTTTTTTTTTTTTTTTGTACCCTAAAAAAGCGCATTCGTAATTTATTCTACTTGCATTTTTGGCCACCAAAAAACCTCATTTCTCATGACCTGCTTGCTGTCTTAACCTAGCCTACTAATCTAACGCCATAATAAATTACGCCAATAACTATGCAACACATTTTATGCGGAAACGCGTTCATGTGCAGCCAATGCTGCCAAATTGCTTTTTGTAGCTGCTTCTTATAAAGCCGTGCGGAACACCGAACGATTGAAGCTATAAAACTTTGTTGGTATTCAGCAGAGAGTAATTGCCAAAAAATCGCTATAATGTAAAAGCAACAGCAAGGAAATATTGTAGATCACGCCACTTAAATTATGTTACACTATTTGCTGCACTCACATGTTTAGAAGCGCCCAAAATTAGTTTTACACTCTACGGCTGTTGGTAGTGTTGAGGTCGATTGTTGGTTGTCATGCATAAATAAACGTTGGAAAGGAAAACGATGCTTGTGGGTGAGCATGTGTAGAAGAGTTTTCCACTGTAAATATAGTAAATATATTAGAGACTTTAAGTTTATTTCTGTTTTGTTTTTGGCAAGTTTTTGGATTTTTTATATTAAAGTTACGTACACTGAAATATGAAGTTGTTATGCAATATATTAAATATTTTCTAGATATAGTTATTTATAAATTTTGTATACAAATTAAAGGACAAGTAAGCACTTCTTAGGTAACCTGCAACCTTACACGCAATACGTTGAAGAGATATCATCAAAAAAATAGTTCTTATTTTCAAAGAACACATTCATAAAACTAATTTAAAAAACTGTAATCAATGTTCTCCAAATTAGTTTGAAGAATGCATTCTTTGAAAGTGGCGACCGCATCATACTGCTTAAGTGCGTAACTCGTACGCTTTAAGATCCCAGGTTCAATTCCATCTGGCACAGAGTGTTTTTCAGTAGAAATTAATATTTCTCTTAACCGACACCTATCTGCAGACAATGGCAAACCCCAAAGATTAAAAACTGTCAGAAATTAAAGCTTTTTGAGGACATGGAAAAAACTTGTAAGTCCAAGTATTGATAATTTGTGTGCAAATGCTTAATGTGTACACAATACAATTGATCAGAAGAAGCTCAGTCAAAGTCCTATCAAGTGTTGGAATCGCCAAATCGTTCTTGTTTTTTTAGTTTTTTTTCTTCGAAGAAATACCAGTGTGGGTAAGAATCAGAGATCTACAAGTGATGGCATTTTTGTGACTTACAATCTATTCATAACAAAAGCGGTGCAAGTATGTACGCACACTGCTTGATATATTCAACGTCACTACTTTGACTCAGGACACAAATTGATGTGCATTAGCCAATCACACGAATATCAAACACTCTGCGGATAGACGGTGGTACTTATGACGCCTTCACGAATATCGATATTATTCTTTGCAATCAATTAATTTTGTTTAATTCATTTCCGACCGCGCTGCAAACTGTTCGACTGTATATTAATATTGTTCCCCAAAATAAATAAACGCATCTTATAGTAGCTAAATGAAAACAGCATGGCAATAGGTTTTGTAACGGCGATTTGTGTTACAAAGCTACGCTAACCGTTATATCACACCAGCCTACATATTTGCAACAAACAATATCAAGAACAAGAACCACTACTATCAGGTAGCAACAACTAGCACCAAGCATATACATAGCCTACACTTAAGTGTGATACAGCAGCAGCCACGACTGCCTGTGACACAAGCAAATTGTATTCGCCTACGCGAAGGGCTTAAACTTCACAAGAGGTTATTGTTGAAGTTCACTTAAGTGAAAAACTGGTTTGGCACACTAAGGTGGTTGATCGATTAAAAGGCGAAGTTCTTGATCGTCCAGTTTGGTCATAGAAGGCGTAGTGTCGGACCAACTAACTCGGCAACGAGTCTATTTGTGACAACGAATTACCGAAAGGTGGATCGAACATCCGAACCTAATCGTATTTTAGTATTAATAGTCGGATTCCTAACGTTGGCTTCGGTCGGTCGAACATCTGAAGCTAACTTGTAGTCGGATTCCAAACGTCAGCATCGGTCAGTCGAACATCCGAATCTAATTGTATTTTACTATTTGCAGTCGGATTTCTAACGTCGGCTTCGGTCGGTCGAACATCCGAACTTAACTTGTGGTCGGAATCCCAACGTCGACTTCGGTCGGTCGAACGTCCGAACCTTATCTTATTATTAGTTACAGTCGGCTTCGATCATTTGAACATCCGAACCTTATCTTGCTTTATTGTTTCAGGCTTAAAATAGTTTTTATTTTTGAACCAGTAACATATTGGCTAAAATAAAATATCATATAACAGTTTTTACATCACCCAGTCAAGGCATCTTCTGTAAACCGAATACGTAGTCCAGTGCTGCCCATAACGTGATCCTCTTCGTTTTCTAACGACCACACTGAACATATCCGAACTTCGAAATACCGAGCAACCCAAAGTTACGAAGCACCGAGTACCACCAAGATACCGAGCGACCCAAATTTACGAAGCACCAAGTACACCCAAACTTCGAAAACTCAGAATATGCCCGAACATATTCGAACTCCGAAATACTGAGTGCACCCAAAGTAACGGAGCCCCGAATACACCCGAACTTCGTGCACACCAAACATAGCCGAACTCCGAAATACCGAGCGCACCCGAAGTTACGAGCCCCAAATACACCCGCACTTCGTAAACACCGAACATATCCGAACACCGAAACACCCGAACTTTAGAATATCCGAGAGAGGACACCGAGGGCAGAAACGACAATCTTTACTGAGAGCCGAAGCCGTTACGATCACCATATTATTTGTTGTGTATTACAAGGAAAAGACTCATTTCCAAATATATAAAAAACAAGCACATTCCTCTGCATCCAATATTGCTCAAACTGTAATTATTTTATGCGATCAGCCTGAAAGTAGGCACAGAAAATTATTTTTGATACTTATCAGTGACATGCTTGCCTTTTATGTATATGCATACTTTCAGGCTGAACATTTTTCAAAACAGTATGTTGTAAAAGCACTGTAACAATAGCTGCGTTTCTTTCATCAGAGAGCAGGATCATAACACCGAATTTGCAAGCAAAGCCAAAACTACACATGATCCAGCAAGTGAGCTGGATCATTTCAATTGATCAAATTCTATGTTTTTAAGTGTTGAGGCCGTAACTGTAAGAGTAGGCATCACTTGACCGTTTGTTGATGGCTAGATGGCGCTGCGACTGCAAAAAATGAGCAGCACTGCATTATACGACATCAGATGTTAAAAGCAAAAAACTTATCTTTGAGCTTAAAAAGAACGTCATTCATCTGTATGCAGAAAACAGCACCATCTATCTGTGAGTGAAAAATATCTGAAATATTGATTTGAAGCATTTTTTTCATCAATGATCTGATTTCTTATGAAAAACCGCAGCTAATAGCAAAAAAAAATTTACAGTTTAGCGTTAATGCTTCCAACCCGTCGTAGGACGGGCTTTTATACTAGTTTGTAAACAAAATTATACACTAAAAGAAGTTTAATTTGTCTACAAATAAAACACACTGTAACTGAATGGTGGCGGCCGTGGCGTAGTGGGTAGAGTGTGTGACTCTTACGCCAGAGAACCCAGGTTCGAATCCTCCATCTGACACAGATAATTTTTTCAATTAAATTAATTTTTCTGTTTGGCCGTCACCTCTCTGCAGATAATGGCAAACCTCAGAGAGTAAAAACTGCCATGAAAAGCTTATTGAGAACATAAGCCGTTCGGAGTCGACGTAAAACATGTAGGTCCAGTTCTCGGTCAGGGCTGAGATGGCCATTTCGTTTTTTTTTTTTTTTGACTGAACTTAAACCATTTCATGCCTTTTCATTTGGCGAAGGTTTGAGACTCCTTTGTCTGATCCTAAAGCAGCTGAGTCATACCTCAGCCAACATTTAGGTCTTAACTCGTCAGAGTTGTCAATTTTGGTCAGCCCTTTAGAGACACATATTTTGTTTATTGCATTCTTCGTTAAGAATGCAAAATGATGGCATTAATTGCCATGAGAACTCTGCATAAGACTGTATTTTTTTTTCACTAAAACTGTGTTTCTGGCAATTTTCGTATAAAATATCTAAAAATTCTGACGCGATAGAATTAAATGGAAAGTTAGAAAATTAAATAAAATAATGCAGTAATTTTTTCTTTATGGAAAATAGTATAAAAACATTGCTTTGCAAATCAAAACTCACATAACTGCAATTCCGCTTTGGCTTAGCAGAAGCTGTGTATATTAGATTTTTAAAGTTAATGAACAGCAGAAGCCAAAAAAGATAAGTAATGAGTTGGTGTAGCGACCAACGTAATAGCTATTTAGTCTGCTAGTGGTTTGTTTTGTAAAGAACTTTGTTGTTGTAGCGACATGTAACATCATGAATTATTGGGCACAAAGCTCATAAATGTTATTCTTAAAAATTTATATTTTCAAAAATTTCAAACAAATAAACCTTTAATTCAAAAAATATTCTTCAGTATTGAAGTTATGAAGATTAATGCGTTGCATTAAATTTTTTTTATCTCTTAAACAAAGTTTAAACTTTGATGAAATACAAAAAAATTTCACATGTAAATATTACTTTAACTCTAGATATTGTTTCTTATATAGGTAAATATATCAATTTTGGAATAAAAACTCTTTTCGTTCATATTCAACTAAACATTTGTGGGACTTTTGCCCTTCTAAAATTGAAAAATCGCGCGGTTGGAAAAGGCTTAATGATGGGATTCATTGATGTCAGGAACAATATTTGGTTCAGTGTAACTAAACGCAAATCGTTGCCTTTAACTTTGCAAACAATGCTTGAAAATAGATGTTGTATAAAATATTGCATATCTTTAGGCACACTTTTAAACTTGCACTGCACTTAATGAGTTTGTTGTTGAGCGTCTGCCACGAAGCTTCGTGCATAAAATCAAAGTCAGTTTATGTTTATTGCCTGTTTCTGTGGCCACAATATTTTGACGTTCGTTATTCATGCACACTTTCGAATGCGTTATTTGTGTGTTCGTTGGCATGCCTGAAAATATGCTACAATTTTGATAAAATTTATTCAAGCAAGCAAGTAGCTTCGTTTGTGTCCTCAATGGTTTGGGTACTAGTATTTTATGCCAGCAAAAGTTTTGACGTTGTGTGGAGAATAAGTTTCTTAATTTGTTCCTTATTGGAAACTGTTGTTGTTCATTTTTGGTGATATTGCTTTCTAAGTCATTTACCACACAAAGGTTTTAAAAACTCTTTGCACCTATATAAATATAAACAAGCCATATTTAATAATCAACTATTTATGTGATAGAGTATTTCAAGTAAGCAAATATTATATTAAAAATAGAGAGCTGCTAGACGTTGAAGCGGAGCAAATTTCTTGAGTAAATGTCAGAGTAACAAAGTGTTTCATATTATAAATTTTCAAGGATAATAAAAATAAATTATGGCAAGACATGCAAGAAAGTTATCTGATTTAAATTTAGTAAGTAAGCAAGCACAATTTGCTTTTAACTTTTAAGTCTTGCCTGCTTATAGGCAAAAAGCATTGTGTTATATGCATGGAATATTCTACATAACTTCAGTTGCTTGATAATAACTTTGTTGGCAATTTAAAGCATTTTACCATACTTTTAGGTATAATAATATAAAAGTTTTTTTAAATAAATTCACAAAGTCACGCAGCTCACTTTTTTTTAAAACAGAAAATATATTTTATCAACTTTGAATTAAATATTTTTGCTCACCACAAATTTGTCTTCAATTTCGATGCGGCAAAAAAACACGCAAATGTGTGCCATTGAGTGTCATGTTGTAGCGTTTAAAATTAAATTCCTAGATTATATTGCACAGCACAAAAACAAAACTACACAATGCAGCAAAATAACTATGCGCCATAAATAACTAAAGAGCATTGCAAAAAAAAAATAAAAACTACAAGAAAACTTGTGATACTAAGAAAAACAGCGGGTTAAGAAAAGCGCCAAAAGCTCAAGGATCTTAGATATAATACTGTTGCAATCTCATAGATTGCCAGAACACAGAAAACGTTTAAGATTAATTCAATTGAAATGGATTTCCTTTTTTTTTTTTTTCTTTGTACTTATTTTATCACACTTCTTGCGGCGTTGCCACAACCACACGATTGTCAGCAATAAATGTCAACTACTACGTGCTATGTATGAAAGAATTCATTGATTGTTGTAGTGTTTTATTTAACTCAAAAAAATGTTAAATGCTAAAAATTCACTGATGGTTGTATTATTTTATATATCTCAAAAGAATGTTTAATGAAGAGGCAACTCAAAGGATTTCTGAACTATTTTCATTTTATTGTAAAAATATAAAATTTGTTCAATACATTTTCAATGGAACCTTTACAAGATAAGGTAACATTAGCAGAAATCAACGAATACCTGAATTTATTTTCTTTTTCTAGAGACAAAGCAAAAGAAAAGCGACAAGGTGTGCATTAGAGTGGCCCCCAAATGCATTAGACATTGGTAACGCAGCGCTGCGTTGCGTTAATGAGTTGAAGCCCTTCAATGCGTTACTGCGTTGATACACTTGTTTTAATAAAACTAACGCAATAGCGCAGTAATGCAAATGACGCGCTCAAAGCAAAAGTAAAAAATATTTATAGCGAGCTTGAAGTGCGTTTGACTGTTACTAATGTTTTACCATTCACAGAATGCTTTTGTCAATTTAATAAACTGTTAGATATGTTCGTGTTCGAAGCAGAAGTAAATTTGGATTCAACCTTGAACTTGTTTTGCATACCAGGTACGGCGTATGTATCTGTTTGATGGCTCCCATCAAATTTTAAACGAAACACAGTTTGGCTGCATGCTTGAAGTTTAATATATCTTCAGTTCTGGTGAATGCTTTAATCTGCTCTTTCTTTAGTTATATTTCATATTTATTACTTATAGATTTAATAATCTTTAATGCATCTATTAGCAGTAAGATTTCTTTAGATCAGATATATTGATTAAAGATTTTTATTTGATTTCATTTATTTTTTCTAAGTGAACCCAATTTTCGCTTAGCATTCACCACAAAATTCGGCACATTCGAAAAGTTAACCACATAACGCAACGCGTTGGTCCTCACTGCGTGGATTAAATTCTTGTTGAAACAGGAATCATAGCATTTCAAAGTACGCTATGGCGCAATTGCGTTAACGCATTCCGCTGATACAGCAAACTGCGTTTGAGTTGGTGTATCTACGCAGCGATTTTTGCTGCGTTACCCATGTCTAAAATGCATGTGGGAAAAAAGTTTGAAATGTTTTAGTTTCAATAAAAATTATTGTTCTATTTGACTTCAAAATAAATGTCTAGAATTTTGAAGTCGATTGAAAAAGTGCAAGACGCGCCGCATTGACCAAATTTTTGTTGAAAATTCATTATTTTGTTGTTATTTTCGAAAAAATCACAAAAGTCCAAATGTGAAGGCATTTTAATGAAATCGAATGGACATTTGTTTAATACTATGACTAATCTAATAAGAAATTGAGTGGTTATGTTGAAGAACCTAACCGCTATGCAATTTTTAGCTTGAAGGGCAATTTTTCGAAAATATCAAGTTTGAGTATTTTTACGGAAAAAATCCCCAAAAATCCAAAAATTCAAATTTTAAAATAAAAGAACTTCACCGCTAGTTTTAAAATAGTTCTGATCTATTTTGAACAAATAATTGAAAAAACCAAACTTCTACAGCGAAAAGTATAAATGTTTAAATTTGACTTTTTTCAAAATTTTTCAAAGTGTCCTTTTCTGGCCTATCGAACACAAAAAAATTCATAAAAAAATCGGAAAGCATATCTTTCTCATTCAAAATGACTTTAAACATTTTTTATAAATTATTCTAAATTTTTTGCAAAAAAAATTTTGTAGTTCTAAGATTGCCAGAATACCAGTCTCTGGCCTTAAGTTCAAATAGAATAAATAACGCTAAAAATTTAAAAAAAAAAAAAAACAACCGACTGCAAAATCACTACAAAGTAAAAAATAATTTTAAAAATACTTTGCCTTTTAATTTCTTGGTCATATTTGATTATTTATTTAAACATATTATTATATATGAAATCTTATTATCTTGATTTTTTCTTATTTGTTTTATTATCATAAATATATTAATTTCTTGATGAATACAAAAGCTTTTAAGGTTGGCGCTAATATAATCGGACTTTTAATCAGAAGCGCCAACTTCAAAGCCTTTGTATTCATCAAGAAATTAATATATTTATGATAATAAAATAAATAAGAAAAATATTAAGATAATTACATTTCATATATAATAATATGTTTAAATAAATTATCAAATATGACCAAGAATTTAAAAGGAAAAGTATTTTTAAAATTATTTTTTACTTTGTAGTGATTTTGTAGTCGGTTGTTTTTTTTTTTAAATTTTTATTTCTTCCTTTTTAGAGAATATGATAAATTTTCGAAAAAAGTGTATAAACAACATAAATAAAATTGTTCCGAAAAAATTTGTTCTATTAAAATCTGAAAGTTTGTTGGTTATTTCAAATATCTGCCTCTTAAATTTATATTAGAGGTCACATGTTTTGAAATTATTATACCCATTCTTGTTACGAGTTTTATTACCCTAGTGTCAATATTATTCGAGATATAGTGTTTTCCAAATATTGCCACGCCTCTTTGTTAAATAAGCGCCCACTTTCTGGAGCGTTATTTCCAATAATTGTGCCTACCCCTGTACTTTATTTCAGTACCCCAGCGTCAATATTAACTGCGATAGTGTTTATCTAGTATTGCCACGCCCATTTATCGAATAACGCCTACTTTATTGACCATAATTTTTAATAATTCTGCCTACCCCTGTACTACAATAAATTTCAGTGCCCTAGTGTCAATATTATTCAATATTATTATTGTTTTTCTAATATTGCCACGCACAGTAGTTGAAAGCCGCCCACTTTCTTCACCGTTATTTTTACTAATAATGCCTACCCCTATACCAAATTGCAGTACCATAATATCAATATTATTCGAGATATACTCTTTTTCTAATACTTATATATAATATAAATAATATAAATATATAATATAATATAAATTTCAGTACCCTAGTGTCCATATTATTCGAGATACAGTGTTTTTCTAATATTGCCACGCCCATTTGTTGAATAACACCCGCTTTATTGGCCATAATTTTTAATAGTATTGGCTACCCTTATACTAAATTGCAGTACCATAGTATCAATATTATTCGAGATATACTCTTTTTCTAATATTGCCACGCCCATTTGCCAAAGTACGCCTACTTTATTGACCATAATTTGTAATAATAATGCCTACCCCTATACTAAGTTGCAGTACTCTAGTCTCAAAATTATTCGAGATACACTGTTTTTCTAATATTGCCACGCCCATTTTCTTGCTCGTAATTTGTAATAATTGTGCCTACCCCTACGCTAAATTGCAGTACCTTAGTGTCAATATTATTCGAGATACAGTAGTATCTAGTATCTAGCGAGATCTATTATTGCCACGCCCAGTTCTTGAATACCGCCCACTTTTGTACGGGCACCTCCATGCTTATGATATATATCTGTTCCCCAAAAATTATGGCAATCAGGCATATGGTTTACGAGTTATCGATGTACATACATTAAAAAAAAAAAAAAAAAAAAAAAAAAAAAAAAAAAAAAAAAAGAGAAACCGATGAACTTGAGAACCTCCTCCTTTTTGAAATCGGTTAAAAAGCAACAAATTCAATACTTTCAAATGTTCGTTCGTATCTTTTTTGAAATTTGTAATTCGAACAGAATCAAACAACGATAACAGCTGATCAGCCAGCGAACGATGCCGTAATACAGTTACATATTTGCAATATGTATTTCTAACGATCACTGAAACGAATCCGAACGTCAAAATCAAACGAACACTTTTAGGCTATCGTTTTGCTTGCAGTCGTTAATAGAATGATTAAAAAAAAGCAAAATTCTGAACCTAAAGGTAAATAAATTATGAAATACATATTCCGCAAAATACGTGTCCCGCAATTGAGTGCAACTATTTACGGAGGTGAAAGCTTATGTCGAGCTGAGCAAAAAATTGTATGGGAGGAGGGGTCTATTTTCACATTGTTAGAAGCTACATGGTTAATTAAGATTTCAGTACTTTGATTCACGTTATTGTTGCTAGCACGAAAACTAAGGTACGGAAAACTTTTTTTGATAACTCATTGCAAAGCCAATAAAATCACATTTTCAACGGTATATCAACACACCCCACCAACGTAACCGTTACCGAGCTGTGATCGTGTGAAGTAGAAATCAATCGGTTGAAACTACCAAATTTCAACTTTGAATGTTAATTTCTCAGAATTTCACGTAATAAATGTAATAATTTCTATAATCTGTTTTGTAATTTATTTAATTTTCTTTCAATGACATCATAAACATAAATTTATTTTTTTAAAAAAATTAAAAAGTTGGCTGTACTAAAAGAAGTATACCTTTTAGAAAATAATGGTAAATAATGACATTACAATTACTTATGCAGTAGATAATATCGGTGTTTTCTATCAAGTATAATTTTTTTAGTACAGCCAACTTTTTTGTTTTTTAAGATACATTTATATTATTGGTGTCATTGGAAAGAAAATTGAATACATTACAAAATTGGTTATAAAAAAAAATTTCATTTATTACGCGAAGTTCTGAGAAATGTGCATTCAAAGTTAAAATTTGGTAGTTTCAACCGATTGATTTAATCTTTGAACAAGCACAGCTTGGTAACGATTACTTCGGTGCTGTTTGTTGATATACCGTTGAAAAGGTGATTTTATTGCCTATGCAATGAGCTATCAAAAAGTTTTCCGTAACTTAGTTTTTGTGCTAGAAACAATAACGTGAATCAAAGTCGTGACATATTAATTAACCCTGTAGCTCCTAAGAATGTGAAAATAGACCCCCCCCCCCCCTCCCATATGATTTTTCTCAGCTTGACATAACCTTTCACCTCCGTAAGTAGTTGCACTCAATTGCGGAACACCCTGTATACAGTGTCTGAAGGCTGTGAAGCTTTTGAAATACATAAAATAAAATTAAAACTGCAATATCTGCATACATTTTGATATGTCAAAAGCAATTGCTCAATCACTTAAAACAATTATAATAAAAAACATATTCGCAAACCACTTAATTGCTCAAACTATATTTATTGATTAAAAAAATCTTTGAAGTAAGTAGACAAAATTCAGAAAACTTCCCTAGTGTTTGATATGGCAACGCCACATTTGACAACAGCTTGTGTATAACAGTTTGAGTGTACATATCAAACAAAAGTCGAATGAGCTAACGATAAGTTTCGTTCGAAATACATATTTTAGTTTGAGTTCAACATCGTTCGCATAGCCATCGTTCGTTGAATGCTTCGTTAGGAATACAAAATGAGGCTATAAATCTTTACTCATATATATATTAAAGAGCAAGATCGTATGTTCGTTGGGTAAAGGCTCAAAAACGGCTGAGAGGATTTTAATTATTTCTTTGCTACCCGATTAAAAAACAGGATATACAAATTTTACCACACCCTCTTTTACCGCCCACTAATCAATAAAAATACTACATTTTGTATTAGACAAAAATTTATTTACTGTGCATAAATTTCTTCAATTTACTCGATATTTAAATATTCCAATTTTTATCATTTTTTTTTTTTTGCCTAAGCGAAATTAATGCCCCTACATTATAGTTTTTCAAATTATAATTTTTTTTTTTCCATGTCAAATTGATAGCAGGAAATTAAGCTAAAAAGTGTAAGAACCATTTTAACATTGTTTAACAACAAAACTGACAACAACTAAATGATTAAAACTTTCAAAAAAGTTTGTAAATACTTTCGTTCGTTCGCTCCAACAAGCTACATTTTCGGACAATCTCTAACAGAGCAGTGTATGGCTTGAAGTTAAAGCTTAATGTTGATGCTATTGTTGCTTTTTGCCTGTCATTTAAAGTTAAAGCTGAGGATTTTTATAGTTGCAGTTGTTGCTGCAGTTAAGGCTCTTGGCAAAATGACAGCAACTTACTAAACTAGCATATCAAGTGACACTTCAAGGCTAATGTTGGCTGTCTTGCTGTTGTTGTTGTTGTTGTAATTGTTGCCGTCCATGCCATTTTTTACTTGAAGCTTAAAGCTTGGGTGCTGAGTTGATAGTGCGGTGGGCTTTTTATGGTGCTGGCAGACAAGTATTCCATATCTAAATTTATACAAATTTAAAATAAAGTTAACATGAGTTTAAGCTGTAAATCTGCTTTGATTTTAAAGCAAGAAGAACAGTTTTGTGAAGATTTTTTCAGTGTTTTAATGAAAGCTTTCATTAAATGTGGGAAATAGAAATTTGAAAATTAAAAGCTTTATTTAAGACTTAATTAAAAAAAATAATATTTTTAATAATCTAAAAAGAAATCTGCGTGCCTTTAAAACCTTTAAAAATTGTTTTGTAGTGAATTTTTTTCAGCTTTTTTATGAAAGCTTTAATTCAGTGTCAGAGAAAGAACTATAATGCCGTAGTTATGATAGGCAAACATGTTTGGCAAGCTTCTTTGTTGTAAGTGTTTTACTCATAAAATGAGAAATAAGCTTTTCTCTCGTATGCGTAAAACACTACTCATAAAATGAGACATAAGCTTTTCTCTCGTATGCGTAAAACACTAACAACAAAAAAGCACACCAAACATGTTTGAATAGCATAACAACGGCATGAGTCGAAAATTAAAGTTTTTAAAAACTGTTCAGTGAATATTTTTCAGTTTCTTTATAAAGCTTTAGATGCTTTAAGTGTCGGAAAAAAGAAATTCAAATCGAAAATTAAAGTTTTTAAAAAGAACTTCTTTTTAAATAGTATTTTTAATAATTTAAAAAGTTTTAAAATTGTAAGCAAAGCTTTATAAAATTTGTTGTTGAAAACTTTTCAATTTTTTTAGAAATGCTTTAATTCAATGTGAGAAAAAGAAACTTTAGCCAAAGTCGAAAGCTTTTTTAAATTGACTTTATTCAAAAACTAACTTTTTTAATATTTTAAAAAGAAGTCAGCGTGGGTGAACAGCGTTGTGTACAGTTTTAAGCTTATTTATAAATGCTTTAGATCAATGTTAACGAAAGAAGTGAAAGCAGAAAATTAATGATTAAAAAATTTCCTTTCATAAATAACAGTTTTAACTCGCTAAAATGTTATCAGCTTGTCTTCAAAGCGTTCAAAAGCAGTTTAGTGAACATTTTTAAGCTTTTTTATGAAAGCTTGATGAAAGCTTCAGTGTGAGAAATAGAAATTGAAGCCGATAATCGAAATCGTTCAAGAAGTGATTTTATAAAGAAAAATTATTTCTAATATTCTTAACCAATGTATCTTAAAGCTTTTAAAAAGTGTTTTTGTGAAAATTTTCCAGCATTTCTATAAAAACTTTAATTCAATGTGAGAAAAAAATAAAAGCAGTATATAAGAGTTTTTAAAAAGTCCCTTTTTTAAATTATATTTTTAGTCATCTTAAAAGTTCCCAGCTTGTCTTTGAAGCTTTCAAAACCAGTTTTATGGAAATTTTTTCAGCTTTTTTCGAAAAGCTTTAATTCAATGTGAGATAAAGCAATTAAAGTCGAAAATTATAAGCTTTTATTAACTAACTTTATTAAAAAACAACATTTTTTATATGCTTAAAAGACTTAAGAGTACCATCAAAGATTTTAAAAATTGTTGTGCTGTGAACTTTTTGGCGAAAAGATCGAGTTTCAACCACTGGCGTACTCCAGTAATTTTTAATAATCTAAAAAGTGGTCGGATTGTCTTCAAAGTTTTTAAAAACAATTTTGGCGTAACTTCTGAGCTTTTTAAAGAAATAGTCAACTTTAAGCTTTTAAAAATTAAAAGCTTTTGTAAAAGTGTTTTTTATAACACAATTACTTAATAATTAAAAATGCTGTCTGTAAGCTTACAAGTTAAATTTTTTTTATAGTTTTTTTTTTGACACATTTTTCTGCTATAAACAGTATTGACCTTAATTTTATAACCTTAGTTTTATTAAAACTATGCTATTTAATGCTTGCGTCATGAAAGTTTGCGTTGCTGCATAATGCAAGTTCATACAAATTATGCGACAAGTCATACACTATGACGCAAGCTTTCAAGTTGCTACTTCAGATAAAGCCCAAAATGCTGTTGCAGCATATTTTAAGCATTTTCTAGTAAAATTGAACAAACATTCAAAATTGCCTGCATGTCTGCCTTAGCTGGTGTAGTGAGGTGTGCAAAAAATGTTTGTCATTGTCAAAAGCTTAATGCATACAAAAATTGTGCAGCATAATGTTATTTAGACTGTCATGAGCACTTTTTTTTTTTTTGTTCTTCTTAAGTTTTTTCTATTCTTTTTTTATTTTAATTTTTATTAAAACTTTTGAAAAACGTGACTTGCTCACAAATGGCGGTTACAAACTAAAATTTAAATACTCACACCTTTTCTACAAAAAAAAAATACTGAAAAGCTTCTTAATTGGTAAAGCACTAAGCTTAAGCTGCTTTAATGGCATATTATCGTTACATTAAGCTCTACATTCATTGAGTCTGAGCAAACAATCAACAGTTAGTTAGAAAAAAATCAACCCGTTCTAACGCATTTCATTTAAATTCATGGAATTGCTTGTTTCGCATTGCCATCAAATGTAACAAAATTACATAACGTAATAACGACTTTGAAGTCACATAAAAAAAAAATACTCATGCATACAAAGATACATACACGCATGTAAATATGCACACAAACATGCACTCACGTTGCATGCAGCACGTTTTTGTGCCATTTTTTTGTATTGACACTAAAAGCTGCTTAATGGTCATACAAATGCATGCATATTTACGCACGCAAGCAAACATACACACACACACACACAGGCTCTAACAAAAGCACATATATTGAATTTTTTCCATGCATTCGAAAGCTGGTGGCACATGTCGCTTATTTGGTTTTTCTCAATAGATGATGCTGCTGCTCCGCATCAAAGTGTGCGTAAATTTTTTCAATCCACTGTTGCATTAGCCGAACTGCTGTGAAATAACGCAGCATTAATTGGATTAAAGTCTTAAGTAAAGTTTTTTTTTGCGCATTTTTTTTTTTTTTTTTTTTCAAATAGCACAAAAGCATACGTTAAGCTTTTTAAGCTTTTAAGCTAGAGATGATTGAGGATTTTATGCAAAACCATAAATAAATAGAAATCAGGATTTAAGCACAAACAACTTTTTGTGGTTTTCTTTTTATGCTTTCTTTTCAAAGCTCAAAAGTGCTTGATTTATCAGTTCATTAAATTCAAAAAAATTGTAAGTTAAAGCTCTGTGTGAAGTAAAAAGTTCATAAATTTCAATAATAGATATCAAAAAAATTTGGGGTCAAGGATCCGATCAGCGCTGCAATTAGTAGCATAGCTACTGGTAGGGTCTGTCTTGTCGGTAAGGTCTTCCAGAAGCACTGCAGCTAAAAGCTATCCACAATAGTTGTTGATATGACTGTGACTTTAAGCGAGCCTTGGTTTTTGCATTAAGCGAAGCGCTATAGAAGCATTAACATGTAAAATCTTGCCTATTAGCTAACTGTTCTATTCGGAGTACGGCCTGACCTAGTACGTGTTCGATCATCCAAACGGCAGATGTACCCATCAAACCGTGCAAACAGTGCTCTTAGCTATAACTTTAAAAACATCATTGATGCGCACAATGGAAAAAGTATGACAAAAATCCTTCCATTGAAATAAATTCAAAACTTGCAGGGAAAGGTTTTTATGTCCACGATTCAGATTATACACTGCTTTTAAGAGATTATCTAAGCACTATGTAGTCCAGAAACTTTTTGATTTATAGGCAATTTTTTAATATTTATGAGTGTGTATTTACCTTTTTTTTTATAGAGATCAGTATTTTTCCAAACTGATCTAAAGAGTTTTTGGCGGTGGCGGAAAATAGCGATTTTTTTTTTTAATTTTTTAATCAAAAGATGTATAAAAAGTGGTAAAATAAATCCCTTTGCTAGGGAGTCAAAGACTCCGTTTTTCATATGATTTTTGTTTCGTGATTTTTAATATAGAAATCACCTCAAGCTTATTATTTTTTATCCTTATTTTTTTCAATTAAAAATAAAACAGTTTTTGATCGTTATTTTTAGAAATCGGAAATAAAAATTATTTTCTGAATAAAAACTATTTTGTTTTTTTTTTGTTTGTTATTTTTTTCTATCATTCTAAAAGTTTTTATATAGTTCTTGTTTTTCGATAGAAAAGAAAAATCATTTATCTCTATTTTTTCGATCAGAAAATAAAATTCTTTTTTGATCCTCATTTTTTCGAAGAGAAATAGAAGTAATTTTTTGACCGTTATTTTTTTGATCAGAAACACAAATCTTTTTGTGATCGTTATGTTTTGGATCAGTTTAAAAAACTATATTTTGATTGAAATAATATCGATTAAAACTTAAATTAAATCAAAATTTGCATCTAAAACTATATGGTGAGTTAGTTAAAATTAAAAACTTATTGACTGTATAAAAATAAAGTTTTCGAACTTTGTGGATATAATAGTAGAAAATAGTTTTGGAAAATAGTAGCACGAAAGAGTGATTTAAAATAGTAGCCGGAAATATATAGTAGAACAGAAAACAAAATTAGTTGAACGTTCTAGTAAATATAAAAGTAGAATTAGTAACAGAAAATAATAGTAGAAAATAGTGGATAAAAATAGTAGTACAAAATAATAGAATATAAATAGAAAACAGTAGTATTTAATAGTAGTAGGAGATATTTGTACTGTAGTATAGCAGTAGTTATATTCGTTTAGTAGAAGGAAATATAAGTATTACAAGACAAAATAGTAGCAGGAAATGGTGTTAGGAAATAGTAGAAGAAAATAGTAGTGCTACATAGTAGTAAATATAGAAGTAAAAAGGGAAGTAAAAAAAATGTAGCGGCTAAAAGAAATTGCCATTAAAAATGACTGCTAAATAACGGCCACCGTAATGTACAAATGAATACTTTTGATATTTAACTAGCTTCACCGAGAAAAAAGCTTATGTTAAATTGAAAAAAACCCCAGTATAATTTATAAAATGGCTTTGGCAGTTTTCAGCCTCCCAAGTGCTTCATCAAAACGCCTAAGTTTTACATGATGACTTGCCAATTTTTATTTGAGTGATAAATTAACCAAGTATTTGGTAATTTTTTATACACTACTTTTTAAAAAAATTTAATTTCAAATATATAACTTTTTTCGGGTTTTGGTTTTTTTTATTTTCCTTTTTTTTTAAATCGGCAACAAAACAAATTTTTCTTTTATCAACACCGTTTCTTTCTTAAAATTTAATGACTTCTCGGCTTCTCTTGCTGCTTGACGTCTTTTATAACAAGACCATTAAATTAAATTAAATTAAATATCAGAATCAAAAATTTTACCTTCGCATGCCGTTGAGATTCGAACACACACCAACCGATACCACTGTGTATGAAGCCACTACACTACGCATTGAGCCAAACTCCTTTGTTACGTGGAGTGATTAAAAAAAGCTATGCTGCAACATAACATAATAATCTATTAAAAGATTTTTGTTGTATGGCTATCAACAAAATACTGCGACATACTGCGTCTGTTAATACAGCATCTGTTAACATAGCTGCAGTTATGTCAGCAAGATGTAGCAAGGCTGCTTGGATCAGTGGGTAGAGTGATGGACTGGCACCAAAAGTTCCAGGTTCGATTCCACACAGCGGGCAAAGAATTTTTTTTTTTTTTCTTTTCTTTTCGTTTTGTTGATGAATTGTAATAAAATTTACTGGTGTGAATATTAACGTGTGTTTTTTAATTGACTTTATGTTATTTTTCAATTTAAAAGTGGTTTTATTACAAAAAAAAACCATTAAATTATCAAATCTATCCTTCTCTCGTGTGCCTAATGACACAGCTGTGTTTTTTTTTTGCCAGAAAATAGCTCAAAACTATGCTTAAACCATCCATGCAAGTTGTTTTTTAATTTTGTATTTTTAGAATCTGGGTTTAGGTGAATCAAATATTTTTTTTTTTGCAAGGTATCGAAGTATGTGCTTTCAAGGCAATGTATTAAACAATAAATTGCTTAGGTGAATAAGCATAAGTTTATAATTCCCATACAATTCTCTTTACCCAAGCCGACTTAGGTGATTAACCTATTGCTTTTTTTCTCGGTGTTATACCATGCGCGCTTCGCTTCGCTCCGCGCTTCTCCCCTGAAAAGTGGGCATAACTATAGTGAGGATACGCCCATTTTTTTGTCGGCGGTAAGTTTCCAACAGTAAGCATACGAACTAAATTACTAAATTTTAGTACAATAAAAAGGGGATGGAAACATGTTTTTTTTTGTTTTTCATAAGCCAAGATGTTAACCTTAATTATATATCGCACCATATCTACAAAAGAGCCACAACTCAAAGTTAACAAATATTGGCTTTTTAATGTAAAACTCCTCGTAGAGATCATCTTCAGAGAAATCTAAATAAAATCTATGGCTAAAATTTCAGTTCAATCGGCATAGCAGTCAATTTTAATAATTTCTGAAAAAATAGGCGTAGCTATGGGTTAACCACGCCCAGTTTTGTAAAGTTGCCGACAGTAACCATGTGAACTAAATTACCAAACAACAGTCTAATACGTCAAAAATTGTCTGAATCATACTATTTTCATTAATTTGTGAGCGGTAAAAGGGGGTGTGGTAAACTTTAAGTTTTTCCTAAACTTTGGGGTAGCAATTACAAACAAACCCGCAAAAGGGAGTATCGAAATTTGGTCCCATCCTTTTCAAGTTTTAAGTATCCGAACAAACCAAGATAGATAGATAGATAGATAGATAGAAGAAACTATAAATATTTATATATATCTGTGGTCACAAAGCATAACAGCTTAACTCAAAATATTGTAAAAAAGCGATCATTCATGTATCTACAAGTTCCATGTCCGATTGTTCCGTCAACTATCTCCGTATCTACAAGTTCTATGTTCGATTGCTCCGTTAACTTTCGGGAAACAGACGATGTAAGGAAAATAAAACATTCCGTATTTACGACGTTTACGTATTTTGAGTAAGGCTCTTATGTTTTGTGACCACAGATATATTTAGATATAAATATCTTCTTCGATAAAGGTGCATTTCTTGTTGTTGTTTTCTCCAAAAATGCTTATGAAAACGTCAACAATGTTACTGGAGCGGATACGCCTGCAGTTTTTAGCTTAGAACTTACTTATCGTTAGCTTACATGCACATGCTACTTTTTTTGTACATATAATTTCGATCAAAATTTGGTTTTTTTTTTATCTGATCGATAAAATATCGATCAATGACTATTTTTTTCTGATCGTAAAAATAATAATTAAAAAATAACTTTGATTATTGATCGAAAAATAACTATCAAAAAATATCTTTTATTTCTGATTGGAAAAATAACGATTACAAAATGATTTTTATATCTAAATGTAAGCAAAACGATAAAGAAATAACATTTATATCTGATCAGAAAAATATCTAACAAAAAAGCATTGCTATAAAATGACGGATTTATAGCGACAATCGAAATTTGCGTTCCCTGGTTTTGAGTTTAAATTTATTGTAAACTATTTAAAGAAGAAGAAAAAGAACAACAACAGATATTAAATATATCAGCTTTATATAAAACGAAATTCAAAAATTCTTTCATGGTTTGTTCACAAACTAGTTTCAGAAATGAAAAAAAAAATAATTTTTTCACTTGCTCGAAGTATAGAAAATAAGTATTCTGACGTTTAGAAGATAAGCAAAAACAAAATTAAGAATTATTACATTTGAAATTTTTTAAGTATGAAAATGGTAAACATTTTATATATTCGATCATAAATTTGTTCGAGTTTACTTATTTTTGAGCAAATTTTAGGCCAAAAAAGTGCATGGTGCACTGAAGGTCACTTAAAATTATAATCTTACGCTGGTGTCTCACGTAAGATAATTTACGTGCGAGTGTATGTGACGGAACAAGATAAAGCAATTGAACAGCTTAGCTGAAGATACTCAGCGCAGGGCAAGCAAAAGGGTTCAAAGCAGCTTTACAAAATAGTAAGAGAAATCACTGATCTATTCAGTAATGGAAACTGATTCAAGGCATTTGTCATCAATAGACGCGATCGAATGGATGAGGGCGTGTGACTTCTGTAATAAGTAACACGTGTTTGGAGTTCCAAAAAGGCATGTTGTTGTAAGCGTGAAGTGGGTAATTCCGATTTGTTCTTGGACAAAATAAGATCAAGGCTTAGATCGGTGAATATCGTTTGACTCATCATCCAAAGGCAAATCAAAATGACTCTCATCAAGTTTACAACAACATAGATTTTTGAAGCTACGAACAAATCCCACGGCATGTGGGATGAAATTTTACGGAAATATCTAGATATAACCGGAAAAAGCACCAAAACCAATCATGTTTTTAATGGTATCCATTTTTAGAACCTCTGTTCCAAAATACATTGAAAAAAGTCGATGAGAAACCAGTTTTCGATATTCGAATCACATTTGTAAACTAGTGCTACCTAAGTACGAGACAAGTTATTTTATAAGAGCAAAATATGAATTGGTCTTATGTATTCCAATATATGTGACAGTACATCGAAAAAAATCGACATGTAAGACATCAGCATTGTTACTCTGTTGTCGACAACGACGTCTTCAAAGAAAACGTCTTGGAAGACTATTTTTGCCACTGGGAATGTTATCATTTTCAAAATGTATTTTTTCATACAAAATTTTTGAATTTTTTAAATATTCACATATAAATTGATAACATTATGTTGTTGTTTTGACGAAATTTTGGCTATTAGCAGTTTTTTGATCACAAATGGTTTTTAATTTTAAAACATGCGAATTTTTTACAGTGTACACAAAATTTCTTCAAAAACTTTAAACATTACTTTACTGTTAAAGTTTTTTTATGGACTTTTTTACTTAGCTGAATTAGTTTTGGTTTTTTTTTTTTTTTATTATTCTTCTTTCAAACTCTTGTGTTATCTTATATTTTGGTTTTCATTTTATTCCTGTTAACCAAGCTCCTTTGAGCGTAAATTAAACTTTATACTAGCGAAATATGAGTTTTATGCTTGCATAGTTTTAGCTTATAAGTTCCGTCAAAAGCTTGCAACACTTAATTAAAAAAATGCTCATTTCTGGGAATGTGTTTCAACTAAAAAGTGTTTGTAAGCAATTAACTAGCTGTTGGGAGATAATAACTGTTTCCTATAGCATGCTGTTAATGTTTTCAGTTAACCCGTGTATATAAAAAAAAAAAAAACTACAGCAGCTATAAGTTTCAACGTTTAAAAATAATTGTAACACTTAAGAGTTGGGAAAAATTTAAATTATGTAAAACCCTCAAGAGATTTAACACTTATTTTAATTTTTTGTACAAAGCATTTTCGGGAAATTTTTATATTAAAGATAAAAGTTAGACATTAAAGAAAAAAATTTGACGGGAAGAGAATGATATGATTTGATATGATAAACATAAAATGATAAGAACGATTTGTTGAATATGGTATGATGGGTAAGGTATGATGAGATGTATGGTACAGGCCAGTGATCTGCAACGGATAGCTTTTTTGTGACTCTGTGTATATCCGTAAAAAATAAGTTCAAAAAACTACTCAACCCTCAATTCGATTCAAAGACACTTCTAAAAAGCTACAATGCGGCAGCTCAATTAAATATGAGTATCCTAAATCACAAGTGGGATCGGGTAAAGATCGCGTTTTTTCAGTTCATAAATACTTATGGTTGTTTTCGCCTTGCTGATACTCATCATATTTACCAAATACTCATGATCGACACAAACACCTGAATCATTCGAGTCATTCAGCCACTGATATGAAGCAGAGAGCGCAGTAGTAGAAAGTATAAAGTTGTTTTTTTTTTTGTGCTATGACCCCTTTCACATGGGTCAAGAATTGAATTCAATTTTCAGAGTTTGTAGGCAATTCGCCGCAAATCGGAAGCGTCGAAGGGGAGAAAAAGTTGATCGTCTCGATGTCTCTGTACCGTCAATTTGTTATTATTATTAACTGTTATTGTAAAATAAATTTACAATAAAATATTAAAAGCACTAGCAGATAAGGCTATCGGCTTTCATAACAACTTAAGGTCAATGAATAACTGAATATTGTATATAAATTTTTAAATACTATTTTGAAGATAAAATTTTTTTAAAAAGTTGAAAATAATGTTTACGTTAGACTCAGAAGGGCTTGATAGATAGTACTAAGGGGAGGAGTTTAGAAAAGCAGGTGGAATAGACTGAACTAAGGAAGGACAATTGGGGAGGATATGTGGGATTGTTAGTGGAGCACCGTTACAGAAATGGCAGCGGGGTTGCGGTTCTTTTTATAGCAGATATAGATATATGGCGATGGTATGTCCCAGCCGAGTTCTGGTGTAGCATCTGGTTTTTTGTGTGTAGTGTCGGGTAACGAGCGCTTCTCGTAATAAAGTGTTTAAATCGAGGAATATATTAAAATAAGGTGCACGGTGTTGAAGAACAGATTTGGCGGCACGATCTGCATTCTCGTTTCCTTGGATGCCTGCGTGATCTGGTATCCACATGATCTTAACTTTTTTATTCCTTGCGATGAGGTGTTGTTTGATTTCTATAACAGTTTCGTGTTGATTGGAAATAGATTTGGCGGCTTGCCGTCAATTTTTTCGTGTTCCGCTTTGTTCTTTTCGCATTTATCTCAGATTATTTTATTTTATTTTTTGTATATCGGCGTGCGTCTCTCTATTTCTCTCATTTTAATTTCTTGGCTTCAGGCGCATTCGTTTGCTGGCTTTAGATTTTAAGAAAAGAAGCAAAAAGATATGAAATTGAATTCAACTCTTGACAAATGTAAAAGCTTTCGTCAAGTCCAAAAGAGAACGTTAAAAAAATTGCTTTCAATTCTTGACCAATGTGAAACCGAACTTTGTTTTCCAGAGCAATAAGTAAGCAATAGAAAAGCACGTGTGCTTCTTATGTTATTTTTTTTTTTTATCTTACGCTGTGAAAGCTGCACATACGCAAAAAAAACAAGATGTAAGCAAATAACTAGCTGTCGCAATTGAGTTACAATAACAAAACATCGCAATTTTTAAATTTTAAGAAAAATTTAAATTAGGCAATCCAAAAATTTGTTGACATTTTTAAATCATGTAATTTCAATGAAGACCTTAATTGACGCTTAGAGACATTGGCAGAGAAAGAGTAGCACTTCTAAGCATTCTCATACTCTTATAATACATACTGATCGAGCGTCTTTGCAAAACCCTAACTCAACGCACACATTGAAAACGGATCGAAGTAGTTCGGGTTAAAGCTCTGGAAAGAACCATTTAGGCCAGGCACCTAAGCCAAAGGGGGGAGTTTAGGTGTTCAAACCCTCCCCCCTTAGGGTCCAGAGAGTATAAAAATATCACAAATGAGACTATTAAATTCAAAATGTAATTTTTCTTAAGATAAACTGAGATAATGATGTTAATTTACTTGAAGATGCAAAAGTTTAAACATTTTCAAAAAATTTGTCTGGCCAAATGAAAGATTAACTTTGCTTTTAAAGGCATAAGGCATAAAGAACCTTTTTCATTTGTGGATTTTGATGCTCAAAAAGACCCTTATATCCGGAAAAATGTATATTTAAAATTGGTACCTACCTAGAACGAATATAATTTCATAAAGTATAAAAATAAGGTTGATACTTTTTATGCAATATCTAAGCTTATTGAACCCAAAACCTTTTGAGAAAGCATTTGTTTGAATGGTTTTTTTTTTTTTAAATTTTTAAAAGCTATAAATGCAAAAAAATTAACCACGAAATTTAGCACATTATGGGGTATTTCACGTAAAGCGGATGACTAAAAAGTTTTCCCGTTCTATTTTATTGTTTCGTGTATATAAGACATCTAAAATATTAAACTTGGCACAAAAATTTAGCCCTGCGCGAAGTCTTTTTCCTAAATTACAGGTCTCGACAAATTACCTAAAATCTAAATATTCTTTTTTTTTTAAATTCTCAATAAACGTTTTTTAAAACATTTTATACCGTCCAATTTTTAATTACAGTTTTTTAAACTACGGCATTATTAGTTAAGTAAAATTATTTTTTGTTATGTTAAAAAATTAAAAAATAAGTTGGAAGTTCAAAAAAATAATTTTTAATTTGCAAATAGCTTAAATTTACATCCACGACTGTTTGAAAGCTTGAATATCAAAAAAAAAGTAACTGTTTAATAAAAATTTTTCCAGTTTTCAAAGAAAGACTTATTTTGATGCAATAACTTAAACAATATATTAGGTCTAAGAAATTGAATGTATTCGCCAAAACCAGTTTTCGAATTACAGCTTTTGAAAAATAGTCTGAAATTTAAATATGACTTTTATCGGAGTCGATTCCTCTGTTCAAAAAATTTTAATAAAAAAAGAATTAAATGATTTTGTCAGTCATGATATCAATTTTTTATGATGAAATGGAACAGTTGAATTTCTAAAGATTTTAAAATATTTTCTTTTGAATATAATTTCAATTATCGAAATCGTTTTCGAGAGCAGTAATATTTTGGCCCTTAATGATAATTTGAACTAGGGTTCACACAAGTCCAAATACTTGTACACAAGATGGGAATCAATAAAAGCGTAAGAAGGCCAAAAAGATACCAAATCGAAATACTTTAATATTTTGTTCTCCCGTTTATGTGAAATGTCCCATAAAAGTTGTGAATCCAAGCTACAAAAGGTGAACTTTATAAAAAAAGTTGCAATTTTTAATAGCTAAATTTAATTTTGATTTTAAGAAAGTGCAAGAAATCTTACTTATTTTCACCTTTCAAATTTATATTCTTGTATTAGTAAAATTTTGTAATAGAAATTTTATTGTGCTAGTTTTCGGAACTATACTTTTTGGAAGATAATTTAAAATTCTCAATTTGGACCATTTTTCAAAAAAAACCAAACGCAAAAATCGAAAACCTAGTACTAAAAATTAATTTGATAAAAATATTCAATAAACTCTTGTCATTTCTCTAATAGTCATTTAAAAACAGGCATCGTCACGAGTTGTCTTAAGGGAAAACGGATTTATTAAGAAAAATTTCCATATCCTTGCGTTTAGTTTTTTAACAGTATCTACTTATATATTTTTTTATCAAAATTCCCCCTTAAAGGTAAATCATGGTCACGGGCCTGATTCAAGCACACTAGTTATGTGTTCCCAATAAATAAAATGATTCACTTATGTTATCGTTTACGAATTGCATTCTCGTACATTTCATTCATTAGAAATTTTTAGAAGCGATTCACTTATAATAGCGCAAGCTCAAGAAATTCCTACTTCGTTAACGAATCGTCAAAACCGAAATAAGACAATTCGTTGACGAGTCCTCAAAACTATAAAAAGCAATTCATCAATTAGAACTTATTTATATGAAAATCTTGAAAGAATTATTAGTGGATATTATTTATATAAAAAGACCCGAAATAATATAACAGATGAAAAAATTTTCACAAAAATTTTCACAAACATTTTGTCATATAAAACTTTATAAAAAAATAAAACCTTTTTTACGTGAAATTTAAAAAAAAAAATCTCTAAAATGGCGTTAATATGTCAGTTAACAGAAAGTTAGTAAAAAATACTTTTCTTAAAAAAAATTTCATATTAAAAAGTCGGGAAAAAAATTGTTTTTGGTTTCAATGGTGCTAAAAACATCTTAAATAGAATTTAAGATAAAAGTCATGATTTCAATGGGTGCTTTAAGCATCAAGCCAACCTCTAATGAAGCCAGAATGAAACTATTCGAAAACAATTAAAAAAACAATTCATAAGCGATTCGTTAACGAATCACTCCTCGCCACAATGTTTATTGTGTTGTTATGTTTTCTTATATCTACTTGTATCTGTTTCGCTCTCTAAGCATTGAGTACCCAGAAGGAAATGTGCTGCTTACAATATCAATGCTGTATTACACACTGTGAAGCACGAAGCGCTTCAAGTTTTAATACAACTTTCAATTGCTTTACACAGCACTTGGCCACCTTATAAGCAATGAATTTTCAACATGCATTAATTTGGGTAAAGTATCAAATCTAGCTACTTCTTGCGTCTGTAAATGCATGAAGAAATAAGTTAACTTACTACTTTCTTAATGCAACTGTGTGCTCAGATTCAGCATACATCGAGTATTAAGCAGTAGATTGCTACATATAGCATACTTCCGTTATTGTTCACAAAAGTAGTGCTACGGAAGTAATGTATGAAACTATGCAAGAGATTACACAGTACTCGGGTTATTTCCTTTTGGGTATGCATGGTATATTTCTCTTTTAGATAACGATAGAAAAGATATGAGAGAGTGAAATTACAAAGCATCGAAAATACGAGTTTGAGAACATAAGCAACAAACAGATATATCGGTAATGCTATTATCTTTACTTGGAACATCTGGATTATGTGACGTCACAAGCATAGAGAATAAATAGTGTATTATTTCATCAAAACAGTCAAATAAAACACTTTATATAAGTGCAATGCATTTAAGATTTCCATTTTTTGGTAAATTCCATAAAGGCATTGTTTTAAATAACTAAATTAATGTCAAGTTAAAAGAGAGTTAAAACAGTTACTTTACTTAGTGGAACAGATAAAGAGAAAAAAGCTTGCACTACAATGAGAGCCAAAGAAAGAGATGATAAGCTTTCTGTTCAATATTTGAGTATCCGATTTCAGTCAGATACTCATTGCTGTTCTCTTATACAGACCCGTAGACACGAGATAAGTTTCCGGGTTTCAAACCACCTTTCATAGGGCTTAAAAAGTATAATATAAACAATACTAATAGTAATGTGATACTAATACTAGGACTGTTAATTTCGCTCACTTTCTAAGTGGTTCACTTGTTGAGCATGTGAGTGCGCTCCAAATGTAAGCGTAAGATAAGCGTGAAGATATTATTATATCTTATTATTATTTTCAAAACAAATTTAAAAATACTCACGTGAGCAATAAAAAATTATATGGAACAAGGAAAAATTATTTTAGCTTTATAAAGATCACAATTACTTTAATTGAATTAAAAATAAAAAGTTTGTATATCCAAGTACCATTTACGAAAAGGTTTCAAGCTCAAAAAGCCTCTGATATAAAAAAAAAATATAATTTTATGAATTGCTAAAATTTTTTATCCAATTTTCTAGCTAAAAACAATTCAATTTGTTCAAGTAGAATGCTTTGAGAAAATATTCGTTTGAATTGATTTTTATAATTTGAATACTCAAGAATTATGGCGTATTTTATGTAAAATGGACAACTAACAATTTTGTAAATTTAATTTTGTTACTTTCTTGAATGTTACATACAACTCTTAACTTTTCAACTTTTAGACAAAATTTTGGTTTTTTTGCGAAGTCTTGTTTCTGAACAACGTGCTTCATAAAATTGCATAAAACTTCATAAAATATAAATATGGCTCTATTCGAAGAAGTTTTCTCAGTGGAAAATATACAAGGTGCTCCGCAACTAAGTGAAACTATTTACGGAGGTAAAAGCTTATGTCTAGCTGAGCAAAAAATCGTATAGATGGTGGGGGTTGGGGGGGGGGGGCGGGGGAGGGGGGATGGGTTTATTTTCATATTCTTGGGAGCTACAAGGCTAATTCATATTTTACGACTTTGATTCACGATATTGTTTCTAGCAAAAAAAATAACTTACAAAACATTTCTTTCAAAAGCACATTATAAAGTCAATAAAATCAGTTTTCTAACCGTATCTCAACATACCAAACCGACTTAACCATTACCGAGCTGTGCTTATGTGAAAATGAAATCAATCGGTTGAAACTACTTAATTTCAAATTTGGGTATAAATTTCTCAGAATTTCGCGTAATAAATGAAATTTTTTTTCTATAATCAATTTTGCAATCTATTTAATTTGTGTTTCAATGATACCAAAAACATAAACATATCTCTAAAAATAAAAAAGTTGGATGTACTAAAAATATTATACTTATTAGAAAATATACATATACAATGACTTTTCACAACACGTAAGACACTTGAAATTGCCATTTTGGCTTGGGTTTACTTGTCGTGTAAATAGGTTACTGTCAAATTTTGAGTAAGATGCATCAATTAATTTGTATTTGAAAGCCCTTTATTGCAGACAACCTCGTGCATTTCGACGAAAATTTAAAAAGTGAATTTCAATATATTCATCATACATTACTTTTTGCGTAAAAAAATTATTATCAAAACCAAATTAAGGCTTCCATCAATTTCAATGATTAAGCGGTAATTTACTAAATGCCAATGTGGTCCTACCAGCACAACCCTGTAGGAAAATCAACTAATTTAAAAGTAGTTGATAAAGTAGTTTTTTGTCAACCACAACTAGTTGAAATTCTGACTTTTTTCCATAGAACGAACTAACTTATTTTGTATGGTGATGTCCGCTAAATAAGTCAATTGACTGTCGTCTGCATATATTTTCAACTACTTGTTAAATTAGTTACATTTACATTATTTTTTTAATTGCTTTAAAATAACCAATTGAAAACTATTACTGATGACCAAAAGTTAATAATATTTGATGAAATAACATGGTTAAATATATATAAGCTTGTAATCTAATAAAAATTTTCAATTAAAACATGCCAACATCAGAGTAATTGCCGCCTTAATATAATTCAAAGTAGTTTATCAATCACTGGTTTTAAGTAGTATTTCAATTACTTCATATATTGAAGTGGATGCCGCCTTAATATAATTCAAAGGAGTTCATAAACTGGTTTATTTTAAACTAGTTTTTTAATTAGTTGTTTTTAAAAACAAGTTAGTTTGTTCCTAAAGGGAAGTGACGCCGAACGCTTAGGTCACCCAGAAGAGATCGCCACTCCAGATATCGTCAATAAAATCTATTGAATGATATTTTACGAACGGAAAATTAAAATTCTTGAGGTGGCTAAGGCTGTAGCTCTCTCAGTTAAGTAAATAAATCACAATTTACTTGAATATTCCGGCATTAAAAAGCAATCCGTGCGATATGTGCCATATATCGACCATAAGCAAAGCCGTGTGACCACTTAATGGGGTGCAATAAAGTCGAAAGCAATGAAGCCGACTCTTTTTTATTTCTCTTTCCCATGGTAATTAAGTCGAATTGTTGAATTCGGCCGTATTTCCACTTGAAATAGTATGATGGTTTTAGTAAGATGAAATTGAAAATGATATGATAGGGTTGACATGATAGGAACAGTATGATGGGTGTCACAGAATGATATGGTTTGTATGATGGTTAAAGTTGAATACTCAACCGAATGAGCTTATCAAGCAAACATATAGAAATCTGATTAATAACAAGAGTTTTATAATTTTTTTTTTTTATTAAAGTCATTCCAAGTTAGTCACGAATATTTGGAAAAGAGAAAACTTTACTTTATGTTGAAGAACATACTTACTTCTATATCATGGATTTACTCACCTGAAAGAAAAAAAAAAGAATAATTAGAATTTTATTTATTAACATTGAAAACATTTTAAAAATTTTAGGCATAAAAAACAAATTTAGAAATTTTTAAGGAAAAACATCTCATCAATAAGGAAACATAAAGGGATCAAAATTATGATCGAAAAATTATTTTTTTATTAAAACTAAAACTCAAATAATTTGAAAGTTAATTATTAAATATAAAGTGCATTCAAAAATGCATAGAAAGACTTATAAATGTCATATCTAAAGCAGCTTTTGCTGTAAATGCTTTTAATGCTTTAAATACTTGCACTTAAAATACACACCTAAAAGCATGCTTCAAAATTAAAAGAAAAACTAAAAGGAGTTCGTCATGAAACAGAATTGTAACAAAAATTTTATTTACCAAAAAAAAAAACAAAATTATAGAAAGTTAATATATAGGTACTGCATAAATATCGATTTCTATGTCAAATAAAAGATATTATTTTATGCTCAAACATACAACACCTAACTCAACATTTTTTCTGAAAATGAGCTGTACATCAAGCTGTCGACATTTGTACATTGATTGATAACATTTCTCATGTGTGCCTTAAGAATTTACACATAATAAATTTCACTTCCACCCTTATAATTGATTAACTAGTTAATTGATTTGCCTTTTTATTGTCCCTTGCGTGCAGATAATCTAATTTGATGATAACTTTTTCAAAAACATAATGAATTTTATTTATGTATAACTCATCCATTGACAATATGAAAAAAGTATAGAAGTTGATTGAAGAGTCGAAGGGAAAAAAATTACAACAAATTTTTAGGCTGCCCAAAATTTGTTTTGTTGTTTATGCATCAAACGGATCAATGAAACTCATAAGGAAAAAAAAACAATTCATGAATAAAGAAACCTTAACCGGTTTTTATATAAAAACCAATAACTATGCATTTGGCTTTTTTAACGCCTAAAAACATACCTTGCTTGCATAGTTCACAGGATCCTAAATATATTATTTGTGTTGCGTGTAGTTAATTGTTTATTGATTGATTCGTTTCTTTATTTAAATTTTTTTTTTTTTTGTCGTTAGTAAATTATCATATTGAACTTTGACCAAAAACCTATTGGTCTTTACTTATTGGATTACTTTCTTCATTTGAATAATAATTTAGTACACACTTGAAAAAAATCTTCTATTACCTGTTTCTGATCTGTTCTGTTGATGAACAAAAGACATTTTAAAAGCTTACGTTGTCTACGTAGCAAATTCATAACATAGAGAAAGAAAATTAAATAAATGCCTTCGACATAGTTGCTGTGTTCACAGACCTATAGTCAAAACAAAAAAAATGTCTATGCAATTACTAAATTGCCTATTTTTCACAAATGCATTTCAATATCAAAATGATTGTCAAATACATATACACTTAAATTTAATCAATTCAAACTATTTACAATGGGCAAATCCTTAAAATGCTCAACATACTTCTACAAAAATAGTTTAGCATGGCGTATGAGCGATATTAATTATTTGCATGAAAGAATTTCATTCATACGTGCCACACACTGATGCGTCGCCACATAAGAACCCTTTAGGAATAAACTAACTTATTTTTAAAAACAACTAATTAGAAAACTAGTTTAAAATAAACCAGTATATGAACTACTTTGAATTATATTAAGGCGGCATCCACTTTAATATATGAAGTAATTGAAATACTACTTAATAACCAGTGATTGATAAACTACTTTGAATTATATTAAGGCGGCAACTACTCTGATGTTGGCATGTTTTAATTGAAAATTTTTATTACATTACAAGCTTATATATTTTTAACCATGTTATTTCATCAAATATTATTAACTTTTGGCCATCAGTAATAGTTTTCAATTGGTTATTTTAAAGCAATTATAAAAATAATTTAAATGTAACTAATTTAACAAGTAGTTGAAAATATATGCAGACGACAGTCAATTGACTTATTTAGCGGACATCACCATACAAAATAAGTTAGTTCGTTCTATGGAAAAAAGTCAGAATTTCAACTAGTTGTGGTTGACAAAAAACTACTTTATCAACTACTTTTAAATTAGTTGATTTTCCTACAGGGAAGTGTGCAGTGGTGGAGCAAGAATAGTCGGTGTTTTTGGTAGCAAATATAAATAAATATTTGAATACTTTTTGCGGACTACCTTAACACAGTACAACACATAATTTTAGGACTCAATTCTGACAATTGCACGTGAAAGTAGGCCCAAAATGAAGAACTTGTGCATCATTCGTTTTGTCTTCTTGCCTGGCAAAATATTTTTAATATCGATTTGAAGTTAGTAACTATCGTATAGGGGAATTTTTTACGTTTTAATCTCTTTTGTTTAACATAACTCGAGAACCACTAGTCCGATTTAGCTGAAACAAATTTAGAAAAATTAAGAATTACAATTCCTCTAATGTGTTTTTATACCGTTTTCCTATGTATGCAACACTTTCGAAGTTAAAAATGAATGTATGAAGGGAAAAAAGTACTTTTTGCCTAAAAATTAAAATTTTTTTTTTTTTTAAAAATCAT
Source organism: Coremacera marginata (assembly GCA_914767935.1). Taxonomy (NCBI): domain Eukaryota; kingdom Metazoa; phylum Arthropoda; class Insecta; order Diptera; family Sciomyzidae; genus Coremacera; species Coremacera marginata. The sequence continues at coordinate 152,461,614 of OU612045.1, forward strand.
AAAAATTCCAAAATGGAAAAAAGTGTTAAATCTAATTATTTTCACGTAAAGTCACATAACCTATGAGCAAAATAAGGCATAGTTCATGAAAATCGATGCACGCGTTTCTCATTTATTCACAATTAAGTTAATGTAGTATAAATAAAGCCACGTAACCTGTTAGTAAAGTGAGACATTTTTTGAGAAAATAGATGAATAAATGTATTTCAATTCCAATAATGTTATGAATGAATATACACAAAACTTAAAATAAAAATTCCGATTTGTATTGCAGCTAATCTTACACAGAAAATATGGAATTTATGGAATCTATGCATAAAAACAAATTTTAGAACATTTTCAATTATAATTATAATTATTGTCAATATCCATTCTCGTTGAAGTTGACGCTTGTGGTTCTGATGATCTTCTTTTCTTCGTAAGTTGTTGATATTCGTGGTCTGAGTTTGCTTCGTCATCCGAGAAATCCATAATATTCAAGGGCTTGTTTTTTCCCATGTGTCCACCAATTTCAGTGTCATCTTCTTCTTTGGTGCATTCATCTTCATACTGCATAATTTTCGAACTCCACCAACAAACCTCCGCCAGTATCGCATCTAATTTTTTGCCTTTGAATCGCTCTTCCATTGGCATGGTCACCTGGTGGAACCTCTCTCCTTGTTCGTCTGATTCCTGAGGTAATTGTGCCAAAAAGGTATCAAGGTGGAAATGCGGGAAATGTAATTTTAATGTCATGGATGCATTGATTTTTTCAAAATAATACAGCAACTTGTCCACTCGTTTCGTATATAAATGGAGATTGCCGTAGGATTCTACAGCCGTTTCTTCCCATTCTTGTCTGCTGGGAATGGATGTGATGTATTCTCTACCGAATCTCACACTGGGTATGATATAGTCGGTTGCTCTTTTTGATTCCTCGGTTCCAAAGAGATTTAGAATAGATGCATGTCCGAATGTGCTGCTTTTCCAGGCTCGTGATTCGTTGAGGCAAATCGCGCTCTTGGTCGCCGAACATTTAAGGAACTCTTCTATGGAAAGAAGATTTAGCATCATTTCTAGACCCGCCTGTGGCGTAGATCTCATGGCTCCTGTTATTCCTATGCACGCTAACCTTTGAACTCCTGTTAGGAAGCTAAGGTAGCTTTTTTTATGCGTTATCGTCCACCATACGAGAGAACCGTAGGTAAGAATGGGTCTCACGATCACTGTATACATCCAGTGGATTATGTGCGGTCGCAGTCCCCATTTCCTGCCAAATGTCCTCTGACAAGCGTACAAAGCGCACAGTGCTTTTTCCCTTCTTTCCTCTGTGTTGCGTTTGCAGCTCAGCTTGTTATCAAGGATAATTCCAAGGTATTTGGCTTCCGTGGAAAGCTTCAGAGTAACTCCTACGGCAATCTCCATCATAAACTCCCTGACTACTGTAGCGTTTTTCAGGCAGAAATATATGCTATTGAAAAAGCTGCACAGGCCATTTACAGGAAAAATCTTACCCCCACAAGGGTAGTAATTTTTGTGGATAGCCAAGCGGCCATCAAAGCACTGAACAGTAAAACGACGAAGGCTCGAACGGTGCAAAACTGTAAACTTGCACTAAACAGTATCTGCAATACCCACAATGTCACTCTCTGCTGGATTCCCGGACAATATCGAAGGGAACGACGCAGCGGATGAACTGACGAGGCGTGGAGTAACCGCAAGTACAAACAGAGCTGATACAGATGTGCACATTCCAATAGGCGTCATCAAAAGGAGTATAGAACTAAAAGCCAGAGATATTGCCAACACAAACTGGGCTTCCAGAGGTGACTGCAACATATCTCGAAGGCTTTGGCCTGAGCTAAATGAGAAAAGAACTAAAAGCCTTCTGCTATTGGTCAAACTGGAAATCCGGATCCTTGTTAGAGTTCTAACGTGTCATTGCCCCATTGGGGTAATGGCCAATAGAATAGGTATAACAGCGCCAGACTTCTGTCGGCAAAGATCCGGAGGAAACAGAAACAATAACTCAGCTACTATGCGAATGTCCAAGTCTACAGAATCGTCGACTCCGACATATGGGGAACAGATTTTTCAAAGACTTGGAAGAGTTAGTGAACACACCACTGCTAGACATCTGGATGTTCATAAAAAGCACAGGATGGTTTGAGGAACAAATCGGAACAATGGTATAACTTGGTACTACAATTATAAAAAGGGATTCGCAATGGACCTATAGGCCCCCGCGGAAGCGCCAGTAACGGTGCACGACCCTTCTTACCTAACCTAACCTATGTCAAACAAAAGAGCCTAAAACGTGAAAAATTCCCCTATACGATAGTTACTAACTTCAAATCGATATTAAAAATATTTTGCCAGGCAAGAAGACAAAACGAATGATGCACAAGTTCTTCATTTTGGGCCTACTTTCACGTGCAATTGTCAGAATTGTGTCCTAAAATTATGTGTTGTACTGTGTTAGGAACATTTTTGAACTGGTTGCTTTCGCAGTAGCCTAAAAGTGGTTCTTTTTTAACTAGTTTTAATGTGACATTTCAAGAGTGTAAAATTTAGAGTACTGGCGCAAAGGTTCTAAAGACCTGGCTTGTACGATCTTTTCCATCCACAAGATTTATTAAAGAAATTTATCAATTATTTATTTTTTATTAATATTATGAACTAAAACTTGAATAATTTCACAGAGCAAAAACCTATTCCGTCTTGTGCATAGCAAATTTTAATAAACAGCCAGAACACGGTTTCGACCAACCCCAACGCGTTTTCAACTCCAACGCGTTTTCTATCACAATACATTTTCTACCACAACGTGTGATCAGATTCCATTAAATTGTTTTCAGCAATACTTTTCAAAACAAAAGCATAGTGAACTGTTCTACACTGAACGCCTTTTGTATTTTATCTGAGCAATTTCAATCTGCGCTAGAAATGAACTAGTTCACTTTTTCAATTGGCTCCAAAATATGCTGGAAAATAACCAGCAGTTATTTTCGAAAATAACCATTTTCCATTTCGTCCATTTTCGTCCTCATTCCCATCAGTGTTATACACTTATAAATTAGATGTAGACACGCGTATATCTTTTCCAATTTTCTTGTCTTTATTAAAACTTAATTCAATTTTTGTTAACAGGTTGGTGTCTTTTAATTACACTCGATTTTCCAACAATCAATGAAAAAAATATTCGCATCCTACACAATGACTCGTAGCTAGCATAGCATCTGGCATTGACCATTAATTTTGGAAATCATCTACTTTATTGGCTCTGAAATTAATGAACTTGAATGTTAGACTAATTTATGAGCAGGGCTCCGGAGTCTCAAGAGTGGTTAAGTTGATACAGCAGAAGTGGCCGTAAAACTGCTTCAGAAAAACCTGTTTGCTACATAAAGCAGGCCTCTTAATATGCCTTTGATTGCGCTTTGTATGAGTGTTTGTGTATGTGTGTGTGTGTGTCCTTTATATGCCCAAAGTGTTTCTATGGCTTGCAATCCGTAACATAGGTTAAGGTAATGAAATTTGTATTTGTTTTTTTTATAAGCTATTAATTAGTCAAGTCTTTGCAGTCGATATTGAACTTTGGCAGAGTAATAAATATCTTGCTCATTAATACATTAGCAGTTGTCCCAAGCGACAAGTTGTTTGTTTGCTGTTTAGTGAAATAAGACAATGATAGAAAATTATATTTAATGGCTTAATGTGTTTGATTTTTCAGTAGGAAAAAATTTCCGTTAAATACATTATTTATTCAAGAAGAAGCAGAAGTAGTTGATCGTGTTGAAAATAGTTATTTTTTAAATAAATGGTAATCAAAATGATGATTCTAGACGAATTTTAGCAAAGGAAATGCACCTAATCGTAGGCTTTCAATTTTTTTTCATCCCACTTTGCATTAAAAGCTTAAAAAGATACTGTATTTTTATGCGCGTAAAGTAAATTTCACTAATTTTGATTAATTATAAAAAATAAGCAATGTGCTATGTTGTGCTCAGTTTGTGCTATCATGTTTGGCACATGATTGGTAAAAATGTATGCTCATGTTACAACTTTAAGGATGTGGTGCTTTTTGCAGAAATTGGCATATTGTGCTATAATGTGCTGCAGTTGTGCTGTCATGTAAAGTAAAAGGATTCATAAGATTTGTACATTTAATAGATTTTGCAGGGCTAACACATGTTCTTTTTTTTAAGCCAAAACAGTTTGAGTTTCTTGACTCAAAATATAAATTATAGAATAGTCTACTAAAAAGTTATCAGCACATTCTTCTAAATGGCATAAGAAATACATTTTTTCGCATATTACAATGTTTTTGTAGAATTTATCGCACTCCATTTTTCACCTATTTATTTCTACGAAATGATTTTAAAAATTATATAATGTCATATTTCATTTTTTTTCCTTAAAGCTTGAGATTAACATAAGCTTTTAGCTTTTAAAATATCACATTCAAAGCATAAATCATAAAATTTGCAAATTTCTTTAAGTCCCTATACGGCTTGTTGTAGCACAATTTGAGCACATTACAGCACAATTTCAGAATATTTGAGAAAAATTAATGGTGGCGCTAATTTCCCATTCAAAACATATGATTAAATATGATTAAATTTGCAATGCAGCACATAATAGCATACATGTGGCACATTGCAGCACATGGTTTTTTTATTAAATAAAAAATGCCAGAATTAACTTTATGCACATATTTTCTATTACATAAGTTACCTAATTAGTGGATTCAGCTTAACGTCTAAACTTTTTTAAACATAATGTTAAGTAACTTTTTTTTAATTTTTTGCTTCATTAGTTCAAACGATGCCACCATATATCCTTACCAGCATCAGCAAATTGCTTCATTTTGGAAAAATTTAATTAAAAAACACGTCAAAACTTTGTAAAATAACCGCTTCTTTCCTCTTTGACATATTTAATGATTTAATGTTAATGCAAACATATATTATGATGCCTAAGCCAGATAACATGAATGCACACACAAATACACACACACATACGCACACTCACTTGTAAACACAAAAGACACCATTGCAGACACATCAATTACTGCGTCAATAGCTGTAACAAGCGTCAAAAACAACAACAACATCATCAAACATATTAACAGCAGGCAGCAGCAAAATTATGTAGGGAATGTAGTGGGGAAAAAAATAAATGATCACCTAGCCTAATGTAGGCGGTAAAGGGGCGGTACAGCTTGCATTTAATAGTTTAGTGGGTGTTTTTCTTGTATAAAAACGTTTTCCTGCAAATACATTATTTTAATAAACATGCCTCAAGTTACAAGTTGATATGCTGCATTCTGCTTTTATAGAAAACTTTCACTGCCAGGCAAGTTCAATAAATTAAAAATCTGCTCAAGGCAGAATTTTATTAAACATGTTAACAGCAAATCAACGTTTGTAGTTTTAACCTGGGAAGAAAATTTTTAACTTTAGAAATTGCTTACTTTTTTGAGAGGTAAAATAACGTTTGATGTATTGATTAAGCAATATCTGAATACTAAGTAATAAATAAATCAAAGTTTTGATAATTTCATTAAAAAAATAATTTCATTAGTCTAGCGAAAATATAAACCGAGATAACAAATAAAAGAGGGGAGATTCGTCATTAGTGGGACCACTTAACCTTTGGTTTTTGTCTTTAGTTTCCGAACTCCGAAATTTTAAGCTATAAATTTGCGGAATACAGATTTAATTGAGTGTAGTCTAAAAATTAATATGACCATCCAAAGACATCTTCGATTTTTTAACCTTTAAAGAAATGTCGTCATGAATGGGACACCAGAAAATATCAGCTAAAATATATGAAAAATGTAGAAAAAAGTGCCTATTATTAAAACTTCGTCAATAAATATTTAATTTAAAAGAGATTCTAAGTAATAATAGTTGGTTTATTCATGTTATCCACAAAAAGCGTTAACACGTTTTTGTTACTCTTTGAATGAGTGTGAATAGAAGCAGAGCGCAAAAACTTCATATAAAATAATTCTCAACACGCTCAAGGTGTTCAGTTAATCGCCTTGAGTTCAGAAATGAACAAATATTGATCGTTCTACAATGTGTTTATCCGCTCTCACTCTCACTGCTTATGGGCAGTTTCTATTGAAAGCAACAAAAACTTTTGAATGCTGTTCAAACGATCACCGTGTGACATCAGCCCTTATGACAATGCATGTTAAGCGAAATAAAAAACTTTTTTTTTTTTATTTTGCTTTGATTTGCAACTCTTACTTACTTAGATGGCCGTGACAACCCGTGTCCGGATTTCGACCGACCTCATCAGCTCTCGCCAGGCGCCTCTGCTTTGCGCGCGCCTTCTCCAATCGGATACACCAAGTGCGGTTAGGGCTTCCTCAGCCTGGTCCATCCATCGGAGGCATGGTCTCCCTCGTCGTCGTTGACCAGCGACCCTCGCTTCGAGCACCTTTTTCGCTGGAGCTTCGTCGTCCATACGATGGACATGACCCAGCCAGCGTAGTCGCTGCACAGTTATACGCCGAACTACGTCAATGTCTCCGTAGAGCTCATACAGCTCGTGGTTCATTCGGATGCGATAGTCATCGCCGACTCGAACAGGACCGAAGATTTTGCGAAGAACTTTTCTCTCGAACACCCCCAGAGCGGCTGCGTCAGTTTGCGAAACTACCCATGCCTCAGCGCCATAAAGCAGCACAGGTAGAACGAGCGTCTTGTAGAGTGTTAGTTTTGTCGATCGAGAGAGGGCTCTGGAACTTAGTTGCTTACTGAGCCCGTAGTAGCACCTATTAGCAATTATTGTTCTTCGCTTTATCTCCAGGCTGATTTCGTTGTTAGTATTAATGGCGGTGCCAAGGTATACAAACTCCTTGACTACTTCAAAGTTATAGCTGCCGGATGAAACGTGGGAGTCTAAACGCCGAGCTCCCTTGTTTGTAGACAGCATATACTTTGTTTTACCCTCATTTATCGTCAAACCCACTTTAGCTGATTCCTTTTCGATAGCGGCGAAAGCAGCGGTAACATCTCTCTTGGTTCTGCCAACAATATCAATATCATAAGCGTAAGCAAGGAGCTGGACACCTTTATAGAAAATGGTGCCATTACGATGCACACCGGCCTTTCGTACGATCCCCTCCATGATGATGTTGAAGAGATCGCAAGACAGTGGATCGCCTTGCCTGAAACCTCTTTCGGTATTGAAGGTTTCGGAGAGGTCATTTCCTACCTTGACGGAGCTGCGTGTGTTGCTCAACGTCATTCTGCAAAGTCTAATCAACTTTGCAGGTATACCGAACTCAGACATTGTTGCGTATAGGCAATCCCTTCTCGGGCTATCGAACGCAGCTTTAAAGTCGACAAAGAGATGGTGTGTGTCAATTTGATTTTCGTGGGTTTTCTCCAGGATTTGTCGTAGCGTGAAAATCTGGTCTATGGTGGACTTACCAGGTCGAAAGCCACACTGATAAGGTCCAATCAGTGTTTTTGTAATTGGCTTTAATCTTTCACACAGTACGCTTGAGAGAACCTTATATGCGATGGAAATAAGACTGATACCTCTATAACTTGCGCAGATTGTAGGGTCTCCTTTCTTAAGTATAGGGCACAGTACACTGAGGTTCCAATCGTCGGGCATGCTTTCTGCTAGCCATATTTTGCTGATGAGCTGATGCATGCGCCTTATCAATTCATCGCCGCCGGTTTTAAACAATTCAGCTGACAGGCCGTCAGCACCCGCTGCTTTATTGTTTTTGAGTCGTTGGATAGCAACTCGAACATCTTCATGGCTAGGTGGTGATACTTCCACTCCGTCATCGTCGATTGGTGGCACTGCACTGTGCTCTCGATGGGCGGCATTGGTGGAATCGTCGCCATTAAGTAAATTGGAGAAGTGCTGTCTCCACAATCTAAGCACACACTGTGTATCCGTATTCAGATCTCCATTTTCGTCTCTACAAGTGGATGCTCCGGGCTTGAAACCTTGGGTTAGACGCTTAACCTGTTGATAGAATTTTCGTGCATCCTTCTTGCCCTGGTATACCTCTAGTTCCTCACGCTCACGCTTTTCCTGCTCTCTTTTCTTGCGTCTGAAAAGGCGCCTCTCTTCCTTCCTCTTTTCGCGGTAGTTTTCTCGCACGGCTCGCGTTGCAGCTGACTGCAGCGTTTTTCTATAAGCGGCGTGTTTTACTGCAGTCGCAATGCGACACTCCTGATCATACCATTGGTTCCGAGGTTGCGGGCGCCGGAAACCAATGACTTCTTCAGCGGCAGCGCGCATGGAGTGGGATATATGCGCCCAAAGTCCGCCGGCGTCGTCGAGTCCAGAGGTTGGTTGGTTGAGCTTAACCGAGAGTTGAGCGGAGTAGGCTTCGGCAGTCCGTTGTAATTGCAGCTTAGCGACATCTAGCTTTCGTTGCATTCCTGTGCGTATGTTCTTGGCATTGCATAATCGCATGCGGATCTTGGCTGCAACAAGATAATGGTCGGAGTCAATGTTGACCCCCCGAAATGTACGCACATCTAGAACACTAGAGGCATGCCTTCCGTCGATTACAACATGATCAATTTGGTTTCGCGTTTTTTGATCCGGGGACAGCCAGGTGGCCTTGTGGATGTCGAGGTGCTTAAATCTGGTGCTACTAACTACCATGTTTCGTGCCGCGGCGAAGTCGATCAGTCTTAGACCGTTGTTTGTGGAGGTCTCGTAAAGACTGAACTGACCGACAGTGGGGCCAAAGATGCCTTCCCTTCCGACTTTCGCATTAAAATCGCCGAGGACTATTTTCACGTCATGGACCGGAAGGTGGTCATATACGTCCTCAAGACTAGCGTAGAAAGCGTCCTTGACGGCTTCGTCCTTTTCCTCCGTCGGGGCGTGCGCGCAAATAAGGCTTATGTAGAAAAATTTTGCCTTGATGCGGATCGTGGCCAATCTTTCGTTCACAGGTGTGAACCGGGAAACAAGGTGGCGTAGTTTCCGGCTAACGACGAATCCACATCCGAATTCGCGCTTCTCCGCATGGCAGCTGTAGTAGATATCGCAGTGTGCTTGTTTAGAGCAGCCTTGCCCTTTCCATCTCATTTCCTGGATGGCGGTGATGTCAGATTGTATTCTTTTGAGGGCTTCCGCCAGTTGGATAATGGCACCTTCCCTATAAAGGGTCCGGACATTCCAGGTGCATATCCGTAAATCATTGTCCGTTTTTCGTTTGCGGTGGTCGTCAACGTAATTGGGGTTCTTATCCGAGGCTGGTTTAGTTTTCATTGGGCAGTAGTAATGTGGCGGGACCCAAACCCTGCGCACATTCCATGTTTAAGGTCTATGGATCGACCCGCCGCTCAAATTAGCCGTCAAACTGACGGATGCCAGTTTGCCGTTGCCCAGGGAACACCACTTGGAGGTTTGAGTCGACTTGAGACGATTTCGACATGGATAATGCTGGCCTCGCCAGGTTGAGGCGGTCAGACACGTTGCCATGTGAAGGTTCGCCCCCTGTTCCCCAACTTTGCAACTCAGCACTTCATTTATATGCACCTCTCTTTTCGCCTTGCGTGAGACTCATTTGCTGTTTATGTTGTGCTGTGCTAGCTGAGTAGCAAAAGTGAAGAGTAGAGAACAACATAGAGTTTACTGAAGTTCTCGCTACACAAACATATGAAAAGAAAACGATTAAGCAATTCGTGGCATCGGGGAGGATTTCTTAAAAAATTGAACACTTAAATTAAGCGTACTTATTATTAAAACTTCGAAATAAAAATACCCCTGTGCTGTGCTGTAGCACAAATATATCATTTTTAAACTTATTGCATAAAAATCAACCAAGTACTTTCGGAGTTTAAATGGAACCAAAAATGTGCACTTCAATTTTATTTAATACTATAGATTATAGACCAGCAGTTTCCAAACTGGGAGTCGCGACTCACTGGTGGGTCACGGCCTGATCCCAAGGGAGTCGCAAACAGTTTTGCAAAAATTTAATTATAAAACTTAGCTAGAAAATGTATCCAGTTCAATAATAATTTTTGTTATGAATGTTACATTCAATTTTGAAGCATCAGTTGTACTAAATATTGAATCAACAATTCAACGAAGGTAAAAAAGGTTTTTTGATTGGTGGGTAGTGTCTAGAACTCAAAATCGATGGGGTACGAGTTCAATACCCACAGCGGACCAAAAAAATATTTAATATTACATTTTCTTGCTGTAATAGAGGCAAGCAAAAAAGAAAATTTCACTCAATCAAATCACATATGAACTCTACGCTAGTGTTGATATTAAAGCAAACAAAAACTTATGTATTGAGCACTTGAATAGTTGACCACTATAATCATTATTATGAAGATATTGGTTTTAGAAAGCTTACGTGGATGCAGAATCCATTTATTCATGAACACGATGATGAGTCTGAACTGGCAAGTATTGAAGAGAAGAAAAGTATCATGCTATACTTCGTTAAAGCACAAATTTGAGATTGAAACTTTAGTTCAAATTCTGGTTGAATCGAAGTGATAAATATAATACTTTGTCAACTAAAGCAATAAATGTTCTGCTATTATTCGTAACCTCATATTTAAACTGGATTTTCTACATAAGCTGGAATTAAATCTAAATATCGAGCACGTTAAGTAGTAAAATAAGAGCTACGGGAGCACTCTCCTCGATGACACCTAGATTTGAAAAACTTTGTGGTAATAAATAAGCTTATATATGATATATAGTACTACTATATGAAATATGGGAATCGCTGAAAATTAATTATTTTTAAAGAGAGGCGCAGTAGCAAAAAGTTTTGAAACTGCTGCTATAGACTACAGATATTTGTAACACAATTACTTTGGTTGGGTAATCGATAATTGGCTCGGTTATCGGTTGCTAATCGCTTTGGTAATTGGTAATCGGTTGGTAGTTGCTTCGATAATTGATAATAGGTTGGTAATCGTTTCGGTAATCGGTTGGTTATTGCTTCGATAATCGGTAATTGGTTGGTAATCTCTTCGGTAATTGGTAATCGCTTTGCTGATTGGTAATTGGTTGGTAATCGCTTCGGTAATCGGTAAACGGTTCAGTAATCGGATGGTAATCGCTTCTTTATGTAATTAGTTAGTAATTTGTTCGGTAATCGGATGGTAGTCACTTCGGTAATCGGTATTTGGTTCAGTAACCGATAATGGGTTGGTAATAGCCTCTGCAATCGTTTAGTAATCGCTTCAGTAATTGGTTAGTAATCGCTTCGGTAATCGGTAGTGGGTTGATAATCGGCTGGTAATCGATTCGGTAATGGATAGGTAATCGCTTTGGTAATCGGTTGTTAATCTCTTCGGTAAATGGTAATTGATTAGTAATCGCTTCGGTAATTGGTTGGTAGTCGCTTCGGTGATCGGTAATCGGTTGGTAATCGCTTTGTTAATCGGTTCGGTAATCGGTTGGTAATCGACTCGGTAATAAAAAAAAGCCAATCAAACATGCTTGCCTAGCACAACCACGGAATAGGTAATGCTCTACAATGCAACAGAAGGGAACAGCTAAAAGTGTGATGATATCGTGAACCTATAGTTTTGCTCTCTATCAAAAAGTGCTCATCTCGCATAAAGAAGTTTTTACTTCAAAAAAAATATTAAAATTAAAATGGCACATCCCTTGTCTAATCTCGCACACCTGTCAGAACTTTTAACTGCTTATTATCGAGTTCGGTTGAAATAAAAGCAACATGCCACTGATCCCACCCACATTTCCAAAATGCTCATTAAGCCAAGTTTATGTACAAAATTTACTTTAAGTTAGAAAGATGATGTAGAGAAGCTCAATAAAAATTAAAGTGGCACGCCCCTTTTCTACACCCACCTACTTTCCTAGACTACAGAGTGCTCGTTATAATAAGAAATATGTGTGCAAAATTTGGTAGAAGTCAAACAAACACTGAAGAAGTAGTTCGTTTAAATTTTATTTGGCACATCCCCTTGTTTAATCTCTCCTACTTTTTTAAACTACGCACTGCTCACTATACCAAATAATATATGTGGAAAATTTGTTCGCAACAAAATGTTGTGGAAACTGTTTGACTAAAATTTAAGAGACAGGCCCCTTGTATAAACTCGCTCACTTTATCATGTGGTTGAAGTCGGAGAAACAGTGTGATAAAAGTAAGATTAAAGTTGAAACGATGCGCCCCTTTTTAAAATCCCGAATGAATATATGAGAATAAGGATGAAGTAACGCTAAAGAAGTTTGATTAAAATTAACGTGGCACGGCCCCTTGTCTGATTCCACCTATTTTTCTAGACTACGGACTGCTCATTATACCAAGGAATTTATCTGGAAAATTTTATTTGAAGCCGTAATAACAGTGTGGAAAGATAAAACTGATTAAAACTTTGATTAAACTTAAAGTGGCACGTCCATTTTTCTAACCTCGCCCACTTGTCAAGACTACGGACTACTCATTATAGCAAATAATATATATCGAGGCCTATATTCATTTTCCTCTATCGGCAAAAGTACAAGTTTTCAGGAGAGCGAAATAACGGTTTCATCTTCTTATATAACAATTTTTGTAAAATCGATTTTCTACAATGTTGTTCAAAGGTGTCCAAGGACCACTGCGCATAAATTATTTATAAATTTTTGCGCTAGTTTAGCTGCTATTGCAGATAGTGGGCTATGTCCAGAAAAAAAGTTTCTATAAATGCAAGTAGAGGTATTTGTATAGTAGTAAAACACGCCATTTTTTTTTAAGAAATTAACAGTTAAAACTTTGCTGTTTTTATTGTTGATGTCTTTTTTTCAACAATTTTTGTATTTAACATGAAAAGAAAAGTTAAAAGTCAAAGATACTGATATTTTTACATGGGAATCTCAAGTAAAGTTATGTTATTATTTTATTTATAGTTGATTTTGTCATAAAAATTATGAAATTCGGTTGGAATTACAGCTTTAAGTTCCTGTAGATGTTCACTTGTTCGATGCGATTGAAAATTAAGTTGTATGCAACTGGACAGATGTTGTATGTGTTTTCAAAAATCAATCAATCCCAACACAGAAAATTTAACAACAGCAAATTTTGATGCACATTTTCATAAATTTCACATTCTTGGAGAAATTCTTTGAATGCAGTTGTTATTCAAAGGAAATGAGTTTAGCTAACAAAATCGAAAATCCTTCCCAAAGTCCTTTGTTATTTACGTGGAGTGCATTAAAGACCATCTAAAATAAGAGCTGCACCAAACTCTAAAATATTTGTGCTAGTGTAACTGAAAACTATTTGTATCAACATAAGAAAATGTTTCAAAATAAAAAAATCTTCGTAGAGTTTTGGCAAAAACTACTTGTTTTTAGTGCAGATAGAGGTTTATGTCGTAAGTAAAAAATAAGTTTGTAGAAAGAGGTTCAGTTTATTTGATTAAAATAAGGTGTTAGGATTGGTTTTTCGCTCTAATATTAATACTTTTGATCAGGCCCGTAGACAAGGGGGGATTTGGGTGTTCAAACCCTCCACCTTAGAGTCCAGAAAGTATATAGAATTAACACAAATGAGACAATTAAATTCAAAATGTGATTTTTTTTTAGATAAACTGTGATAATGATGGTAATTTTCTTGAAAACTTCACTTAATTTTGTAAAATTTTTTTGACCAAGTGAAAGACTAATTTTCCTTATAAGAGTCATAATCATTATATTGGAATTCATCTCCAAGGAGTTGGTATACTAAAAATCAGTTTCAGAGCTCAAAAAGCTCCTTATATACAGTAGAATATATATATGAAAGTTATACCAGGAATGAATATAATTTTGTAAATTGAAGAAAATTAGCTTGACCTTTTTTATGCCATATCCACCCAGCAAACCATAGTTGACGACTATGTCGGAATTCCGACTAATTCGTCACTATTTCGTGCTTTATTAAAGAAATTATTACAATTTTGTTACGCAAATATTGGAACAGTTTTACTTTTTATACGAATTTATATAAAATTTCGTTATGCGACTGCTTGTACGACATATTAAAAGGCTAACAGAGTAAAATTTCCTTTCTTTCGAACTGTCTGAACGCAATCGTAACTGTTTCAAAACATTTTCGTTAAGACTCGTTACGAAATCATTACAATACATCGTTACGAAGTCGTGTCAACCCTTTCATTTTCATTTCGCAAGCGAAATCGCAATGATTTCGAGATATTCTTAACGAAATCGTAACAAACATTTTGCAATCTTTCCGATTTCGAAATCTGATTTCGTTACGAAATGGTAAAGAATATCTTATGAAGTGGTTGACGTGGTTACGAACACGAGTTCGTAACAAAATGTCGTAACAATTTCGTTCTTAACAAAAATGTTACGAAAAAGTTACGATTTCGTTCAGCCAGTTCGAAAGAAAGGCAAGTTTACTCTGTTTGCATCTCAATATGTTTTACAAACAGTCGCATAACGAAACTCTTTATAAATTCGTATAAAAAGTGAAACTGTTCCGATATTTGCGTATCGAAATAGTAACGACTTCTTTAAGACAGCTCGAAATAGTTATGAATTCATCGGAATTTCGACAATGTCGTCAACTATGGTTTGCTGGGTAAGCTTATTAGACCCAAAACTTTTGGAAAAGCATTAATTTGAGTGGGGTTTTTTTTTATTTTTAAAAGTATAAAAAATATATGAACCACGAAATTAAACACATTATGGGGTATTCCACGTAAAGCGAATGATTAAAAAATTTGACATCTAAAATTTCCAACTTGGCACAAAAATTTAGCCCTGTGCGAAGCCTTTTCCAAATAACAGGTTTCGGAACATCACCTTAAATCTAAATATGAAAAAAAATTTTTGTTAAACATTTTATACAGTCCAATTCTATAGCGATTTGATGCTTTTTTTAATCATGTTACGAAATTTTCATAAAAAAATTAACAATTAAAATTTTTTAAGCTTCAGCATTTTTAAAATTATTTTTATTATACGAGTATTAAAAAATTAAAAAACAATTTGGAAGTTCAAAAAATGTTGGTTTAAGTGTTTTTAATTTGCAAATAATATAAATATAAGTCCACGACCGATTAAATTCTTAAATATCCAAAAATAATTACTGTTTCATTCTTTTTATAAAAATTTATCTAGCTGAGTTATTATTTTAATATTACCATGAACTTATTTTCATGTGATATCTTATATAATAAATTGAGTATAAGATACTGGTGCTGTGCAAAAACCAGTTTTCGAATTACGGTTTTTGAAAAATAGTCTAAAATTTAAATGTGACTTTATCGGAGTCGATTCCTCTAATCAAAAAATTTTATTTAAAAAAAATATATATATATAGTAATTGTTATTGGAATTGAATCATGAGAAAATGAAACTGTTAAATTTTTAAAGATTTTCAAATATTTTCTTTTGAATTAATTACAATTGTCGAAATGGTTTTCGAGAACAGTAATATTTTAGCCCTTAACGATAACTCGAACTAGGGTTCACACATGTTCAAAAAGTTGTACACAAAGAGTTGTGTAAAGACTAAAATTATTTTTCTCCCTTTTATATGAAATGTCCATAAAAGTTGTGAATACAGCTTCACCAGCTAAACTTATTAAAAAATGTTTGCATTTTTCATAGCTGATTTTAATTTTGGTTTTGATAAACTGCAAGAAATCTAACCTATTTTTACCGCTCATATTAATATTGTTGAATTAGTAAAATTTTGTCACAGACATTTTTACTGTTTCTGCTAATTTTCGGAATAATACTTTTTAAAAGAAATTAAAAATTCTCAATTTAGACCATTTTTCAACAAATCATAGGCAAACATCAAAAAACTTAATACTCAAAATTGATTTGTAAAAAAAAACTAAATACACTCTTATGGTCATTTAAAAGAAAACGGATTTGCTTAAAAATGTTCATATCCTTTCTTTCAGTTATTACTGGTATCTACTTATAGATTTTTTGTCAAAACCCCCCTCCCCTAAGGTAAATCCTGGCTACGGGCCTGCTATAGATGCAACCGAGGCCAGCCATTTGGCTTTAAAAAAAAATGCCCAAAATACAGATAAAGGAAAACGAATATAGGCCCTCGATATGCAATATTTATTTGTTTGAATTCGGACAAAACGTTGTAAAAAGAGTTCGACTACAGTTAAATTGGCACGCCCCCATTATATAATTAAACGCCTGCTTGTGTTATGCTGTCCACTTATTTTAACTATGAATTGCTTATTATACCAAAGAATAAATGTGCAAAATTTGTTTGAATTTGAACAAAACGGTGCTGAAGAGTTCGACTAAATTTAAAGTGAAACTAGTAAGGGTGGAGCTTCGGCAGGGTACCAAAGCTAAAATACCCCCCGCGGCCATATTGAAGTATATTCGAAGTCTTTAGCCACGAGATACACGCTGACATTCAGTTTAATATATTAACGAAAGTTTTCCTATTTTGATGACGTCACTTTGTATGGAAAGTAGGCGTGGTTTTGATCTGACCTTGTCATATGTCATAACGATGGTTCATATTATATATATAAGCTAAAGTGCAAAATTTCAAGACATTTCATTAATTTTTGTGGATTTTTAAGAGATTCAACGTTTAAAATAAAGCCAATTTGTATGGGAGGTAGGCGTAGTTTTCATTCGATTTTGCCAAATATCATAGTGATGGTCTATGTTATATATCAAAGCCTATATGCACAATTTCAAGATATTTCTTTAATTTGAGCAGATTTTTAAGAGATTTTACTTTTGAAATAAAGCCACTTTGTATGGGAGGTAGGCGTGGTTTTCATCCGATTTTTCCAAATTTCATAGCCAAGATTAAGACTGAAGAGCAAAGCTCACCTGTCAGCTCACCTCAATTTTTGTGGATTTTAAACACATTTTACGGTTAATATAAAGCCACTTTGTATGGGAGGTAGACGTGGTTTTCATCCGATTTGGCCCATTTTCGAACTTGATCTTTCTTTTTAAAAAATAAACTTATATTTAGAATTTCATAACGATAGCTTTAAAATTGCGGCTGTAATCGTGCCGACAGACGGACAGACGGACACACGGACACACGGAAATCGACTCAGGAGATGATGCTGATCAAAAATATATATATTTTTCTATACCTGCCACGCCTCCTTCTGGCGTTACAAACGGAATGGCAAAGTTAATATACCCCTTACGAGTACGCGTTGGGGTATAAAAATATCCTAGATAGTATGAATATATTATATAATATCTTTTTTGCGATTATAAACTGGTTATACTTATTGATACCAAAAGGCACTCAAAATTGTGGCTATAAAAAAACTCATACTAATGAAAATGATGCAAAAACTATTTTTGTTAAGATTCAAAAATTGTTGCTAAGCTTAAATTTGTGTTCGCTATAAAACTGTTCAACAGTATTTCTATTTCTCCGCACTCTAAAACTCCTCAATCAAAAAATGTGATGTGTTTTTTTTTATACACATATTTAAGCTTAAGAAAATTGTCTTTGACATGCGTTATCAATCACTTCGATGTTACGTTAAGCCGCTAAAGCTTAATGTCTTGAAAATTTGAAATAATCCGCATAACATACATTGAGAAAATGGTTTCTATTAACTTTCGCCAGAAACATTAAAGGATTTTGTTTTAATTATCAAGGGTAATTTATCAAAGCTTTTGGGCTTTTCAAAATTTTCTAAGATTTTATGGTATTAATGAAATAGCAAGTTTGGTTTGTTCCCCTTTGACAATTAATTTCCATTGTTGTCAGCGGTGCATTTACTTATGCATATTAAATTGAGCTTTCTACAGCTTTGTAAAACATGACTTACATAAGCACCCCGTTATAATTGCTTTTTTGTATGCTTTTTATTTGCCAACTATGCAATTACACAGCGAAAAATATTCCATTTACAGCAAAGCTCGTAGGTGTTGTTTAGGTGTTGTTGTTGTTGTTTTTGTTTTGTGTTTTGTCGTCATACCTTTTAATAACAAACCATTTTATTTTATTTCATGTACTCTGGCTTGCATTCGAAATCAACACAACAGAAACTCATTTTGAAAGTGAAAACCGCGTCATTTGAGTACGTTAGTAATTCTATGCAGCAATAGGATGCTCTACACCGCTTTTACACGTTTACCCATGTATGGTGCTCAAGCAAACTTAGACTGTATCACATTGTTGCTCTTTTGCTGCTTGAATTGTTTTGCAATTTATTTAACTTAATCTTGCTTCTTGGCCTCATACATGCATTTTCTTTCTTTTTCATTTTATTTTTGGTATTTTTTAATTTCGTAAATTACTTTCGTTCACGGTTCTTTCTTTCTTTCTTTCTTTCTTTCTTTTAATTTTATGGCGTCTTAATTTACCAGCACTTGAGTCAGAACAAAACACACCAGAAATAGCAGCAGCAAAAGTGAAGAAGAAAGCAAGCTGTAATTAAATTCGGCATGTAAGCCAAACTGAAAAAAAATTTTGTGGTTAGTTTTTGCGTTGCATTAAATAGGAGTTTTCCTTACATGGAATTGTTTTAATTTTATGTTACCTACTTTTGAGGTTTTTTTTAATTTTTTTGTATGGCGCAGCTTTTTGCACTTAATGCATTCTTCTTCAAAATTTTTTAACTATGAACTATAAATATTTTTTAATAAAAACCGCGCAGCAAAGTGCAAGAATCATGAAAGTCAGTGAAACATAGAACTGTTGGTTGTAAGTTTTATAGCATGACGTTGTTAAAAAGAGAACAACAAAAGAGTTTCGAGCATATTATGGTGAAAAAAGCTTGAGGTCAAAACCAAGATAAACAACAAATCATAGCTTTGCAATTAGCATTTTGAAGCAAGAGAGCACTTCAAGTACCAAAGCAATTAAAAAATATTTCAGAACAATGCAATTAAAATCGCTTCTTTAAAGTATAAAGGTAAAAACTAAAAAGGCTCAACAATCAGGATTTTACCTTCAGAAGATATGAGGAATGATGTATCGACAGAGTGACCAACGCATAACTATTGAATTGTGTCATGAAAAAGTTTAAGTATCCATCCTGATGAAACAACCCTGGTACATTTTTCTAGAAAAATAAACTATAATCTCATAAGGCCTTTTAGAAGATACAATATGTTCGTTCTGGACCAGGAGGCGGAGGCGCAAGCCGATGACGTCACTCAGTCCCAGCGCCATCTAGTGGGGGATTTTTGTTTAATCTGCAAGTTTGGTGTATGTCTTTGCTTTAAGCTTTTAAAAGATCAACAATTTTGGGGTATGGCCCAGCGCCATCTAGTGGGGGATTTTTGTTTAATCGGCAAGTTTGGTGTATGTCTTTGCTTTAAGCTTTTAAAAGATCAACAATTTTGCGGTATGTCTTTGCTTTAAACTATTAAAATCGGCAAGTTTGATGTATGTCTTTGCTAAAAGCTATTAAAAATCGACAAGTTTTGATGTATGTCTTTGCTAAAAGTGTTGATCATAATTTTATTTACTACATTATCGGTAGTGGTGGTAGTGGTAGTGGTGGTTTGCATGGTTTGTTTTTTCTTAACCCTCAAATGCCTAATACCAATGACTCAAATTCTGCGTGGCGAATTTAGCTTAAATGATATGACTTGTGTTGCGAAAATCTGCATTTATATTGTTTGGACCATTTTGGATACGGGAAGCGTTGAAGGGTTAATGAAATGTTTGTAAATTTATCAAGGTGGTGATAAGTATTGGGTTTATGTATTAGGTGCAGCTCAAGTGGAAGCGAGGGGTAAGTATTAGATTTATATAAGTAGTTTAAGTATTGAATGACAACCATTTGAAACAAAGGCGTATATAGGTGGGATACATCTGAGGTACAAGTCTCAACCACCCGGTCAAGTAGCCAAGCAAAATCTCCGCCTATGGCTTATATTTTAAGTAAATTCAAGAGTCTCTGAAGCTTCGAGATGCAGAAACTTCGAGAACATTTTACAAGCCGACTTATGTCATTGTATGCCGATGACGTCACCCATCCCCATCCCCATCCCGATACGGATTTTAATTTTATCTGGTTGACCTTAGTAACAGGATCAAAAAGGAGCAAGAATCAAAAAGGAGCCGGAGCAACAAGGATCAAAAAAGGTCCTACATGAAACTTCTGATTCAACTTAGTAACTTTTTTCCAGAATAGCGAATGGCGTGAGAGAGAAAGGGGGAGAGAGAATATGATAGTAAGAGAGAGAAAGGGAGATAGCGTGGGCAAATAGCGCGATACTATACAAATAATACTTCAGACTCAACCTAACCTAAGCCAACACCATAGGTATAGGGGCCACTCTATAGGTATAGACTATCAGTTTATACCGAATACGCATAATGTCAATAACAATCTTTTTAAGCGGAACCACTTCAACTCGTGTTGCAAAATATTTTCCTCCGGTTGAATTACCTACAAGATATGCTTGTGGACTTGTAGACTTTGTATCAATTAATTCTATACCAAATGTACATGAGCACAATAATTTATTCCATATCGGACCATTCCATATAAGCTACAGGCGGAGATTTTGCTGGACGACTTGACCGGGTGGTTGAGACTTGTATCTCAGATACACCTATACACGCCTTTGTTTCAAATGGTTGTAATATAATACTTAAACTACTTATATAAATCTAATACTTACACCTCGCTTCCACTTGAGCTGCATCTAATACATAAACCCAATACTTGTCACCACCATGATAAATTTACAAACATTTCATTAACCCTTCAACGTTCGCCTTATCTAAAATGATGCAAACAATATAAATGCAGGTTTTCGCAACGCAAGTCATATCATTTAAGTAAAACTCGTCACGCAGAATTTGAGTCATTGGTATTAGGTATTTGAGGGTTATAAAAAAACAAACCATGCAAACACTGATAAGAGCTGGCTTGATCACCACTACCGATAATGTAGTAAATAAAATTATGATCAACGCTTAAAGCAAGGACATACATCAAAACTTGCCGATTTTAATAGCTTTTAGCAAAGACATACATCAAAACTTGCCGATTTTTAATAGCTTTTAGCAAAGACATACATCAAGCTTGCAGATGGCCTGAGTGACGTCATCGGATTGAGCCGATTGCGCCGATTAATAGCTTTTAGCAAAGACATACATCAAAACTTGCCGATTTTTAATAGCTTTTAGCAAAGACATACATCAAACTTGCAGATGGCCTGAGTGACGTCATCGGCTTGCGCCTCCGCGCCTCCTAGTCCAGAACGAACATATTGTATCTACTCCTTTTCTATATGGAGAAGTCATCGACCCTTTTTAAAGATATCAAAATCAACGATTTCGATGATAAATAAACTATTGAGAATATCATCAATTATGTCAATTATGTAATCAATTATGTAATCGATTCAATCGTGCTCTTAGAGCCTTAAGCAAAAATTAAACAAAAAAAACTAGAATTAATATATTATATTTTAGAAAAAATACGCAAAATGTCCGAATACTTACATAAGTGTACACATGCACGAACTTTATTGTCAATATTCAATGACGTGTCTTCAAAGAATTTACGAAACTGTATAAAAAATAAGCATTTTTTTATACATCATAATTCTCAGAAGCACAAAAAGAGGCCAGACATAACAATATTCATATTTACGAAACAATTGGAACAGTAATGAACAATAAACCTACAATATTTTATTAATGAACATCACAAATAAGCAATTACTTAGAAGGCATTTTATTTCAAAAGAATTATTCCGAAGGAACATCATTAAATATCACAAAAATAGGCAGTAATTTTAAACATTTAGACGTTTCTATTCTGTTGACATGAAAAATAAACATTTATAAATTTGGCTGACAACTTAATGAAAGTCCATTATGAATTTAACCTTCATTTGATAAACCTTGACTTTAGGATTATTGGTCACGCACCAAATTCTATTCATTCATTGATTGAGCTGATGTGGTGTGTCATCGCTTAAACACTTTGGTCAAATTCTTTCGAAATTTCATGTCGTGCACGTCAATAAGTTTGGTCATTCACTAATCAAGCAGCAAGTCCAACGCAGACTTCAATTCAGAATGTATAGGAAAATTCTTAAGAATCCTTATTTTTTGTTTTTTTTTTTTTTTTGTTTTTGAACAAACAATTGAATTGTTTCAACATGCATGTTTCTTCTCATGAAACTATCTACAAGCGTTTCATGGAAATACCAATAACATGGATGCTGTTGCTGCAGCTGCAGTGGTAATAAATTTAAAATGACATCCTAATGACTGGCAGGGAAAAGTATTCAACTGATTACATCAGTCAGAGCAACAATGGCGTTTATTGCGTGCAAAGAAGCACACAAAAGCGTTCGAATAAATTAAGCATCACAGCAAAAACGTTGCGACAAAAACTTCATGCAAAGCAATAAAATTGAAACAACGAGATATTGTTTGGAATTTTTGCAATATATATGGAGTTAAATTTATATAATATGGCACTTTTTGATAAAATTTAATAAAATGATGTGACTTTTATTTTATTAACATGAGAAATCTGTCTATATTAACAAAACTAATTTACTGCTTGTTTGTTTGTATGTTTGTTTGTTTTTTTAACTTTATGAAAATCTAAATAAGTGAACAGATTTTGTTCAAATTTCGCATATTGGCAAATCCCAAAAATAGTCAACCACAGGTGAAAAATTAAAAGTTATAAAAAACTTTATATTAAAGGATACCATCTTAGAGAAACATTAAAATTATATTCATTTAAGCAATAAATGTTCCAAAATGATTTCCGTTTCGTGAAACGTCCGAACGCATGTTCAAAATAAAAATTTTGCTATTAAAATAAGTTGAATAAAATTGTTAGATAGCTAAAATAGATAGCTTCTCGGTAGTATAAACCTATTACAAATACATCTCTGGATCGTATGAAAAATTTTTCAAAGAAGCGTCTAAATGAAACGTCCAACACGCTGGGACTTGCCCATATATATTGCTTTTGACGTCAAAAGAGTTTTTGCATACTTAGACTTAGCCACGCTCCTTCCGCGTGGAAATTTATAAATTTATAAATAAATTTATTTTTATGTTAAAAAAACGAGCTTAGTCTTATGAGAGCCTAAAATGAAGAAGGGGTAATTTACTCTGATATATCCTTTTCTCCACAGATACCCAACAATAGGTAGTTTTTGTGAAAAAGTATATCCGAAGGTTAAATATCTTATTTTCTTGATGATAAATTAATATTTAAAAAATATTTTCACATATATTTTTTGAAAAAAAATAAAGCTGCAAATATAATTTATGTAAAAAAAATATCCTAAATGAGTGAATTTGGTCGTGTTGGATAGGTATTGAGCTCATTTTTCTCTTGTTGTAAATACTTACCCTCTAACTTTTGGTACCCAGAAGTGCTGAAAACGTCTTTAGGCGGGTTGAGCACTTTTAGTAAATAGTAGGGATGTGACGGATGTCATTTTCCGGATGCGGATGCGGATACCAAAAAATGAAAAATGCGGATGCGGATGCAGATACGAATAAATAAAATTAGTATCCGCGGATACCAAATTAGGACTTAAATGATCAAAGACATGTTAAAAATTTTTTTATTAGTCCAAATCAATCAAAAGTAAATTGTATTTTATAAACAGTAGTGTTGGTGCTTTACTGCTTCTTAACCGATTTTGAAGCTCATTATGAAAATGACTTTTTTTATTACGTTTTTGTGTCGATTATAAAAATGTTTATGAATTCGGATTTGGGTTGCGGATGCGGATGTAAATGCGGATATCAAAAAGTGAAAAATGAGGGTGCGGATGCTCCGCGGATGCGGATACTAAAGCCTACTAAAGCCGTGACATCCCTAGTAGATAGCAAAACCATAGATTCGCGATATCATAAAGCTTTAAGCGATATCATACAGCTTTAAGCTGTTTACTTCTGTTGCGTTGTACAGCATTCTTATGCCGTTTTTATGCTAGGCAAACTTGTTTGGTGTGTTTTTTTTTATTACCGAGGCGATTACCAACCGAATACCGAACAAATTACCAATGCGATTATCAACCAATTACCAAACCAATTTCCGATTACCGAAGCGATCACCGAAGCGATTACCAACCGATTACCCATTACCGTAATTGGTTAACCGATTACCGAAGCGATTATTGACGGATTACCGAAGCGATTGCCAACCGATTACCGAATTGAGTGCCAATTACCAAAGTGGTTACCAATCAAATATCGGAGCAATTACCAACCAATTACCGAAGCCATTACCAACAAATTATATATTACCGAAGCAATAACCAACCGATTACCGAAGCGATAAGCAACCGATTACCAAACCAATTACGCATTACCGAAGTAGTTACCAACCGAATACCGAAGCGATTACCAACCGAGTACCGAAGCGATAAGCAACCGATTACCAAACCAATTACAGATTACCGAAGCGAATACCAACTGATTATCGAAGCAATTACCGATTACCTAAGCGATTTCTAACCGATTACCGAAGTGAGTGCCAATTAACTATCGGAGCAATTACCAACTAATAACCGAAGCAATTACCAACAAATTATCGATTACCGAAGCAATAACCAAAGCGATAATTATCCGATTACCGATAACCGAAGCAATTACCGATTACCGAAGCTATTACCAACTCATTGCCGATAACCGAAGCGAATAGAAACCGAGTACCGAAGCGATTACGAATTACCGAAGTGATTACCAACCAATTACCCAAGCGACTATCAACCGACTATCAATTACCGAAGCGATTACCAACCGATTATTGGTTACCGAAGCGATTTTTAACCGACTATCAATTACCGAAGCGATTACCAACCGATTATTGGTTACCGATGCAATTACCAACCGATTGCCGAAGCGACAACCAACCGATTACCAAACCAGTTACTAACTACCGATGCGATTACCAAATGATTAACGAACCATTTACTGATAACCGAAGCGATTAAAAACTTATTACGGAACCAAGTACCGATTACCAAAGCTACGAGCAACCGATTACCGAACCTATCACCCATTACCGAAGCGATTACAAACCGTTTATCAAACCAATAACCGATTACCGAAGCGATTACCAACTATTTATCGAACCAATTACCGATTTCCGAAACGATTATCAACCGATTACCAGGCCAATTACCGATTACCGAAGCGATAACCAACACTTTACCAATCACCGAAGCGATTACTAACCGATTACCAAAGCGATTATCAACCGACTACCGATTACCGAAGCGATTACCAACCAATTACCGTGCCAACTACCGATTACACAACCAAACAAATTGTGTTACACATATATTATTTATAAGCATTGACAAATAGCAATTTATAAATTCAATAACGCATCAATTGATAAAAAGAGTTAAAAAGTAGAACGCGTCTGATTTGCCGCCTCTAGCTACTTCGAAAATTCATAACAGCTATGTTATTTCATAGCTTTAAGTGTTTCGCTTCGTTCGGCAGTCCCACCCACTGCCTACATTGTTTTTCTCCATACAAAATGATCCGGTCTAAAACATAAGCAGTCTCTTTTCTTTTTTTTTTTTTTTTTTTTTTAATACACCACTGATATATACGTATCTTCAATCTTTTTTTTCCCCTCAATGTTTACTTTGTTTTTTTTCTAACTTTAACTTTTCCTAACAGTCATTAATAGCAAAAAATGTATCTCTAATAAATTTCCAAGTAATTCATTGTAACTCATACTGCGAAGTTTGCAAGCTCACATGTGACTTTTTATTTATTATTCTAGCTTATTTAAAACATTAAAACGGGGACTGACTGACAAATGATTTATACAAGCTCCCGAGTAGCACCGGGTATTTTAGAAAGTATGTAAAATAAAGCATAAATATGCATAAATAAATTGTGTTTTACTTTTAATTATAAAGTGTGTATTAAACGCATTTTACACGTGTAATGTTGCACATGTTTATCTCCGCCATGTTATTTTATAACATGACATTATTTATTATCTCTATAAAATACGAACGTATTGTATAAACAACAATATATTGTATTTATATATATAAACACAACATGAAAACTTTATTGTGTAAGCTTAAATTTATTATTGGGATACACTTGTTTTTTTATTGTTTATGTCAGCAATAATTGTAATATTATTAAAACACTCTATAAATACTACTGAATAAACAGTTTATGTTTGACCTATAAAACTAGAATCAATTTGATGCAGCAGACTTAAGGCACTTAGACTTTGATGAAACATTTAGAGTACATTTTATTAAAAAAAATTAAAAGATAAGATAAATTTTTGAACTTGCTCAACTGGTGTATGAGGTATTTATTAAACAGCGGTTGACTAATAAGCTCATGTTATTTTGGGAGATATTGTAAAATCTTCGTTTGCCAAGAAGCCAAAGTTTATCAATGCTTTGAAGCAGTCATTTTATAAGGTCAGTATTATTCTAAGCTTCAATTTTTATTGTGATTGTCATAGATTATCACAGTTATCCGAACCATTTTTTGCAATTTAAACAGCATAAATGAATAATACATATACACGATGCATTGTGTACCACAAATATTTTATCAAACCACGTTTTTGATCGAACAAAATTGAAAAAAGTTTTTATATGCCGTAATAAACATCAGCAAAAAGGTGCTTGCTTTCTTATCAATCCCAAAGTTATCACTTTGTTCTAAAAAAGCATCAAAAATACTCTCGGACCATTTGTCCTTAAAGTAATAAAGAAGAGTAGATAATTCTCCTCGGAATACAGTTCAAATTTTGTTTTTTTGTTTTTTTCATTTTACTAAGTAACAAAAAAAATGGTTCTAACCAGCAAGACTGCCCTGAGGCTGGCATCATAAAACTTATTTAAAATCACTTTAAATCAACAAGTTTTTACCATATTAATTTCAATAAGAAAAATATTAAAATTTTTCTCCTCTAATTTTTCAACATTTTTGACTAAAATTTAACAAATGAAAATATATTCGTTTTTAGTTTTGAAAAACTTAAGTTCAACGCGAAAATTTGTTAATGAAAATCACTCCGTACACATTAGATGTAACTCTACTTCTTAAACGATTAACTAAAAAACTGACAAATCAAGAGTATATTATTTTCTGATTCGTTCTCGATGTAATCTTTGTTTCGATCTTGAAAAATTTATAACCGTACTTTTATGCACATTAAATCGATGGCTCGCTCAGAAAAGTTGTGCGTGTTAAAGGGTGACCTTCATAATTTTTAACTGTAGTTTGTTGAATAAACATTTTTCTTATCTTATGCTTACAGCTGTTCGTTTGTTTTCTCTTGCTTTTCTCATCATCTCCGAGCACGTTTTTTCTTTTATCCAGTAGACTGCCCGCTGTTATTTTTTAACATTTAACTTTCCTTAGTTTTTATTTTTTCTCTTGTTTTCGCATTCTTCGCTTTGCTTTCTTTTGTTTTAATGCTTTTCTTAAGTATTATCTCTTATTTCCGCAAAAATCAAAGCAAGGTTTTTATATATTTTAGACAGATATTATTAGAAAATGCTTAAATATTATATTTAATGACCATTCCACAACGATTACAAGTGATTATTTATATTCCATTCGTTTCTTCATCTACTTCTTGCATGTCTTAATCTCTTTAGTTTTCTTTTTGAAAATAAAGCATTAGCTTAATCGTTTGCTATAAAACTTTAATGTTAATTTAATCGAAGTTATTCTTTATTTCATTGGCTTAACTTTTTTTATGTTCTCTCCACAATACCGCATAAAAGACATTTTTGCCAAATTAAAAACATTGAAATGGTTTTCGTTACAATTACGAAGAAAATTGCCATTGGCACTTTGTTAACATTATAGCTGAAGCTTTTAATTAAGTATGGACTTCAAATTTACCAAGTAGGGAAACCATTTTTTGTGGATTCTTTTTTATGGCATGTTTTTGGATATCTTGTGTGGCTAAAAGTTTGTACAGATGCGTAAATGAAACTTTACGAAGCAATTTTTATTTAGAAACTCTTAGGAAATGGAAACGGAAATGAAGCCGAACAAAGAGACAACAAATAAAACTTTCAAAAAACCTCAAGTATAATTAAATAAATGACTTCAGTAAATGAAATCAAATAAAACTTAAAACACTCAAACGATAACTCACAAAAAAAATAAAAGCAAAGGTCTGTGCGACATGAACCACAGAGTTGGCAAAAAAATTGAACATAAAAATAACAAAAAAAAAGTACAAAAAATTTTAGTAGTTTGATGAAAGAAACCAATTTGCGTCATCATAAGAAAATATCATTCTTGTAAGATACACAGCTGAAAGGAATCATAACTTAAGAGCACTTGTAATTATTTTATTTGTGGTAATTTATGGCGACGTTAGATTAAAGTATTGTTACATCAAATAAATGTAAAGTCAAAATCTAATTAAGCACCAAACGTCAGATATCAAGGAACTAGGTAGAGTTTAATAAGAAGTCAAGCCAATTCGAAGTAAAGTTAAAGTCAATCGAAGTTAAGTTTAACTCAAATCGAAGTCAAGTCGAAGCCAAGTTGAAGTCCTGTCAAAGTTTAGTCCAAGTCAATTCTACAATATATCAAGTTCAAGTTAATTTAAAGCTTATACGACGATCATTTTAAGTCAAATTAAGTCGAAGTCAAGTCGAAGTAAATTTAGAGTCCAGTCGAAGTTAAGTCGCAGTGAAGTCAAAGTCAAGCTCAAGTCAAATCGATGTCAGGTTCAAGTTTATTTGAAGTCAAAGCGAAATTATTTTAGCCGTCACTTTTTGTATTTCGAAAGCTCAAGCCAACGACAAGCAAGACACGAGAAGCAATAGAATTTTGTATATAAAAAAATATTGCTTCTCGTGTCTAACTTGTCGTTGGCTTGCATTTTCGATATACAAAATAAAGCATTCAAGTTAAGTCAAGTTAAAGTCAAATTGAATTGAAACCAGGTAGAAGTTATTTTGATCCGAATTGATCCAAGTCAATCCGAAGCCAGGTCGTAGTTCCTTTGAAGTCAAGCAGTCGAATTTAATTTGAAGTAAAGCTGAAGTCAATTTAAAATTGAATCTAAGTATAATTGGATTCAAATTGAAATGTATTCGAAGAAAAGTTTAAGTCTAGTCAATGTTAAGTCGAAGTCAAGTCAAAATCGAGTCAAAGATAAGTCAAAGTCAAGTCAAAGTCAAGTCGAAATCAAGTTGAAGTTCGATCGAAATCAAATAAAAAATAATTTTAAACCAAGTTGGAATCAATTCGAAATCAAGTCGAAAATTCGGAATGCAGTCAAAGTGAAATGGAACTCAATTTAAAGTCAAAAGTCCAAGTTAGGTCTATGTTAAGCCCAGGTCAAAGTCTAGTCAAGTCGAAGTCAAGTAGAACTCAATTTTAAGTCAAGATTTGAAGTCAAGTCAAAGTTCATTCCAAATTAGTCGAATTCAATGCGAAAGCAATTCGAAATCAGTTGAAATAATATCGAATCCATGTTAAAGTCATGTTGGAGTTAAGTTAAATTCGAATCGAAATCAAGTTCGAAATCAATAAAGAGTTGAAGTCAAGTCGAAATCAAACTAAGGTTAGATCGAAATCAAATAATAATTAATTGAATACCAAGCCGGAATGAATTCGAAATTAATACGAAGTCAAGTCGAAGGCAAGTCGAAATGAAATCGGAATGCAGTCAAAGTTAAATTGAACTCAATTTGAAGTCAAAAGTCCAAGTTAAGTCGATGTTGAGTCAAGGTCAAAGTCTAGTCATTTCGAAGTCAAGTCGAACTCAATTTTAAGTCAAGACTTAAAGTCAAATAAAATTCATTCCAAATAAGTCTAATTCAATGCAAAATCAATTCGAAATCAGTCGAAAGAATATCAAAGGCATGTCAAAGTCATGTCGAAGTAAAGTTTAAATCAAACCTAAATCAATTTGTAAGTCAAAATCAAGCAACAGTCCATTAAATTTGAAGTCTAAGTCAATGCGAAGTCAAGTCAAAGTCATGTCGAAGTCAACTTGAAATCAAGTTGAAGTCAAGTGTAGAAGATTAGCCGATATTAAGTTAAGGTCAAATTCAAATCAATTCGAAGTCAAATCGAACTCATTTTGAAGTCAGGCGTTGAAGTAAAAAGTTTAAGTTCATTACAAGTCAAGTCGAAGTCAAATGGAAAGCTAAATCAAGTCACAGTCCATGCAATGTCAAGTTTATGATATATCAAAGTAAACTTGTTAATGTCATGTCGAAATTAAGACGAAATCAAGATGAGGCCGAGTCAAAATATAGTCGAAGTCAAGTCGAAATCAAGTTTAAATCAAGCCTATAGCAGGTGAAAGTCCAGTAACAGTACATTTTATATCAATTCATAGCCATTTCGAAGTCCATACTAATTCAGGTCAAAGTCTCCTACAAGTCAAGTTAAAGCTGAGTTTAAGTCAAGTGGAACTAAAGTTGAAGTCAAAAGACAAAGTTAAGTTGATATAAAGTCAAAGTGAAATTCAAGTCAATTCAGTCATTTTGAGGTCAAGAGTCAAAATCAAAAATCTTGTTCGAGTTGAAGTCCATTCCAAGTCAATCCGAAGTAAAGTTGAGCGTCAAGTTGAAGTCAAGTGAAATTCAATACGTAATCAAATTACATCTCATTCAATATCAAGTCGAAGTAATGTCGAAGTCATGTTAAAGTCATATCAAGTTAAGGTCAAATCAAATTTAAACCAAGTTATAGCCAGGTTGAAGTTAAGTCGAAATCAAGAAACTGTCTATTCAATATCAAGTCAAAGTCATATCAAAGTCAAGTTGAAGTCCATTCGAAATCAAGTTGAAATCAATTTGAAGTCAGATGTCAAAGTTATGTCGATGTTAAGTCAAGATAAAGTTCAAGTCAATTCGGAGTCAAGTCGAACCCAATATGAAGTCAAGAGTCGAACTTCATTCCAAGTCAAGGCGAAATCAAGTTGAACGTGAAGTTGAAGTCAAGTTCAATTGAATATGAAATCATGTCAGAGTTCATTCAATATCAACTCTATGTTATTTCGAAGTTACGTAAAATTATGTCAAATTTAAGACGAAGTCAAGCCGAAATCAAAATGAAACCAAACCAAAACCATGTAGAAGTCAATTTGAAGTCAAGTTGACGTCAATTTAAATTTAGTCAAGTCAAGTAAATTCAATGTCAAATCGAACTCAATTTTAAGTCAAGATTCGAAGTCAAAAGCCCAAGTCAAGTCAAAGTTCATTTTAAGTTAAATCGAAGTCAAGTCGGATGTCCCTATCAAGTTGAAGTCATGTTGAAGTCATGTCAAATTAAAGCCATAACCGAGTCGAAATCAAGTTGAAACCAAGTCAAAGCTAAGTCGAATTCGAGTCGTAGTCAGGTTGAAGTCAAATCAAAGTCAAATAACTGTCCATTCAATTGAATCAATTGACTTCGACCAAACATGCTTATCGAAGTCAAGTTGAAATCCATACGAAGTCAATTCAAACTCAAATTGAAATTAAAAATTCGCAGCTAAATCGATGTTAAGTCAAAGTCCATACCTAGACAATTCGAAGTTAAGTCGAAATCAGTTTAAGTCCAAAGTCGAAGTCAAAAGTAGAAGTCAAAACGAATTTCACTGCAAGTCAACTCGGACGTCTAGTTGAAGTCAAATAATTGAAGTCAAATTAAATGCAAAATTATGTCACAGTCAATTTAGTATTTAGTAAGTCAAAGTCATGTTAAGCTAAGCCGAAATCTTATCGATATCGATTTGAACCAAAATTGAAGTCATGACAATAGCAAATACCCAACAAGCCGAAGTCAAGTCGAAGTTAAGTCGAAATATATTTAAAACAGAGTTAAGTAGCAAGTATCTGCATTGAAGCATGAAATGTGCAATATTAAAAATCAAGTATCAAATATCAAAAATTAAGTATAAATTATAAAACTTAGAGTTTTAAGCAAAAAAAGATATGATATCCCTCATCACGAATACATATTAAGGCTGCTTTGTTCTCAAAACAAAATATTGCTGTGAATTACATTATTTGGCTTGATAATTAATAGCAAAACTTTAGTATAACTTTAAATTTTATGAATTTCTTCGAATCTTTTTAACTATATATATATAAAGTAATACCTTTTGGGAAATTAACAAATTTCCAAGCATTTAAATGTTGCCAAATAACTGCAACTCACGCAATTCTAACCTTTTAAAATGTAATCAAACTTTAAAATTGAAAACTTTCAGTACCTACAAAACATTTCCTTGTGTTGAGCAACCAGATTAAAATCTCAAAAAATAATGATGAATTCCTGAACTTATGAACGTTGATGAGTCGTTCTTATAGTATTCATTGAGCTGATAAAAGTATGCTAGTCTATAGCTTGTCACATGTACACATGTATACGTACATGTCTCACTTGAACTAAGCTGTGAGCACGTACAGAATCGAAATAACAAATATGACTGCAGGGTATTTTGTTGAAAGTTTTCGCATTTATTTCTATTTCGTTTTAAGGATGAGCGTAGAGTGCTTTTTCTCAGTCTTAGTTGCATTACACTTTGAAATAAGTTCAAAATGTTTGATAAAAGACTGTTAAGGTTGCGCATGTTTTTACTTTTATGGGTTGCCAAAAAAAGTATGAACTATGTGGGAGCATCATTAATATAGAATGTAGGTGAAGAATTTTTGGAACTCAAACAATCACAAAAGTGTGCATTTATTTAGAGTGGCACTTTGACGACTTTAAGGGCTTTATTCTAAGAATAGTGGGCTAAATGCCCATAGGCACGATTGCACAATGTTCGTCTTTATTTATACATATTTGTGTATGTATGTCTAGGATAGCAATGTCCAAAATAAATGTAAGTGTCTAAAAACAAGTGGGAAAAGACCAATTATGTTGAAGAAAAATAAGAACAAATCAAGTTAATATACATACGATTTGACCTGTTTTGACAAAAAATTTGGCATTCTGATAAAACTTTTACTTTGTGTCGCTTATGCTGTTTTTCTAAGTTTATTCAAGCAAAAAATATATCAACATACGGCTAGATGGATTTGTTTCTTTTTTTTTTCTAAAAAACATTTTTTATTTTCGTACTCTACTTTTAATTCTAGGAAAAACTTTTCGAGAACATAAACCGGGCACAAAAAAAAAACGAAATGGCCATTTCAGCCATTGAAATGACTTCGATCGAGCTTGATATGATCAACTGTGTTGTGCGTGTTGTGAAATGTTTGAACACAAATGATCGAGAACTTGACATTCAACTTTTATGCCGACCCCGAACGGCTTATGTCCTCAATAAGCTTTTCATGGCAGTTTTTACTCTATGAGTTTGCCATTGTCTGCAGAGAGGTGACGGCAGAACAGAAAAATTAATTCAATTGAAAAAACTTTCTGTGTCAGGGGGGAATTGAACCGGGATTTTCTGGTGTATGGGCCATGCACTCTACCCACTGCGCCACAGCCACCACACGGGCACGGTAAATTTATTTTCCGGGAAATTTCGTTTAAAGAATTTTATTATACTGCCGTCATAAGGAAGAGTGCGGCATCTAGCATGAAAATCAAAATTGATTTTATTGTATTTTCCTTATTAGTTATCCAACCTCTTTAGCATGATAAAATAAAACTCACAAATTTATTGCCTCAAGTCTAAATATTTTGATCTTTATTGTCATATCAACATAAAATTTAGGGTTCATTCCATGATAAGACGCAGTATCTACAGAAACAGAGTCAATAATGCCGTATCTAAATGTAGATGCCGCACTTTGACTCTGTTTTTTATTGATTTTTATAAACAAATTTTTTTGAGTCATACAAAATAAAGTTTGCGTCAAAACCATTTTTTTAATTAATTGATTGTAAATAAATATTGTACATTCAGTTTTACGCTAATAATATGGATCCTTTATATCGGTAAGATGGTTTTGATGACATTTTAAATAAAAATAAACAAACTTTTTTCTTTATAGATGCAAAAAGTAATGTAGATACGACTTTTTAAAATTTTTCAATTGCCTGAATTTGAAGAAGAAGCTAGCAAAAAGCGGCAACTACAGTATTTTATGCAACAGTTTTTGCATTATTGGTAAGTTCATTAAAAATCCTTTATAATTAATACTGTGTAGTATTTAACTATCCTGACCAACTAAATTTTTATAATTATTCCATCCCTTGTTCATGATATATTAAATTTTTATTTTTAGGCATTTTCCTGAGAAATTTAAAAAGTGTAGATGCGGTTCTTTTGCTTATGACGGCAGTATATGTATATAAAAGTGCATCATGGCGTATGAGTGTTATTCAATAAATGTGCATCTAATTTAATTAAATGATTCTCATACGCCACGGTGTACGTTGAATATATTATTCGAAACTTTTCGTTTAAAGAACTTAATTTTATTTATTTATTTATTTATTTATTTATTTATTTATTTATTTATTTATTTATTTATTTATTTATTTATTTATTTATTTATTTATTTATTTAATTATTTATTTATTTATTTATTTATTTATTTATTTATTTATTTATTTATTTATTTATTTATTTATTTATTTATTTATTTATTTATTTATTTATTTATTTATTTATTTATTTATTTATTTATTTATTTATTTATTTATTTATTTATTAATTTATTTATTTATTTATTTATTTATTTATTTATTTATTTATTTATTTATTTATTTATTTATTTATTTATTTATTTATTTATTGGCCAAACAAGGTGATTTATTTATTCTAACTTAATTTAAATTTATTTTATTTTATTTTTATTTTATTTCTTCTCCCCTTTCCTTGTTCAACCCTCCTAAATGACATGATTTCACGAACACTTCAAAAAGGAGGGGCAGAAAGAAAATTAAAAGTAAGAGTAAAATGTACTTACATACTAGAAAGAGAAGAAGAAAAGAGAGAAGATAAAACGCTGGGTTAACTAGGAAGACAGAGAGACTTAGATAGTACTTATGTCAAACAAATTTAGAGAGGGCATGCTTAAATGTGGTATACATACGAGTAACTATATACAGGTAATTTAACTTAAGCCTGAGTTAATTTTGGTTAACGAGGAACTAAGACAGGGTTTGCTTGAAAGACGATTTGGACATGGAAGGTGAGAAGTATATGGAAACGTTATTAAATTTTCTACAGCATCGATTGATGGATTCATTGTTTGCGTATGTAGTTTGGTGCTGATATTCAGTTATCAGTCGAGTATGCCTAGTACGTCTTATTGGTTCGTTGAGGCATATCATACTTGAAATATATTCGCTGTCAATAGCTCCATTAATAACATCAAATGTGAAACCTGAGCCCAATAATGATCTTCTTGATGATAATGGTATCAAGCTTAAAAGGCTGAGTCTGTATTCATATGAAGGAAGGCTATTATAATCACGGGGGTTGTACATGTCTCTCAAAGTGTATAGTAAGAATTGCTTTTGAATAGACTCGATTCTTTCGCTATGGGAATCGAAGGACGGATTCCAAATTATGCAGACATATTCAAGTATTGGCCGCACTAGCACACAGTATAAGGATGAAGTGACCCAAATATTCTTGAATTCATTTGCTCGCCTTTTTATAAAACCAAGCTGTTTGCTGGCTCTGGACAAAATTTTGTCATAGTGCAAATTAAAGCGCATCTTGTAATCCAAGACTACTCCAAAATCCACTACATGATTGCCTCCTTTAAGCTCAGTGCTATTGAGTTGGTAGGTATGTAGTGCCATGTTGTTCTTACAAGAAAAACTTATAACATTGCATTTATTGGCATTAAGATGCAGTTTATTTTGGATACACCATTGCTCCAGAGACAACAGTTTTGACTGTAAAAAAATGTACATATATCTCTGATTTGATTGCATAGTACATTTTTAAATCACCTGCATACATAAGGTGTGGACTGCATACATAAGGTATCGTTCAGGACTTCTGACAAGTCTGAAATAAATATGTTAAAAAGAAGAGGTCCAAGGTGGCTGCCTTGCGGAACTTCTAAGGAGACTTCAATTTGTTTTGACAAAATTCCTTGGAATTTAATATACTGTGATCTGCCGTCGAGATATGATTTTATATACAATTTCACCGTTAAATATGAGTGTCGTTTAATAAAATTGCATGCCATTTACTTAAATTACACTCATACGTCACAATGCACTTTCATTTCAACAAATTCTACAAACAAAATTCCGAGGAAAATAAATTCATGGCACCCATATGCTCTCGAATTGTTATTTTCTTAGAATTTAACGTACAGTACTAAAATGAATGGTTCTAGGAATAAAAATTTCATCTCAAATAAATTGATTCGCTCTAACGAATATGCTTCACGATATGGTAAATATGGCTTTATTCTTGCTTTCGTATCAATGTTTTCATATAATAAAAATTAATTTCATAGTTGTAGTGGTGTGTGAATGTTACGTTTATAAACAAACCTTATGAAACAATTTATCTTAAAAACAAAATATCCATTAAAAGATCTCATCAAGCTAAAACTTTTGTCCGTCATCTCCATCATCCTCTCGAATTAGTTACGTCTGCGAGGGGGGTTGCACAGTGGGTTGATTTTTGCTGAGGCTAAGGCATAACACTTGCTCAGTACATTTTGTATATTTCCACGGTGCTTAATTTTTTTGTGGAAGTAACTAATTACCTTATTTCCCTTATTTGCTCAAGGCTTGCATTGTGCCTAAATGTCGGAAAATTTTCGCATATACTTTAGCAATGTTCGTGGACTGAGAGCGAATTTCTTCTCGATCTATGCATATTGTGCTCTTTAATAGGTCTCAAATAATGGCACTAAGTGAGACCCAGGGGACGGAGGACGCAGATCTACTGGATTTTCATATTCCAGGGTATCACTTACTGCCATTGTTTTCATCGCATAGGAGCATCGCTCCTTTTATGTGAGAACAGATGTGGCATACCCCCAGCTCGAGCGGGGTCTGAGCGTCACCGATCCGGAATTCAGCTCCATGTGGGTGAGGTTCAGAGTTCATTTGCACTTGCTACATTTTTGTTTCGTGTATAGAAGTCTGAATTTAGGGAGGGAACCCACTTTTAATAAATTTGTCTCTCTCTCTCTGATTCGATTACGCACATTTTGGGTTTGTTTCCTGATAACGAAATCGTTGTTGCCGGCGATTTCAATGCCCACAACTTGGCTTGGTTATATGTTGAGCTTTTTTCTAAATTACACAAATTGATTCAACTAGTGAAGGAACCAACATTGTTCTCACGAAATGATTTGCAAAGCCATAACATCTTAGATCTTTTTCTGACTTCTCATCATGAAGGATATGATGTGAGTGCCAATGCACCTCTTGATAATTCGGACGATTGTACCATCTCCGCTTTTTTTTCATAGTCTGACCTTCGCACCTCTACGCCTAAAGCCCCGATAAGGACTGCATGGTTTTATGAAACAGGAAATTGGACTGCTTTAAATAATTTTTATCGCAACTTTAATTAGAAATTATGTTTCGCTGATAGAAATGTGAATGCCGCGGCTGTCGTGGTACAAGAAATTTTCTTATTGGGTATGCGGTCTTTTATCCGCAATAAGAAGAAAAGCGATTTGATAAGAATGCTGATACCAATTGAATTCGCATCAAGGCTAGGAATCGCTGTAACGCAATTTTAAAACGCGAAAAGTTTCTTCACGAAACTTGCATTAGAGAACAGGTTATCCTCTGCCCTAAAGGGAGCGAAAACTTTTGGTCATTTGTTAAAATAGTTAAAAATCAAACGTCTTCGTCGATTCCAACTCTTTCAAAAGATGACCAAATCTTCACTAACTCGGTTAATAAGGCGAGGACAATTCGACCTGTTGGCTTGATTGCTTGCACATAATTCCACAATTTCAGATAGTAGTCAGTCATTGCCCTTTGTCGGGATTAGTTCCTCTTCAATAAAGGAGATATATTTTCGAACGAGAGTAGTCAAGAGAGTATTTGCAAATTTTAACATAAGCAAAGCCTCTGGTCCCGATGTTATTCCACCAATTGTGCTTAGAACGTGTGCTTCTACACTGGCTCGGCCTTTGCGCATCCTTTTCAACATCTCCTACAGGACAGGAGTATTTCCATATTGTTGGAAGGTCGCAAATGTCCAGCCAATACCTAAAAAGGGCGATGTCACGAATCCTGCAAACTACCGACTCATTGCGATATGATCTACGCTTTCCAAAGTTATGGAGAGCGTTATAAACTTCCACCTAATGAGCTATTTGGAGCACAACGAATTGCTAAGTGACCGTCAATATAGTTTTCGTATTGCCCGCTCTAGTGGTGACCTTATGGCGTTCCTTACAGAAAAATAGAACCAATGCGTTCACCTGTTCGGTGAGAGCAGGGTTGTTGCTCTGGATATTTCAAAGGCATTTGACCGAGTGTGGCATAAAGCACTCGTCTCTAAGCTAATTGCATACAGTGTCGGTGGTAACTTTGCGCGGTGTATCACGTGCTTCTTTAAGGATAGACAATTTTTGGATTAACAAGCTGCACTTGCCGTAAGGCTTAAGCAACTTGTGTCATCTAAAATCTAGGGTAATATTTCATGAAACAGACAACCAGAATTTATTGTTGTACCACAACATGGACCCGTTTATGTTTTAGACAAGTAAAACATACGGGCCATCCGGTATGGCAACACGAACATGGAAGCTGTTTTACAAACACAAAGCATCACCCAGTGCCCTGCTGATTAGGCGCATTATGTAATAAATTACATACTGCCCATAATAGCAGTACCAGTTTAGACTTCAGTAGTAACGTACTTACAATTCATCTACTGATGAAGACGAGACCTACCCAATCTCTTGCATATTAAGACAGATATGCCAGCCCGGTCGTACCACTGCGCGACCCCGCCGGTCAATCTAGACCTGTGTAGCATTCACACAACCACAACCAGTACGAGACTCCCTGAAGGGCCAGCCCACGACAGTCATCTGGGCAACTCGATCCCGTCAATGAGAATCCACAACATCCCCGCAAAAAGACCAAAAATACACCAATGCAATTATGAAAAGTACATTCATGTGCATGACCGTCCTCAATGAACACTGAAAGAGCTATTTTAACAATTCCCAGCTGCCGGCTCAACTGCAAACTGTTGCACATGTCTGGTACCTACTTTGGAAGACCTTTGCAAATGCCACTCTTACTCTGGCAGTCCGGATTTCAACATCCAGACAGAGTATAGGCCACTGTCCTCAGGGACTGCCGTGCTCAGTATGAGAACCCAAGTTTTACAACCCATTACTACACTTCCCTAAGTGACTGCCATGCCAGTTTGAGGGTGCAAGTCAAAACATCGACTAGCAAATCACAAGGAAAGCCAGAGTGTCGACATATATAGCACGTATGCCAAACACTCACATCCATAATTTCCAGCCGATTTAAGGTCTCAGTGCGGTGGATAGATAGGGTCTACCCCATTTGACGGGTTAAGACTGTCCCCGTACTAACAACTTTTAAGGTCAATTGCTATACCTTCGCAGGCTTGTTTCATATCGATATGCCGAATATGAGCTGCTACTAAGATGGGCGCCACCCCGAGCTCATGGTTGGAACTATCAGTTTTTACGTTTGCAGGACCTATCCTACAAACAACCATCCTCCTTTATCCTGGCTGTGGTCAGACAGGCGCAATTAAGTTGCTAACCTGGCGGAGTTTTCCTTAAGGACAGAACTATCCGTGTCGTAATCGGCACTCCATTTCGTGGAGTGAGCACGCCATCAACGCAGGAGTACCGCAGGGTTCAGTCCTATCACCAACTTTGCTTCTGGTTTACAACCCAATTCATTCGTTTGCGGACGACAGCAGCATTTGTCATTCATATTTTTTTAAAAAATGCCCGAGTTCTTCGGAGATTGAGAGTAAGAGACAAAATATGAATAACAAACTTCTAAATGACTAGAAAAAAAATTTCCGAGTGGGGTATTGCTAACAGAGTAGAGTGAAATGCAAACAAGGCCCAATGTTACCTGTAAACCCACAAGCGAATGAACTGTTTCTCAGCTCCCCTGAATATGAATGGTGTAAATATTTTGGAGTCATAACTTCGTTGGAATGAACACATTTTGTATGTGTTGTAAGAAGCGCCCAAGTGCCTAAGTTTCTTAAAACGGTGCAAGCGATACTTCACCCCATCTGATCTTCGAATAATCTATACCTCATATATAAGGCCTAAAATGGAGAACAATTCGCACATTTGGGCTGGAGCTTCGAGATCTTATTTGGAGCTTCTGGACCGAATACAACGTCGTGCGATATATATGATAGGATATGAAAACATTTTATATCCTCTCAGTTATCTTGGGCATCGGCGCAATGTTGGTTGCCTAAGCCTTTTATGTAGGTTCAACCATGAGAAGTGTTCAAGAGAGGTACTTGGCCTGACGCCACCAGTTCGTGTATTTCGTGTAGACCATCCCTTTACCATTGCATCGGTGCCTAATATAACCTCGCCTTGCCGAGATAATTCGTTTTTTAGTCGTACAGCAAGGTTGTGGAATAATCTGCGTGTGAGCTTGTTCCCCGGCAGTTTTGATCTGTGTAAGTTTAACGCAAGTCTTCTCCGTCACTACTCCATCTTTCCACCCTCCAACTAACTATCAGCCGTCTTCCGAATTAATGCAATGCCTTCGCATTTAAAGGGCATCCCCTGAGCGTTGGTTAAGTTAAAAAAAAACAAGTTTGAACTAGAACAAACCGCAAAAGCCTACCTTCAGATTTATGTTACAATTTTACGTTGGTGTTGTAAAAATAATCTTTAACTTTAAACTTCATATCTGAAAAAAAAACCAATTTCATTCAAATACTAGTGAATTCACTAATTTTTCAGAAATTTCATGTTTACACAAGAGTTATTCTTCGGTCTCACAACAGCTGTCAGTCACAGGCTATCAAATGTTTAGTAAATGTTTATAAGTACTGGTTTTGGCCTGACAATTTGGTGCAGACGCTGCTGGCAGCACTGACAGGAAGCAGTAGCAGCTACTCGTTATTTTAACTCTTACTGTGTTGCGGCACTTTAATTGGCTCAAGCTGCTGTTGTCGTCAACTTTGTTGACAGATGCTGTAAACAATTTTGAACATTTTGCTGCGCTTATTTTTTATAACTAAAGAGGAGAAGAAGTTTAACCATTTTTTTTTAAATTAAATGTTAAACGAGCCAAAAAAAATTACAAAAAAAAACTGCTTGTTTCCTACATTATTTTGAGACAAAGGCAATTTTATCTCTTTTGTGTTAAATATTAAATCATTAATCAAATGAAATTACAGCCAAGAAGAGAAATGATGGCAACGCTGCACTGATTGGAAAGTGTATCAACATAAATAGCGTAAAAACAAGCATGTTTATCGACAAATTTTTACAAAGGATTTTAGTTTTTGCTACAGCTCTTACCATAATCATCATTCTGAGCGCAAAAAACTATGACGCAAGAGACATAAACGAAAAACCGCAACAAACGCATAAAAGTATGCAATGTTTTTATGTT
The DNA here is from genome assembly GCA_914767935.1 of Coremacera marginata. Classification (NCBI taxonomy): domain Eukaryota; kingdom Metazoa; phylum Arthropoda; class Insecta; order Diptera; family Sciomyzidae; genus Coremacera; species Coremacera marginata. The sequence continues at coordinate 152,503,027 of OU612045.1, forward strand.
TAAGTACTTTTAGCTGCTGTTGTTGTTGTTATTGCTGTAACTACTCAGCCGCATCAAAAGGCATGACAAGCTCTTGCAAAAAACTTTGTGTTCTGCATTAATTCCTAGCGATTAGAATACGATTTTCTGACAAATTCAGTGACTGGCAAACATCGAGCAACAGCAAAGCTAACAGCAAGGGATGAGGTTTGGCAAAGAAAGAAGCATCAATTTGGTTATATGACAGCACAATTGGGAATTATAGCGGAAGAATACTGCAGAAAAATAGACCGAAAATAAACTTTTGTGCTATAAGCAAATATTTTGCCGTGGCATAAATAATACATAAAAAAGAAAAGAAAAGCCGTAAAGGAGAACTTGCAAAGCTTTTAAGATTCAACCACCTTAAATATTAATAGAACAATGAATGCAAAGTTTTGATAGACAGACGGAATAATAAATGGGTCAATTTTTTACTCACAAAGTTAACCGTGATAGCCTGGAGTGAAAAACAAACGCAAGGTGAAGAAAACTCAACGGAAATCAAAAAATTTGTATTTGACCTTAAAGATATGCAGATAAAATCTTACATTACCAAAGTGGCATTAAAAACACAACTTTTAAGTTTAAAAATTTTTACAATGAAAATTAAAAAAAAAACCTTTATGAAATCTTTAAAATAAAATCTTATTAAAGGTAAAACAAAGACTTCAACGATAAGAATACAAATCTCAGTTTAGCACTTTTTAGTGGAAACAAAAAGTTATGCACATAAAATGCATATTATACCGGCGGAAATAATTAAGCCCAAGGTCAAGTTCATAACATGGCACTGAAATGTCAAACATATTTAGAAACACAAAGAAAAAAATCATAATAAAGAACAAAAGAAAAAATAAAAGCAAGAAAGCAAAAGTTTAACATCGTCAAAGTCAATGTCATGGAGAACAGGACATGTTTAAAGGTAATCAGCGAAACCTTTAAAGCCGTCATCTTGTAAGAAGTTCACAATTTATAATGTGTGGCAACGCTTCGAAACACAATTAAAGTAAATTAATTGCAGCAACAACATGAAATATTACACCGAGATAAAGCTCTTTGTTTTGTGTTTTAAAGTAGTGGAAAAACATCGGATGTTCTTCTTAAATTTTAAAGGTGAAAACAATTTGTTGACGTTTCTTTTGATTAACTACTGTAAAAAAGCGAGAGAACTCAAAAAACAAAAAACCACTTTTATATTTCCTTAATTCTAACAAAAAAAAAACCAAATTTTAAGTTTCAAAAGCTTGCTACTTTTTCAAATGGAATATGGAACAAGGTATTGTGATCGTGGGAGTGCGCAGGACTTTTCTTAAGGAGAGACAAAGGTCTACGTGGAAAGTTCACGTATTTATTCTGGAAAGGTCCTTAAAAAAGGACCTAATATGGGCCTATGGAATTATATTTTCTGAGATATTTGGTAAATATTTTGTGAACATTGTTGCAATTTACACCGTACTGAACTAAAAAAAAAAAAAAAAAAACGAAATGTTTGCACACAAATGATCAAAAACTGGGCCAACATGTTTTACGCCGACTCCGAAAGGCTTATGTTCTCAAGAAGCTTTTCATGGCAGTTTTTACTCTCTGAGGTTTGCCATTGTCTGCAGATAGGTGACGGCCGAACAGAAAAATTAATTCAATTGAAAAAATGTTCTGTGTCAGATGGAGGATTCGAACCTGGGTTCTCTGGCGTAAGAGTCACACACTCTACCCACTACGTCACGGCCGCCACACCGTCCTGAACTATCAGAACAAAATTCAAAATTTTTGTAAAATGATTCTTTTGTTCATTCTTAATTTGTTCAGAAGATAAGATGCATCAGGAACACTCTTCATTACACAAGATATTCATAAAATTGATTATACTGAAAAAACTTATATAAATGGTGGTTAAATTTTAAGGGCCGATGTTGAATGTGAACCACACCTAAACGTCAAGTTTTTTTCTGCATTTCATTTAACATTTCTCAATTTCAGACTAACTCAATTTGAACCATGGAAAGATACACAATCGAGCAACACGTGATAGTTATTCAGGCTTATTATGAAAATGGGCGTTCAAATCAAAATGCATATCGTGCACTTCGTGATTTTTTTCGGTCAATTTAATCGTCCAAATGTGCGTACAATCAGAAAAAATCGTGCAAAAATTTGAGCAAACCGGGTCTGTAGGAGATGTGAAAACACCAGTGTATGCTCGTACAGCTCGCACTGCAGAAAATATTGCTGCTGTTCGCGATAGTGTGGCTGAAGAGCCGTCCACCTCAACTCGTCGTCGTGCCCAACAATTGCACCTCCCACGCTCGTCGTTGATGAACATTATGCATAAAGACTTGCATTTACACGCTTACAAGGTGCAACAGACTCAAGAACTAAAGCGTCTTGACTATTTCAAGCGTCGTCAATGGTCAGAATGGTGGCAAGAAATGGCAACAGTGGATGATCAATTTTCGAACAAAATCATCTTCAGTGATGAGGCACATTTTCACCTCAGTGGATTCGTCAATAAGAAGAATTGCCGCATTTGGGCGAATGATAATCCAAGAGTGATTGTCGAATAACCAATGCACCCACAAAAAGTGACTGTTGGGTAAGGTTTATGGGCTGGCGGCATCATCGGGCCATATTTTTTCCAAAATAAGGCCGGTCAGGCAGTTACTGTGAATGGTGCTCACTATCGTGAGATGATAACGAACTGTTTATGGCCCGAATTGTAAGATATGAATGTGGACGATATGTAGTTTCAACAGGACGGTGTCACTTGCCACACAGCTAACGAAACAATGGCTCTTTTGAATGACTAATTCAATGGCCATGTTATCTCACGTGGTGGCGATGTCATAATATAATAAGTCGGGGATTGGCCGAATTAGACCACAGTGGGTCCCTTTTCGTCCCCTATTTGACGAAGGATGCTACTGCTCGGAGCACTCATAAGTGAGCATGCTCCTTATATAAGCACCCTTTGTCACCTCAAGCATGTCCTAGTAGGTCAGTTGACCAATCTAGACTTCGTCAATAAATGGACGTCCCAGAATGGTCAATCTTATGCTTGCCAACGCCGGACACTGGCACAAAATGTGTGCTGCTGTTTCCGGCTCTTCTAGGCATAACCTACACGCATCGTCCTCGGTCAGAGTCATCTTCCTGAGATGGTACATGTAGGGACCGTGTCCTGTGACCAGTGCAGTAAGCCAGCTTAAAGTCTTCCGATTGTATCGGGTGACTTTTGCTGCCTCACTACTTGACCATTTCACGGCCGCCTTTGATTGCCTGCAATTACCAGCTTCTTCCCACCTTGTACGGTGTTCCGAGTCCGTCCATTGCTTAATAAGGCCTGCCACCATGTTGTCGCCTATGGCGATACGTGGTTCTGGTCCACAGAATTCTTCTGCTGATCCTTCTCTTGATAAAGAATCAGCCTTTTCATTCTGTTCTATGCCAGAATGTCCTCGCACCCACATAAGTGTGAGCTCATTTGTCTGAGCGCACCTATTGAGTTTGGTAAGACATTCTATGGCCAACCTAGAAGTACTATCTGTCCGTTGCATGCACCTAATCACCGACTGATTGTCAAGGGCAATGACAATTTTCTTGCCATTTACCCGTCCATCTATCAAGTGGTCGAACCTCCCCAGCCTCAGTGCACAGGATAGGTTCAACTCCTCTGAGTAGACGCCAGACCCGGCTCTGCCATTCATCAGAGAGCCGTCTGTGAATATTCTGATGTCACTACCAGCGGTTTCTTCACAAACGGATCCATCTGTTATTAGAGTTTTATAACATTTTTCTGTTATTCTCACTCTCTGCCTTCCGTCCATAGGCATACACGTCTCCCTGACATTTCGCTGTGTCATGTCCAGGATGCGCATATGACCATGGAGGGCTGTTGCTCCATGCCACGTAGCATTTCGCAACATCCTGAGGGCTGTTAGCGCTGCCGTTTTTTTTATTTCTAAATCCAACGGTAGCATACCTAACAAAACCTCCATTGCGCTTGTTGGAGTGGTGCGTATTGCCCCTGTTATTCCAACACACGCCAGCCGTTGGACTCTGTCTAGTCGCTTCTTAATGGTTTTCTTACTGACTTTTGTCCACCAGATCACCGAAGCATACGTGATGACAGGTCTAGTCATCATAGTGTAAATCCATTTCATAGCCTCTGGGTTTAGCCCTCATTTTAGACCACAAACGCGTCTACACTGAAACAGAACCCTCTTGGCCTTTTGAATCCTGTCTCCTAGATGTTCGTTCCAGTTCAGTTTACTATCTAGAGTTACCCCTAGATATTTAACTTTCGTGGACATGTTGATTTCAGCTCCAAAAAGTCTAAGTGGTTTTCTCCTCAGGCCTACCCTCTTTCTAGTAAAGAGAATATTGTCTGATTTTCCATTCGGAGTGCTCCCTTCATGATGTCAGAAATGGTGTCAATGAACTTACCACAGACCACCAACGCAATGTCGTCTGCATACCCTATCGTGTGTATGCCCGATTCGTCTAGTCTAGCCAAAAGTGAGTCCACAGTGATGTTCCACAGGGTTGGCGATAACACCCCTCCTTGAGGACATCCTCTACTTACTCTACCTCTAGTCTTGACTCTACCGTTCTGCTTGTTGACAGCCCTGTGCTTGAGCATATTGTCTACCCAATTTGTTATCATTGGGTTTACATTGCGTTCTGTCGGAGCCTGTCGCAGCCTTCCAAAGCATATTTTGTCGAAAGCACCCTCGATGTCCATAAATGTGGCCATCGCGATGCCTCCTGAAAATAACTCTTTTTCAGCCACTCTAACTAATTTGTGAAGAGCACTCTCCGTAGACATGCCTGCTCTATAAGCATATTGGCATCTGCTCAGAGGATTATGCATCAGTGAAGTGCTCTCAAAACAGTCAACCATCACTCTTTCCATCGTTTTCAAGAGGAAAGACGTAAGGCTGATCGGTCTGAACGACTTCGCCTCCGCATAATCTTTTTTTCCGGGTTTCGGGAGAAAGACAACTTCGCCTCTCTCCAGACTCTCGGAACATACCCAGTCACTAAGCAAGTAACGAATATACCCCACAGCCTAGGTGCGATGAGATCTTCCCCCCATTGCATCATAGCCGGAAATATACCGTCCATCCCTGATGTTTTGTACGGAGCAAATGAGCGTATAGCACTCCTCACCCCGTCCATAGTGATCATTCTTTCGGCTTCCAGTCTGTCAACCCTGTGCATCCCTTTCTTCAGGTTTGTCTATGGGTCATCAGACTTAAAACTTCCAGGAAAATGCACCTCCATCAGAACTTGCATCGACTATTCCAGGTTCTCTGCCATGGTTTCATCCGTTTTTCGGATCAGTCCCACTTTGGAGAACGGATCTTTTGAAACCATTTTCTTAAGCCTGCATGCTTCTGAAATAGTTTCCATCCCAGGGCAGAAATCTCTCCACGACAGCCTTTTACGGTGTCGTATGAGGTTCTTAAGTTCCCTTTTCCGTGCCTTGTATTCTGCCCATGTTTCTGGGGTTCTCCCTCTCATGTGCCGATTGAAGGCCTTCCTAACCTTCTTCTTCAGAGATTCGAGTTCCGTACACCACCATGGCGTCGGATCACCCTCGTCTATTGAAGTTGTAGGACATGCCACCTCGTAAGCTTCGACCATGGCCGAACTAAGATGTTTGACATGGCTTTCCACTTCCGCTGTGTTCCCTGGTACTTTTATAGCTTTTTGGGTCAGTGTTTCCCTCAACTTCGCCTTATATTTCACAGGATCCGTGTTCTTGGGTATCCTGACCTTCCTTCTACTCTGCTGGCGTCGGATTCCGAACTTGACTTCAAACTGAATGGATCTGTGGTCCGACATGGTTAGCCTATCCACGACCCTCCAGTTTTCTATTCTGCTCAGAATCTTTCTGCAAATAAGAGTGACCTCAATGACTTCCGCTCGCCTTGCATCAACGAAAGTCGGCTGTACTGCTCTATTTGCTACCAACAGATTATACCTCTCCACAAATTCAAGCAGTTGCTCTCCTCTGTCATTGTTGTTGGTGCTTCCCCACGCAGTATTATGCGCGTTGGCATCACATCCTATGATCACTCCAATGCCTCTTTCCTCACAGTACTTTACCAGGTTCTCCACCTCTTTTAAAGGTGGCTGGTCCGGAGAGTCGTAAGGAAGATACGCTGAAGCCATCATACAAGTATCTGTACCATCCCCGATTCTCACAACGGTAAGATCCGGGGAACATAGGTGTGGCATGTGTACCGCTAGTATACCATGTCTCACCAGGATACAGGTCCTCCGTCTGCCATCTGCCACCGGTTGGTACAGCGTGGCTTTCTGCTCCGAGAGACCTTTGATGTCAATTGGCCGCCAAGATCATGTGATTTGACACCGTTGGACTTCTTTCTTTGGGGTTATTTGAAAGAAAAGGTGTACGTAGATAAGCTAGCAACAATTCAAGAGCTAAAGGATGAGATAATTCGACACATTAACGGCATAGAACCTCACTTATGCCTCAGCGTCATCGAAAATGTTGACCATCGGATGGAGGTATGCCGCCGAGGTCGCGGCGGCCATTTGGCCAATATTTTGGTCCATATATAATTGCACCATACCAATATTATCATAATAAAAAGAAATGACAATAATTTCTTAAATAATTTGTGTTTTATTCAAAATCAACATCGGCCCTTCTTAAAATTTAACCACCCTTTATATTAATACGCTAACACAAAATTTGAACCCCCTTTTTCTCAATATATAGACAGCATATTTAAATGAAACTTATATCATTTAAAAAGTCTGGTTTATGCCAACTGCAAAATATAGTTTTTATTCAAATGGTTTGTCAGAAAGAAAGGTAAAACTTAGAAATTAAAAACACCTTTTTCCCATATATAAAAGAAACAACAACAAAATACAAAGCCACACACTTCTGCTGAACAGCGTTATTGTGGGAGAGTAGAATGCGAGAGTGAAAAAAAAATTTAAAAGCTTCAACAGAGCTGTGTGGCTGTTTTTGCTTTTTCTTTCCTATCTTCACGCACACACTCGATCAGCGTTGTTGAGACAGAACAAAATAAAGGGTGTCTCAATAAACGTGTATATTTTTTTGGATTGTCAAGTAGATATGTTCCGATTCAGAACATTTTGCAAAAATGCCACAAAATTTAAATCGTGCACTCTTATTGGTACACAATATTTTTGTTCATACTAACAGGTGCCAACGGTTTTGATTGCCTGCATATTTACGGAATGTCGTAAGAGTGACTCCGACACTTCAACCGAGCTTTGTTTTTATTGCTGATTTTTGTGTTAAGGGGGTCTTCTCATTGAGCAACTTTTTTTTTCAACTTTTTTTTTTGCATTTATTTATAGCTTGGGTAGTTGTTAATATGCCCCTAAAAGGATTTTTAGAAATTCGAAATACTTTAGAAGATACAGCCTTTTTTGTGAAGCAAGGTCTGATCGACAAGAAGGTGATGGAGGTAATAAAACCAGCTTACGAAGCGCTGTCGGCAGATAATTTGCTTGAAAGATGCCTTGGATCTGAAACTCAGAATTCCAATGAGTCCTACAATTCTGTTCTTTGGTCACTTTCGCCCAAACACATCAACTCAGGCGCACGCACCATCGAAGTGGCCAATTTCATTGCAACGTGCCTCTTCAACGACGGTTTTATACCCATACTTAAAATTATGGGTTTGATGGGTATTGCGATTGGCAAAAACGCATACGAATACGCACTATCTCGCAATGAAGACAGATTGAACCGATCAGAGACTCGAGCTGCGGCATCATCAAAAGCTGGCAGAACGGCTCGCAGAGCAGAGAGGGCAGCAGAAAGCAGTTTCTACGAAAAAGAGGAAGGTGGCCTGTATGGAGCTGGCATCGCCGACTAATATTTGTAAGTAAAAATTGTCAGCTCTTTAAAACTGCATTTAAACATTTTTGATTTTTTTTTTTTTTCCCCAAAAAAATTACTTCAAACTTTAAACGCGTTTATCTCGAACCCACGTTTTTCGAACTGGCGGCCATGATATCTCCAGTTCAACTGAACCGATTTTCATGAAACAAAGTGAAATCGACGCAGAATTGTCAACGTACTCGGGTGAACCTCGACCATAATTTGAAAAAATTTTTTACTATTTTTTTTTTACACTAAACTACAAAAAAAACCCGAAATTGAAATTTTTTTTTTTAATGGCCGCCATTTTGTCAAAAAAAATCACAAAATTAAGCTTGAGCTTCACCCAAAAATTACATCTATACTAATTATAACCCCGTTTTTTTTTTCATTTCAGACGCTCCAGAGACCCGGAATCATGGCCGCCGTGACGACACCTTTTTTTTTCACCACCAACTTTGAAGTCTCATTACTTTTTGAACAGCCCACGTATCGAGGCAAAAAAAATTTTTTTTATTTACTTTGAACCTTTTGTAATACAATAAATAAAAAAAGTTTTCAATTATTCTTTGCATTTTCAAATAAGAATTTTTTTAAAAAGGGTCCAAAAAACGGGTTTTGAATGAGAAGACCGCCTTAATGCCAGCATTTCTGTTTTACCTACAAGGCAAGCAAAAAACATAGCAACGCTTTTGTGTTTTTTGTATTGGGACTCTCACATGGATGGTAGATGGTGGTAGGTGTGTTCAGAAGAAATGTTGAAGGCCAAAAACTATAGGACCAGCTCATGTTCAGTGTGCTCAGAAAAAATGTTGAGGGGGAAAAATAATATGACCAGCTCATATAATTGACAACCCTACGGGTCAGTTCGGAAGAGATATGAACTATAATCGCCGATATTTGTTTTTCTTGTTCGGGGATCCCAAAAAGGATGGCATATAGAGTTTAACTGTGCGTAGAAGAAATGTTGAAGAATCACCTCTATGGGTCAGTTCTGAAGAAAGTTCTTCTATATTTGAAAATTTGATTATTTATTCTAAAGCAGGTTCTTAAAGGCTCGAAAAAATATTTACCGAATAATTTGTATTATGTGACTGTGATACTAATTGAAGACTTTAATATTAATTTCGACTACAGGCGATACTAGTACAATATTAAATATTTAACCATAATTTTTTTTTAATTTTCATCCTTGAAACACAAAATTGTAATATAAACTCATCGTAGAATTTTTCAAATATTAAGAACTGTTCATATAATGAAAACATTTTAAAATTACAAAAAATGCAGCTTCATATTTGTATGTTATAAAATTAATTATACTGGACTCAAACTTAATGAAAAATGTAATCCAAAGACATACATAAAAAAAAAAACTAAATGGCCATTAAGATCAATTGTGTTGTACGTGTTGTGAAATGTTTGAACACAGATGATACAGAACTCAACTTACACAGCTTTATGCCGACTTCGAACGGCTTATTTTCTCAAGAAGCTTTTTTAGGTCAGTTTTTACTCTCTGAGATTTACCATTCTCTGCAGAGAGGTAACGGCCGAACGGAAAAATTAATTCAATTGAAAAAAATTCTGTGTCAGGTGGGATTTAAGCCTGGGTTCTATCACCTACAATTCACGCACTTCAACCAACATGCCACTGCCGACACATATGAGACTAAATTTTGTAGAGGTCTAACAAAATATAACCTATTTTTTGAAGCGATAGCTTTTTTAGCGAATTCTCTATGGTCATTTCCAAGATTTGTCGTAGCGTGAACATCTGGTCGGTGGTAGATTTTCCAGATCTGAAGCCACACTTATAAGGCCCAATCAGTTGGTTTACAATGGGCTTCAGTCTTTCACATAATACGCTGGGCAGGACCTTATAGGCGATATTTAGGAGGCTTATCCCACGGTAGTTGGCGCAAATAGTGGGATCACCTTTCATGTGGATTGGGCAGAGTACACTGAGGTTCCAATCGTTTGGAATGCATTCTTCCAACTATATTCTGCATAGAAGCTCGTGAATGCATTTAAATAGAGCTTCGCCTCCGTTCTTAAACAGCTCAGCGGGTAGACCATCGACTCCCGCGGTTTTGTTGTTCTTAAGCCGTGTTATTGCTGTCAAGACTTCATTATAGTCAGGCAGCGGAACTTCAACGCTGTCATCCATAATTGGGGCTTCCGGGATATCATCTCTATTGGCGGGATTGTTGACGTCATCGCCATTCAAAAGACTAGAGAAGTGTTCCCTCCATAGCGTTAGTATACTCTGGATATCTGTCACTACATCCCAGTTTTTATCCTTGCAGAAAGAGGCCTTGGTTTAGGAGCCATCGGCCAGGCGTCTTATCTTTTCGAAAAACTTTCGAGAGTTATAAGTACACATAACATACAACTTATGAAAATGCTTGTAATTAATTTACATAAATGAAAGTGAAGTGATTTTTCATATGTTGGTTTAATTGTTTTGTTTGTTTGTTGTTTGTTTTTGAAATGTGCAAGTAATAATTTTTCAATTTAATATATAATTTGATTTTTTTATGAAAGTATAGTGTGTATTAGGCTGGACCGAAATACATTGTTAATAGAATAAGTAATCAATTGCAGAAATTCCTTTCTTGTGTAGAATTTTCACTTTCATTGTGCGCGGTGGCCAAACACATAGATACCTTTTTTGTTAGTTGCTGTTCATTGCTTTGCACTGTATGCTACTTGTACATATGGTAATATTCTTTTATCGCTGGATTTATTACCGAATTGTTAAAAATGTTAAACATACAAATATACAAAAAAATTTAAAACATAAGATAGCTCATATGGCGTATTCTGACCGCATGTTTCCTTCATGAATAAGGTATTTATTTTTTATTTTTTTTTTGTTACTTACACAAATTAGTGAAAACGTCTCACAATAAAACAAAGTATGACGGCACTCTGACAGGTCGTTTGGGAGCTCAAAGCACTCATTATATATTTTCTATTTATTATTTTATAGACTTGAAACACAAATAGCAACACGAAAACACACACACTTTTACGCAAGTACAAACTCTACACACACACACGTACACATAAGCTAGGAAATTTTCAACAAAATTAATTTCGAACTTGATGTCTGATGATGAACTTTTTTGTTCTAAATTAAAAAAATAAAGTAAACTTGTATACTTTCGTTTGAGCGCGTGAAATGAACAGCGTAAGAACATGTCATAAAAGTTCATTAAATGTCAAATTAAGTTCAATATATGGCATAAAAACTAAGAATAAAAGAATACTTTTCTGTGCGTAACTACACGCAGAGAAAAAATATGTTTTATATGTTTGGTTTCAAAAAAAAAATATTCAGAGGGAACCACATAATGATTAAGAACTTTCCTTCAATAGCATTATTTTTCGATATAAGAAGATATTAGTTGTGTCCAACATTAACAAAAAAAAAAAAAACTAACGTCTACATTAATATGCTTGTGACAAAATAGAATTGTCTATTTCTACCCAATAAAAATATATTTGCATCACTGTTAAACTCAAAAAGAAAAGAACTCTGCAAATTTAAAACAAACAGAACTCCTTTCTCTTATGTTTTTCGCCTAGACATACATACATATATCTGTTTCTCTTGCACTTGCACGAAAAATAGCGGAAACCTTGTTGCTTTATTAGCTTGCTTTTAACATTTGCCAAGTCTTGACGTCATTTTAAATTTCAAGCAGCCACGCCAAACGTCGAAAAATGTGGCTCTTGTGAAAAGTGTTTCTGAAAATGTTTGTTTAAATTAGAAATGTTTGCGTTTTCATATTAATAAAATAAAAAACAAAATAAAAGAAAAATAAGGTGGTTCAGCAGTAAAAATAGGTGAGTTTTGAAGCTACTTTGCTGATAAAGCGGGTGCTTCGCTGGCAAAGTGGGAAGTAAATATGGTATATGTGAATCCAACCATACTATGTTTCTCCAACTAGAAAATGTGTGCTTATTAAAATTATTGTAATGTCGGATAAACATAATTCTTTCTAAACATGTTTTCTAAACATATTTTGTTTGCTTTAAACCAATAGTTACTTCTTAGCAAATATTTTGTAGTCACAGTGAAAAACTTTTGGCATTTCTTTTGCTAAAATATGTTTCCAAGTAAAATATAGTGTAATCATCGGTAAATATATTATGTTGTTCCTAATTATCGTTTTGAAAATAATTGCTTGACTGCAATTGAATTATGTAGTTTGAAATTAATATATATTTGTCCGTGAATATTTAATGTTATTCTCGACTAAATTATATTTCCAAGCAAACATATAGTAATAGACTAAAAGTGTTCTCAGTCCATTTATAATTACAATCTATATATATATAAAATTGTAAAAAAAAAATCTGTACATGAAATATTTTTTTGAAATTCCTTTTGCGATAGACGTTTTCAAAGACGCTGAGCCCGAAAATCGCATTTTTAAAATTTTTGTCTGTCTGTCTGTCTGTCTGTTAAAGCATCACGCGAAAACCACTGGATGGCTTTAAATGAAACTTTGCATCTAGGTTCCTTATATACCCGGTCATAACATAGGCTACTTTTTATCCAGTAAAAAACTTTGGACCCAGTAGGGGGCGCTGCGATCGGATTCCAGGCATTTGTTTTTTCAGCTTATCTCCGAAACCGTTCATCCGATTTGCATGAAAATTTGTATGTAGAAGTTCGCGGATACGCAGAGTTTTTCGACTTATCTACACTGTTCTATATCGAACACCAGAGGACGCTGTAGTACAAATATTTTGAAAAACCTCGAAAAACTCCTAAGCCGTGCATCAGAATTGCATGAAAATTGGAAGATAGGGGTTTTCTGATGTGGTGAGTGTTTTAGACTTATCTTTTTTGTGCTATTTTGAAAACCAAAGGGCGCTTTAGTACAAATATTAGGAAATCGTGAAAAACTCCAAAACTGCTCATCCGATTTGGATGGAAATTTCTAAATAGTGATTTTCGAGTACGACATTAATTCATTTTGTTTTTATAGTTTATCTTCAAAACAGTTCATCCGATTTGCATGAAAAATTGTGTATAGTTATATAGTTTTTATGACTTATCTACTCTCTTCTATCTTGAACACCAGAGGGCGCTGTGCACAGATATTTTAGAAAACTTCTAAGCTGTTTATCCTGATTTTCATGAAAATTGGGATATAGGGGTTTTCTAATATGGTGACTATTTTGGACTTATCTTTTTTCTACTGTATCGACCATCAGAGGACGCTGCAGTACAAATCTTTTAAGAAATCGTGAAAAAGTAGAAAGCCGCTCATCCGATTTGGATGAAAAATTTTACTAAAGGATTTTCGTGTAAGGCAACTGTTTTGACGGTATCTCTTTTGCTCTGTTTCGAAAACTAGAGGGCGCTGTTGTACAATTTGTACGTGTGTATGTTATGAAACTGTTCCTAAACGGCTGCACCGATTTTGATGAAATTTTTTGTGTGTTTTAAACTGGATCTCTGGATGGTTCAGATTCACAATTGGACCCGGTAGATGGCGCTGTGATCGGGTTCCACGAACTGCATTCATCCGATTTACATGAAAATTTGTATTTAGGGGTTTTCGGGTACGGTAGTTTTTATGACTTATCTATTTTGTTCTGTATTGAACACCAGAGGGTAATGCAGTACAAATTTTTTAGAAATGTCGAAAAACTCCTAGCTGTACATCCGATTTGTGTGAAAATTTTTACATAGGAGTTTCCGGATACGGTGGGTATCTTGGACTTTTTTTCTGCTCTATCTTAAACACCAGATGGTGCTGTAGTACAAATCACTTAAGAAATCGTGAAACACTCAAAAACCACTCATCCGATTAAGATGAAAATTTGTATATCTGATATACAGGATTTGATTATCGAGTATGGAAAGGGCCTTGGCGTTATTTTTTTATTCTACCTCGAAAACCGAAGGGCGCTGTTGTACAAATACCGCAAACAAATCAAAACAAATCATCAGATAAGTATGATTTTTATTAGTAGTTTTCGGGTGCGGTGAGTCTTTTGGCGCTATGTATTTTGCTATATCTTGAACCCCAGAGGACGCTGTACTACAAAATACAGTACGGCGTAGCAAAGTGCGAAGGGTGGTAAATATCTTCTTTTCTTCTTTATGTGTATTTATATCCTCTTTCTTTTTTTGCAAATCAGGCCAGCTGATGTCGAATTCTGTGATATTTGAGGACGCATGAACACATGCGCAAGTCATTTGCGTCGTAAGTTGGCGTTGTTTTGACATTTCAATTTGTATGTTCCCTCGCGAATTGCCAAGAATTCGTTTTTGCTATATTTTTTCAAAAATGTGCAATCTATCGAATACAGTATAAAACTTGGAAATATATTTTTGGAAGCGATCTGCGGCACGCACACACAAATCACGATTTCCCCAACTTTTTCTCATAATTTTCAGATGTTGAAGCTACATTTTGTTCGTTTTGCCTAAGTTACCGGTTTGAAAGATGCACACAAATTTCCCTCTAAAGTTTGTAAAAAGTTTTTTCAAATCAACGACTGAAATCGAAAATTATTTATATCAACTCCCGAGCTAAACCGGGTATTCAACTAGTATTTATATAAATATACAAAATATTTGTTTATTTATTACAGCTTTTTCTTCTTAGCACGAAATTTACAAATATTACACATATATATATTATAAAAACTTTAAGACAATTGAACAAAAATAATATTACATATACTGGTTTCTTGTAACTTAGCTTAATGGTAATTGTTTATTTGTTACAAATTTCCTATATAGCCATGCTCAAAAGAACTAGGCACTCTTTGACATCACCTAAAATAAAGTGATTTTTCGCAGAAGTTTTTATTATTCATTATTTATTCAAAAATATTAATACTTTGTTGGTCGCCCTCTCATTTCTATGACCACTCTTACTCTACGCACCATACTATGTACTAGGTTTTGCAGGTTTCTTCACCAATGTTGTCCCATTCTACTCCGAGAAAAAAGCTTATGTTATATTGAAAAAAAACTAGTATAATTTATAAAATGGCTTTGGCAGTTTTCAGCCACCCAAGTACTTTATCAAAACTCCTAAGTTTTACATGTTGACTTGCCAATTTTTATTGGGAAATACTAACCAAGTATTTGGTAAATTTTTATACACTACTTAAAAAAAAAATTGAATTTCAAAAATATAACTTTTTTCGGGTTTTGGTTTTTTTTTATTTTGCTTTTTTTTTTTTGAAGCTGCCGCCTCTCGTTCTGTGATTTGCTGGACTGAAATCGACAACAACACAAATTTTTCTTTTATCAACACCGCGTCTTTCTTAGAAATAAATGACTTCTCGGCTTTTCTTACTGCTTGACGTCTATTATAACAAGAACATTAAATCAAATTAAATTATATATCAAAATACAAAAATTTTACCTTAGCATGCCGATGAGATTCAAGCCCACACCAACCGATACCACTATGTATGAAGTCACTAGACTACGCATTGAGCCAAACTCGTTCGTTACGAGGAGAGATTTATTCAATATTAATTACAACTGAAGCTATGCTGTGATAAATTTGTGGCGGCCGTGACTTAGTATGTAGAGTGTGTGACCCATACGCTAGAGAACCCTGTTCGAATCCCACCCGACACGGAAAGTTTTTTCAATTGAATTAATTTTTCTGTTCGGCAGTCACCTCTATGCAGACAATGGCAAACCTCAGAGATTAAAAACTGCCATGAAAAGCTTCTTGAGAACATTAGCCGTTGAGTTGGCATAAAGCTGGTAGGTCCAGTTCTCCATCATTTGTGTGCAAACATTTCACAACACACACAACACAATTGATCATAAAAAGTTCGGTCAAAGTCCTTTCAAGGGCTGAAATGGCCATTTCGTTTTCTTTTACGATGTTGTTCTCTACTCTTCTCTGTTTCTGGTCAGCTAGCACTGCACAATATAAAAAAACAGATGAGCCCCGCGGAAGGCGAAAAGAGGGATGCATATAAGCGATGCTTCAAAACAAAACAAAACAAAACAAAACAAAACGAGAGAAAATCATTTTTTTTCGTTTAACATGCATCGTCTTAAGGGCTGATGTCACACGGTGATCGTTTCAACGGCGTAGTTGCTTTCAATAGAAACTGCCAAAAAACAGTTAGAGTGAGAACTGATAAGGTTATTTCTGAATGCAAGGCGATTGACTGAACACCTTTTGGCGTATTTAGGACTTTTTAATATAAAGTTTTTCCACTCTATCTCTCTCCACACTAAGTCAAGCTCTATATTAATAAAAAAAAACGTCCGTGGCGAAGCCGCTGACCACTGTAGCCTGCTAGCATAATATAAATTGCAATATATTTCGTTTAAGCTTAGAAATCAAATTAAATGTTAGACGAAAACTTTTTAAACGTCAACACGTGTTCATTTTTTCTCTCTCTCTCTCTCTCTCTCTCTCTTCTGCCAAAATTCGTTGATAGAAGGCTACAATTCTTCTTTAAATATTAAGAATCGTACATGTTACCTTAACGATACATACAATGTTTTCATAAATATATATATGTAATTATTCGTAACTTACAAATTCCTTTTTTTACTATCCAAAATAATTTTTTTTTTTTGGAAATCGTGTTGAATTATAAATAGAATAAGGATTGATAAAACTTTTAATTAGTCGGCATTTGCAACATTTATTGTGGGAAAAAACCAACTGCGACCATTACTTTTAATGTAAAAAAATCATGAGATAATAATATGTTACGTGAGTAAGTTTATTTAGGGTCAAAAGTAGTACAAGGTTAAACAGAAAATGTTTCTCAAATGAGATTTTAGATAAGAAATAAGCTCTTCAACAAGTCAATCATATGTTTTATATTATTTTGCTTTAACTATTTATATGTTTGATGATAAGCACAATTTTTGGAAATTTTGATGATAATTAGGTAATTGAAGTTTTATGTAATAAAAATAAATAACGGCGGCATTTGACTACTATTTTAATAAAGCTTTCATTTGTATTGAAAATTATGAAATTTTGCAGCAGAATTTATCAATCAAACTTCATATTGACTACTGTTAATAACTAGTATTCAAAACAGCTCATGTAAAAATTTTGTTGGATTATATATAAATACAAAGCTTTGATTTTCCTTTGAAAGCGGTAGTTTTTTTTAATAATTTAACTAAACTAGTTATCAATACATCAATTATATGGAAATTTCCAATGTGTGTCCAATTAAGTAAGTGTAAAATTGAACTTTGCTCATAAAAAATGGATTTTTGACCGTAATTAATGATCATTTGCTATACAATTTTATTGAATACAAATAATTGCCTTTCACAGTATGCCAATTTGCATATTACAATCATATTTATTTATTTCTTACGTTTTCAATGAAATTTTCAATGCGTATTAAATTAGATTTAATGTAAATAATCAGAATGAAAGTTTCATGGTAATTTTATGTGGGGAATTCCAACGAAGCAAAGCGATAGCGAATGGAAAAGCATTCATATCTACTAATTGGAAATGTATTACTGAAGCGAATATAAGTCGTAACCAATGTATCTTATGTAGAGGTAAAGTTACACTTTAAAAATTATGTAGATTTTGAAATTTTTTATTTAGTTTTAAAAATATTTAATAAAAACGTTAATAATCGAATAGAAATAAACTATTATTAATTCTTTTTTATATTGAATATAATTTAGAAATGGCAAAAACCGAACTCAAAACAGTGATTTTTTTTTTTTTTGTGGGAAATTTGAAAGTAATTTCTAGTAAGTTGATTTTTGCTTTCAAAAATCTAATAAATTGCTAAGGGGCATAAGTTTGCAAATTTGATGAATGACCTTTTATATGCTTTCATGAGCTCATCGCCTGTTATAATAGTAACTTTTTGTATGAAACAAAAACAAAACCAAACCAAAATTGAATTAATGACCTTTCCTTATCATACCTTATGTTATTAGTTTCAAAATAATTTTGACGAGATAAGCTGTGAACATCAGCAAAAATATATATAATTAGATCTTCACATCCACATCAATCAATTTCCACTTCATCAAATGTAGTGGGGTAAGAAAAACAGGATATTAAATACAGCAACATGAACACTTTGGCATACCTGAAATACTCAGTCAACTCGCCTTCTACCATTTCAGTTTGAGCAGTTTATGTGTTTTTCTGGTATTTTATCTGAACAAGAGAGAACAAGTCAAATAATGAAAAGGAAAAACCTTTTTTGTTTGAGGAAATGAGATAAAACAAGCCGCCCGTCAAACAATTCAACTGACAGTTATTTCACTTTTCCTTTCTTACGCGCTTCCTTGCCCCCCCACACTTATTTCTGCTTGTTAGAAAATATTTCTTTGATATACTATAGCATGTTTTGGAACAAAATATTTGTATGAATAATATATTAAATACGCAGTCTTAAGTACAGTGTATTGATAAATTATATAAGACAGTATTGAAAGCTTACGAAAAGAGTATGGGAAAGAGAAGAGAAGGGAAAGAGTAAGAGTTGTCAAATGAAATGGAATACTCTACTCAAGTTTGTTTTTGCCATTAAGTAGGTGGAATTTAATTTTAAAATTTGGAAGTCAAACATGAATGACAGAATTCACATATTTTATAGAATTATAAATAAGAAAATTGATAGGATGACAACTTCCTTGCAAATGAGTAGCATTTTTTAAATAATTAATGTATATGGAAAATATATGCAAAATTTTGCAGTAACATTTTGTTTATATACACATACTTTTATGAGAAATATTGCGGCAACTAACTCATTTCGGTTAAAAAATTCAATTAAACTCAAATATTCAAATGAATCAAGTTATTGATTGCGGTTGTCATCAAAAAACAATGGATACCAATTTTATTTTTCTTCTTTATATTACGTAGTTAGCTCCAATAAAGTCCATTCAAGAAGATATTTAAAAAATTATACAAAATTTGTAACCGTCATTGCAATATTTTAAATTTAAACGATAATTTATTAGTTGTATTCTATAAAATTTTGGACATATATACTGCCAATTTAGAACTGCTTTTTCTGTAATGCAAACTTTCCCTTATAAATTTTGTAACGCCTGTTTTTTTTTTCTCAGGCTGAGGTAAACTCAACAGCTCCAGGGTCCGTTCACGGGTCATTCCACTGAAAATAGTCATTTTCGACACCAGTTTCATTGTTTTTTCCAAATTTGTATTTCAGTTTGAGTGTATGTTTCATCAAATAACATTAAACTCTACTGTACCAAACTATTCCATATTGAAATTTTATTTTAAGCTCAGTTTTTTGCAGCTGAAAATAAGTACGTAAGTCTTTTCTCTACAACATTGATTATTGATCGTGTTCATCGCTTTTTTTTCTTTATATATTTGTCATTTAAGGCCATAGCCTTAAGGCTTTGATTGATGGTATTTGCAATAAAAGTTTTTGCAAACATTTGAGATATACCACGACAAATAAAATAGTTATTGGTATCACGTACAAACGCACACACCGATGTTAAGTATTCATTTTCTGTCTGCACGCATAGCAGTTTAAATTTATTTGCATTTGATTTAAAGCAAGTTACGTATTTACCCTTAAATATTGCAGTGCTTTTCGGAATTTAGTTTTCTTTAAAGTATAACAGCTATTCTTTTATTATTTGTCCCATACAAGCACAAAACTTCTTTGTTTTTTTAGTTTTCTACTAATTTTTTTCTGATATCGATACTATTATAGATATTTTGCAAGAACCAGTATGCAACGTGATAAAAAAGCAAAAAGGAAAGATGAAAAATACTCAGAATTTATAGATAAGGAAAAATATCGTGTTAAAGCGTAGAGAAAACGAAAAGCTGAAAAAGCTTCGCCCGAACAAGTAACTGGTAATTAGTAATTAATAATCAGTAATTAATAATCAGAAATTGGTTATAAGAAGTTAGGAATAAGTAAATGGTAATAAGTAAGAAGTAGTTAGTAATTAGTAGTTTGTAATTAACAATTAGTAATAAGTAATTCTTGATTAGTAACTAGAAATTAGTAATAAGTATTTAGTGTGCAGTACTTAGAAATTCGAAATAAGTAATTAGTAATAAGTTATTAGTAGTTAAAAATTAGTAATTAGTTACTTTTAGCTATAAATCACTTATTATTAATTAGTGGTAAGTAGTAGTAATCAGCTGTTAGTAATTAGTAATAAGAAGTAAGTAATTATTAAATACTGGTTAGTAATAAGCAATTAGTAGTCAGTAAAGTGTAATGAGTAATAAGTTATTGTAGTCAATAATTAGTCATTAGTGAATATTTTAAGTAATTAGTAATAAGTAATCAATAATTACTTTGATAAGTAATTAATATTTTTATTTTATTAAAAATAAACTAGTATTTAATATAATAAGTTAAAAGTAATAAGTAATTGATTATTCAAAATTACTAAATAGTAATTATTAATTAGTAATATATTATAATTAATTATCAATTAGATATTAGTAATAAGTAAATAGTTATTAGTAATAAGTAATTGTTACTTAGTAATTATTAGTTGTTAAGTAATTATTACTAATGAGTAATAAGTAAATAGCAATAGGAATTCGTAATTTTTGATTAGTAGTTAGTAGTTTGTTATAAGTAATTTGTAATTATTAATAACCAATTTGAAATTAGTAAAAAGCAACTAGTAATTAGCTATAAGTAAATATAAGTTAGTAAATTCTTGTTAGTAATAAGCAATTATTGGTTAGAAAAGAGTAATGAGTAAATATTTATTAGTAATCAATAATTACTAATTTTTAATTATTTGATATTAATTACACTATTTTGAAGTCCAAAAATGGCCAGGACTTCATTGCGAAATTCATATTCCTTATGTTTCCCTAAGCTTACAAAACAAAAAAATAACAAAAAATTTTTTATGTATAGATTTCTGAGATGTCGACCAAAGAATTTATTTGCTTTTTTCAAAGAGGTGACCTGCTATCATTCGTAATAAATTCTTTTTGGATTGACATATTAAATTTTCAATTACATTTTTATGAAAGACAATTAAATTCGCAATAACTTATTTATACACATAGAACTCATCTGAGGCATAATTATGGAGATATGAATTCATATTTCCAAAATTTTTTAAAATTTTTTTTTTTTTGTAGTGGAAATCTGGGGTCGAAAACTCATTTAATGCTCATTAATGTCTGTAACTTTTTTTACTAGTCCATGGATTTTGTTTATTTTAGGCTTAAAAGTTTTGCAAAAATCTATGCTGTACAAAAAAAAAAATATAAATGTTGTGGTCAGATGCCAAATTATTTAGTTTTCAGGTGATTAAACGAGATTTCGACCACATATTTCCACAACAAAAAAAATATAAATTTTGCAAATATTAATTAATGTCTCAATAATTCTTTTTCTGATGAGATCAGTGTGTGTAAAAAAAGATATTGCGGATGTAATTGTCTTTCATAAAAATGTAACTTCGGTCAAATCCGTCAATTCAAACAGAATTTATTATGAATAATGACAGGTCACCTTTTTCGAAAAAAAGCAAAAAAATTCTTTGGTCGATATCTCAGAAATCTATCCATAGATAATTTTTTTATTTAAGATCTAGGGACCATACCGTATACAAATTTTATAAAGAAGTCTTGGTCACAGAGATTTTTCTGAATTTTGTAAAGTAGTGTTATTTATAAGTAATTAGTAGTAAGTAATTGGTAATTACTTTGATTAATAATTTGTATTTTTATTTTACTAAAAATAAATTATTATTTAATTGAATAAGTTAACAGCAATAAGTATTTAGTAATTCATAATTTTTAATTAGTAGTAAGCAGTTAGTACTAATAATAAGCAGTTAGTAATTTGTAATTATTAATAAGATATTTATGACTAGTAATAAGTAATTAGTAATTAGTTATAAGTACTTAATTAATAGTTAGCTGTAATTATATATTAGTTCTTAGTTATTAGTTATTAGTTATTAGTTCTTAGTTATTAGTTATTAGTTATTAGTTATTAGTTATTAGTTATTAGTTATTAGTTATTAGTTATTAGTTATTAGTTATTAGTTATTAGTTATTAGTTATTAGTTATTAGTTATTAGTTATTAGTTATTAGTTATTAGTTATTAGTTATTAGTTATTAGTTATTAGTTATTAGTTATTAGTTATTAGTTATTAGTTATTAGTTATTAGTTATTAGTTATTAGTTATTAGTTATTAGTTATTAGTTATTAGTTATTAGTTATTAGTTATTAGTTATTAGTTATTAGTTATTAGTTATTAGTTATTAGTTATTAGTTATTAGTTATTAGTTATTAGTTATTAGTTATTAGTTATTAGTTATTAGTTATTAGTTATTAGTTATTAGTTATTAGTTATTAGTTATTAGTTATTAGTTATTAGTTATTAGTTATTAGTTATTAGTTATTAGTTATTAGTTATTAGTTATTAGTTATTAGTTATTAGTTATTAGTTATTAGTTATTAGTTATTAGTTATTAGTTATTAGTTATTAGTTATTAGTTATTAGTTATTAGTTATTAGTTATTAGTTATTAGTTATTAGTTATTAGTTATTAGTTATTAGTTATTAGTTATTAGTTATTAGTTATTAGTTATTAGTTATTAGTTATTAGTTATTAGTTATTAGTTATTAGTTATTAGTTATTAGTTATTAGTTATTAGTTATTAGTTATTAGTTATTAGTTATTAGTTATTAGTTATTAGTTATTAGTTATTAGTTATTAGTTATTAGTTATTAGTTATTAGTTATTAGTTATTAGTTATTAGTTATTAGTTATTAGTTATTAGTTATTAGTTATTAGTTATTAGTTATTAGTTATTAGTTATTAGTTATTAGTTATTAGTTATTAGTTATTAGTTATTAGTTATTAGTTATTAGTTATTAGTTATTAGTTATTAGTTATTAGTTATTAGTTATTAGTTATTAGTTATTAGTTATTAGTTATTAGTTATTAGTTATTAGTTATTAGTTATTAGTTATTAGTTATTAGTTATTAGTTATTAGTTATTAGTTATTAGTTATTAGTTATTAGTTATTAGTTATTAGTTATTAGTTATTAGTTATTAGTTATTAGTTATTAGTTATTAGTTATTAGTTATTAGTTATTAGTTATTAGTTATTAGTTATTAGTTATTAGTTATTAGTTATTAGTTATTAGTTATTAGTTATTAGTTATTAGTTATTAGTTATTAGTTATTAGTTATTAGTTATTAGTTATTAGTTATTAGTTATTAGTTATTAGTTATTAGTTATTAGTTATTAGTTATTAGTTATTAGTTATTAGTTATTAGTTATTAGTTATTAGTTATTAGTTATTAGTTATTAGTTATTAGTTATTAGTTATTAGTTATTAGTTATTAGTTATTAGTTATTAGTTATTAGTTATTAGTTATTAGTTATTAGTTATTAGTTATTAGTTATTAGTTATTAGTTATTAGTTATTAGTTATTAGTTATTAGTTATTAGTTATTAGTTATTAGTTATTAGTTATTAGTTATTAGTTATTAGTTATTAGTTATTAGTTATTAGTTATTAGTTATTAGTTATTAGTTATTAGTTATTAGTTATTAGTTATTAGTTATTAGTTATTAGTTATTAGTTATTAGTTATTAGTTATTAGTTATTAGTTATTAGTTATTAGTTATTAGTTATTAGTTATTAGTTATTAGTTATTAGTTATTAGTTATTAGTTATTAGTTATTAGTTATTAGTTATTAGTTATTAGTTATTAGTTATTAGTTATTAGTTATTAGTTATTAGTTATTAGTTATTAGTTATTAGTTATTAGTTATTAGTTATTAGTTATTAGTTATTAGTTATTAGTTATTAGTTATTAGTTATTAGTTATTAGTTATTAGTTATTAGTTATTAGTTATTAGTTATTAGTTATTAGTTATTAGTTATTAGTTATTAGTTATTAGTTATTAGTTATTAGTTATTAGTTATTAGTTATTAGTTATTAGTTATTAGTTATTAGTTATTAGTTATTAGTTATTAGTTATTAGTTATTAGTTATTAGTTATTAGTTATTAGTTATTAGTTATTAGTTATTAGTTATTAGTTATTAGTTATTAGTTATTAGTTATTAGTTATTAGTTATTAGTTATTAGTTATTAGTTATTAGTTATTAGTTATTAGTTATTAGTTATTAGTTATTAGTTATTAGTTATTAGTTATTAGTTATTAGTTATTAGTTATTAGTTATTAGTTATTAGTTATTAGTTATTAGTTATTAGTTATTAGTTATTAGTTATTAGTTATTAGTTATTAGTTATTAGTTATTAGTTATTAGTTATTAGTTATTAGTTATTAGTTATTAGTTATTAGTTATTAGTTATTAGTTATTAGTTATTAGTTATTAGTTATTAGTTATTAGTTATTAGTTATTAGTTATTAGTTATTAGTTATTAGTTATTAGTTATTAGTTATTAGTTATTAGTTATTAGTTATTAGTTATTAGTTATTAGTTATTAGTTATTAGTTATTAGTTATTAGTTATTAGTTATTAGTTATTAGTTATTAGTTATTAGTTATTAGTTATTAGTTATTAGTTATAAGTTATTAATTAATTATATAATTAATTATAAGTTATTACTAACGCCTATGTTAGCCTCATAGATCAATAAAACTAAGCCTGAGCAAATGTATTCTCTAGAAATAATGACCTCAACTAAAAGTTCATTTTACATGCATTAATATTTTCAGTGTAATTATATGTAACGCATATTATCAGAAACCAGAAAAATACACCTTTTTGCATATCAAAGCTCTATTTTAATTTTATTTCAAATTCCAATGAAATTCTCATTAAGGTAATCTGCATTTTGTTAATATTATACGCTTTGAAAATTTCAATGTAAACAGACCAAAACTCTTATTATCGTATAATGAAAAATCTTTTTTTATAATCATTGCAATTTCCAAGGAAACAGAAATAAATAATAATTCGAAAATAATAAAAGACAATGGTTTTAATGGAAAAATCTATTTTCCATTACGAATATTTTTATATCAATATAAGAACACGCATATCAAATTATTCGAAAAAATCTCGAAAATAATTTCAATAGGTTTTATACTAGAAACTCATAACAATCCAGAATATAAACTAGTTAAGTTTATCATTTACAGGTATAATACGACATTTTTCTATATCAAAAATTTTACTCAATAGCGACAAATTTTTATTGTTTTTAAATTATGTTTTGTGTTCAATGTGTCTTTTTCTTTCTTATTGAAGAAAGTAGCAAAGAATACTGGAAGCATAAGAGAAGAATGGATAGAAGCGTGAGTCAAGATTAAGCCGCCAACATGAGCAGTTCATTGTTTATATTGTAAAGATTTATAATACATTAGCATTTAAAATAATTCAATTACTTTCCCCAAAATAAAATTAAATGAATGAAAATATGATTTCTATCAATATTTTTCATTACCTTCAGCAAGTTATCTGTCTCATTAAAAATTTTTTTTTACTTATATTATTAAAGTTTTGCACATATTTCCGTTTACTAGGGTTATGATTTAGTTTGCATTTATCGTAAAAATATTAGAGAAAAAATGTGTCTACAATTTTTGTTTCAAAAATTTTTTTATATAATCGACTGTTTTTGAGATAAGGAGTGGAGAGTGCGCCGCGCTGACCTATTCACAGTACAATACAACAACAACCGTAAGTTTCGGTAAATAATACGCCGTGTAAAGGCTTTAAATCATTAAAATTTATACAATATATCTATAAATAATTTACATTGTCTATTAGTTAATGCAACATATTATATTTTTCATTTATCAAGTATATATTTGCTTAAGGGGAGGTACTCATGAAACTCTACCAAAAAGCTCAATTCTTTGTTTTTTTCACTATTTCGAAAGTTAATGGTGTGTCGCATATGTGACCTTAAGTGGTTTGGGCGATAACGGTTTCATAAAAAAGTTTTCTCATAAGAAAGGAACCCATATTTATCACGGGAATTAAGAGAAATGAGTTTGTATTCCCTAATATACTTTGGTAAGAAAAGTTACCTCAAGCACCATCAGATGTAGCTAGATGCGCTGTGGCGTTGAAATAACGGAAAGCTAATAACTCGAGAAAATCGTTAACCAAAGCTGAAAACGCGTTTTCTGAAAAGTCATGTTTTCCATACTGGTCTCCACAATATCTCAAAAACTACTTTATGGATTGGCTTGGGTTTTTTTATTTTTATTTTTTTATTTAAAAGGTGGTGAGTTACGCTAAAGAGAAAAATAAACAAATTTTGATCGCTCTACAATGTGCTTATCCGTTCTCACTCTCACTGTTTTTGGCAGTTTTCATTGAAAGGAACAACAAAAACTTTTGAACGCCGTTCAAACGAGCACCACGTGACCTCAGCACTTAAGATAAGGTACATGTGTCAAACGAAATATAAAAATGTTTCATTTGTAAGGTACATGTGTCAAACGAAATATAAAAATGTTTCATTTGTTTTATTCTGCAGCTCAGCATCCTCAGCACTGCATTTACATGTAACTCACTTTTCACCTTGGTGTGAGGCTCATCTGTTTTTTATGTTGTGCTGTGCTAGCTGAGCAGAAAAAGATAAGAGTAGAGACCAACATGGACTTTATTGAAACTCTCGCAACACAAACGCGTGAAAAGAAAACGATCAAGCAATTCGTGGCATGGGGGACGATTTCATTAAAGACTTAAAGCTTTAATTAAACATACACAAATATGACATTTTAAAACTTATTTCATAAAATCGACCCAGTACTTTTGGAGTTTACTTGGAAAAAAAATTTGCACTTCAGTTTTATATAATAGTATAGACATATAAAAGTTTTTGTTGTTTTTATTTTGGATGACATTAACTTTTAGTACAATGGTGACTGTTTGGGCAGTTTTTTTAACGTGACATTTGACGATATATTAACACTTTGATCTACAATTTTATGCATCTAAACAAATATTTTTCTACACTTTAAGAATCAATAAATTATTGCCAAAAAACTCAAGGTGTTCCAAAAAAATCAAGAAAATCACCGTGTTTTTCGACCACTAGATGCGAACCTCCCCACAATATTACTTGCTGATTCGTTTAGTAAAAAGGTTGTTGAGTGAAATACTTTAAGTTTTTGCGTTTTAAGCAAGCGACTGTTTTATAAACTTTTTCAAGACGACTACTGTTATTTATCGATCACAATATCTAACTCAATTCGTTAAATTACAAAAATCTCTGCTGCAATTTTGTCATTCTTTGATTTCAAATTGCAAAATTGTCGAACAAAATGAAATTTGTTGAACTTTATGTTCAGCATAACTATGCACAGCCATGAAAATTGCAGTACAAAGACGAACCAATAGCGCATCAGTCAACAGTAACAAAAATAGTCAACCTCAAAAAAAAAACTGTGTGCTGTGCTCAATTGAAATAATCGGCCATCCGAGAAACCAATCTATCAATGAAAATTTTGCTTACAAACGCAAACTAATTGAAGCAGCAACAAAGCAAACATCAAAGACTTGAGGACACAAAAAGCAATATAGTTGCTGTGTGGGCTCGGGTAGTAGCTGAAGATATGATTTTGTGATTTCGTAACTATAATTCTAAACTCAAACATATCCTGCACATTGAGTTTATCTGAACACACATTTTAAATTAAATTTAAGGTTTTAGTGTAATATTTATTTTTATGTTTTTTATTTTAATTTGACTGTTTTTTTTTTAATCATTGAAAAAAAAATATGATTATTTGTGTATTTACACACACAATAAAAATAAATCTTAGTTTTTAAACAAAAATATTCATGACGTCATTGATTAATATCAGCAGGTTGCTGAAACTAAGACGAACAGTGAATAAAAAGAACAACAACTAACCACAACATGCCCGTGAGCAGCAAAAAAGCTTTGATCAATCTTCGAAAAAAAAAAATTACACCAAATAAGTGTGAATCTACAATTAGAAGAATTTTAAGCTGCTTCGTATCATTTGAGTGTACAATGTAATTCAGAGTAATTTTCTCTAAACATTGACGAAAACAAATAGACATGAACAGCTTAGGAGATCATTGCTACTGATCATAAAGGCTACTGATGAGTTGACGTAGCGGCCAACGAAACAGGTCTGTTTAGTCTGCTGTCTGATTGCTACTCTATACAAAGGGTATTGTTGTTGTTGGTTGTTTTCTTCAGAAAAACAACACAGACCTTGAGCTCATAAATATAACTCTGAATTAATAATTGAGAAATTATTAGAGTTATAAGCATAACATAAAAAAATGTATTAAAAATAAAGTTTATCTATAAAAACAAACATTATTATCAAGCGAATTTCTTGAACAATAAATAAAAGTTGCAAGTCTAAAAATAATTTACAGAAACAGGACAAGCCTGTGCATAATCTTTTTCTTTTTAGCAACTGATTGCGTGACATTGATGTAAATGTTAAGCGTTATGTTGGAGATGCTGTTCAGATTAAATATTTTATGCCCCCTTCGCGTAGTTATTCCAGCTCAACTTGAACAGACCTTGTATAAAAAAAATTATTCAAGCTTTGCTCAAAAGAGCCTTGTAATAACCTTGAAACTTCCATTTTATGTATAAAATATTTATATTTATAAAAAAAAACTTGTCTTTGACCAGCGTACTATGGGGCGGCTTGTATGGGACGCTTTGCCAAAACTCCAATTCTTGTTGAAACTTCACCAAAATTAGTACGTCGGTACTTTAGGTACCTTGAAAGAATTATGAGCTTGTTAAAAAATAAATTTAACAGATGGGCGTGGCACCTCTCATACAATCGAAAGTTAAATATTGGCATATTTTAAAAACTACTGAGAATATAACGACAAAATTTCATCTTTTGCCCTCTCTATTTAGACCAGTTTGAGCTGTTGACAAAGCTAAAGATTCGGTAGACCGAACATTCTGAGAGACCATCAAGGTTATTGTAGAACCAGTTACTTAACTGAAGGTGACGATTTTTGGCTAACGCTGGGCAAGTGCAGGTAAAATGTGTTGTGGATTCCTCCTTCTCTTCATCTCTGCAGCTCCTGTAAAAGTCGTTTTGAAGGATGTTCAATCTTCGTGAGTGATTAGCTTTTAAGCAGTGTCCTTAAGCAGTGTGTTTAAGCAACACCTATCATAGCACTGATTTGAACCCTCTTCAGTGAGATCAGTTCTTTAGAAAGTTTTAGGGCGATTTTTGGCCAAACCTAAATTTTTGGCGCTGTATGACATGCGACCACATATTGTAGGCTTTTTTTAGGAATAGGTCATTAGTGAGTAGTTTACATGGAGTGAGGGATATACCAATACTTTCTTACTCTATCGGGAGCTGTTTGGTTTGGAGCTCATCTGCTTTGCAGTTTCCTAGAAAGTCTCTATGCCCAGAAATCCAGCATAGGAATATTTTGAGCTGCTCTGCCATATCATTTACGGATCTGCGGCAGCGAAAGAATGTTTAAAATGTTGTTTCAACAGATTCTAGAGCATTCAAGGTGGCTTGACTGTCAGATAGTGTGTAGATATCCATGAAGGATATTTCATTCATCTGAAGGTAAGTTAGTGCTTCATGTATTGCGACAACTTCCACTTGAAAGACATTGCAATGGTCAGGGAGCTTGAAGGCTAATGTTTAATGTTTAATGTATCAGAATAGACTCCTCACCCAACTTTATCATCTAACTTTGATCCATCAGTGATCCATCCAACCAATCTCCCACTCCTCGATACATCAAAGGATACATCAGGGATCAAAGGATCCTAGCAGGGAGTGGATACATCAAATTTCCTGTCAAAGAAAAGTTTTTGTGTGATGCAGTCTACGAATTTAGGTATAGGAAGAAGAAACATCCTAATGCTAGAGTGTCCTAAAGTGTCCTCCCTCCATATAGAGGCAGCCTCTAAACGGATGGATGTATAGGTAGCCATCTGTTTTACTAAGATATCAAGTGCTTCACTAATGCTTCACACGTCAGCTGATCTTTAGACTCTGCGAAGTATGTTGAGGTGACTTTGTTTGTATACACAGAGAAATAAAGCAACAGCTAAATCACCTAAGTCAGCTTGGGTAAAGAGAATTGTATGGGAATTATAAACTTATGCTTATTCACCTAAGCAATTTATTGTTTAATACATTGCTTTGAAAGCACATACTTCGATACCTTGCCAAAAAAAAAAAAAAATATTTGATTCACCAAAGCCCAAAATCCAAAATTAAAAAACAACTAGCATGGATGGATTAAGCATAGTTTTGAGTTATTTTCTACAAAAAAAAAAACACAGCTGCGTCATAAGACACACGAGAGAATGATAGATTTGATAATTTTATGTTTTTTTTTTTGTAATAAGACCACTTTTAAATTCAAAAATAACATAAAGTAAATTAAAAAGCAAAAAAAATATTTACACCAGTAAATTTTATTACATTTCGTCAACAAAAAGAAAAGAAAAAATGAAAAAATTTTCTTTGCCCGCCGTGCGGAATCGAACCGAGAACATTTGGTGACAGTCTATCACTGTACCCACTGATCCAAGCTGCCTCGCTACTACTTGCTGAAATAACTGCAGCTTTGTTAACAGATGCTGTATTAACAGATGCAGTATGTCGAAGTATTCTGTTGATAGCCATACAACAAAAAACTTTTAATAGATTATTGTGTTATGCTGCAGCATAGCTTCAGTTGTAATTAATATTGAATAAATCCGCGTAATGAAGGAGTTTGGCTCAATGCGTAGCGTAGTGACTCATACACAGTGGTATCGGTTGTTCGTGAGCTCGAATCTCAACAACATACGAAGGTAAAATTTTTGTATTTGATATTTAATTTAATTTAATTTAATTTAATTTAATGTTCTTGTTATAATAGACGTCAAGCAGCAAGAGAAGCCGAGAAGTCATTTACTTCTGAGAAAAAAATGGTGTTGATATAAGAAAAATTTGTATCGTTAACGGTTGCAGTCAAGCAAATCACAGAACGGGAGGGCGGCAGCTTCAAAAAAGAGGAAAATAAAAAAAAGCAGAACCAGAAAAAAAGTTCTATTTTTGAAACTCAATTTTTTTTTTTAAAGTAGTGTATAAAAAATTACCAAATACTTGGTAAATTTATCACCCAAATAAAAATTGGCAAGTCAACATGTAAAACTTAGGCGTTTTGATGAAGTACTTGGGAGGCTGAAAACTGCCAAAGCCATCTTATAAATTATACTAGGTTTTTTTTCAATTTAACATACGTCTTTTTCTCGTTGAAGTGCTTGCAAACAGACAATGGCATCATATAGCAATATTGGCTTTCCAACTGTCGTGTAAAGGCAGTGAGTAACACTTAGCTATAATCCCCATTTGTTGCCCATTGCGTTATTTGCATGAGTAGAGGGATATATTGGCATTTTTTGGCTCTCTTGAGCAGGTTGGGTTTCCAGTTCAGATTTCTATCCGGGATTTGGCCAAGGTATTTCGTTTGATCTGAGAAGCTTAGGCTTGTGTTTCCCAGTTTTGGAGGACTGATTGTTGGTAGATTGTGTTTTCATGGGAAAATCATTAAATGTGTTTTTCAAGGGTTGACGCCGAGTCCACAACTATTAACTCATTGGATGAGAGTATTGAAGTGAAGATATATATTTTCCAGAAGTGATAATAGCATTATCATCTGCATAAGCTATCACCATGCATCCCTCTTGTTCCAGTTCAACCAGCAGTTAGTTAGTCACTAGGTTTCAGAGTATAGGCGAGAAAACCCCTCCTTGGGGAGTTCCCCTTGAAACAGATCTTAGGATAGATGCTACACCGAGATTTGCACCTATAATCCTGCCCACTAGCATTTGACTTATAAGTGCTCTCAGTGCAGCATCCACCATAAGCCTCATCAGTGCATCTGTGATAGCCTCTGCTTTGATGTTGTAAATGCACTTTCTATATCAATAAAAGCTGTCATTGTATATTCTTTTCAAAGAACGCATTTTTTAATGATGGAGACTATGGAGTCGAGAGCTGTTCTACGGATTTGCTTTTGGCGTTAGCGTGTTGTGCCAATGTCAGTGGCTTTTCTTCTATCTTTGTCTCAAGTGACGGCCATGACATAGTGGGTAGAGTGTGTGACGACTCATACGCCAGAGAACCCAGGTTCGAGTCGCCCATCTGACGCAGAAAGTTTTTTCAATTAAATTAATTTTTCTGTTCGGCCGTCACCTCTCTGCAGACAATGAAAAACCTCAGAGAGTTAAAAACTGCCATGAAAAGCTTCTTGAGAACATAAGCCGTTCGGAGTCGGCATAAAGCTGGTAGGTCCAGTTCTCGGTCATTTGTGTTCAAACATATCACAACAGACACAACACAATTGATTGTAAGAAACTAGGTCAAAGTTTTTTCAAGGGCTGAAATGGCCATTTCGTTTTTTTTTTTTTTTGTCTTAAGTGGATTTCTATTAATCTCTCGAGAGTTTTTAGCAGAAAAGATGAGATACTACTTGGTTTCAGGTCGTTTGGGCTTACGTGTGAGCTTTCGCCCGCCATAGGTATAAAAACTACCTTCACATGTTGCCAATGCGTGGAGATGTGACTAAGATCTTGGCAGCCTTGGTAAGTCATCATAAACCATTAATTTATGAAGTCACCAGCTTTTCGAATTTCTATACCATCTGGTCCTGGTGACTTAAACGGTTTGAAGCTTTCAATTGCCCATTTGAGCTTTGATTGTGAGATTAGATCGAGGGAGTTATTGACAGTGGGGGCGTACTCCTCCTAAATTGGAGTATTGCCTATTTCTGTACAACCAGGGAAGTGAGCTTCTACTAAAATTTTGAGAGGTTTTTGTAAGGAGTTATTAATAGAATTTTTCTAAGCCTTGACGCCTCGGAGGTCTGTGATATATTTTCACAGGAGGTTCTCCAGGACCGCCATTGTGCTTTTCACAGTTCTTTATTATATTCTTTAAGAGCCACATTGTAATTAATAATTAATCCATGCATCGATGGATCCAGTGGCTTTAGCTTTGTTGAAAGATTTCTGCTCTTATTTCGGAGCTATTTAAGTCCGGTCTTCCACCAAGATGACTTTTGCTTTCCCTTTGGAGTTTTGCGTGCACATGCGATATTGAGAGCTTTTTTCATGGATTCAGTGAGACTAACAAACAAGTTGTCCAAGGATTTTTTTATATAGAGACCCCAGTTGACTTGTTTAAGATTACGAAAACTTCATGGTCTCGGAGCAGGTTAACCTTGAGATTTGGTGTACACAAGCGTATATTTTAGAGTCCTGAGTCCACACACCAGGCCGCAGACTACCCACGGATCCTTGATCATGACTTTGTCTTCTCCGTCTTTGCTAAGGTGAAGAATAAGGCTGGCGGACGCAGCCTTTGAGTGGTGGATTTAATAAGCAGTAAATTAGTCACTAGGTTTTAGCCTGCCTGTAGTGGGTTTCGCCTCCACGGCTGTTATGTCGGTTTCACTGTCTGAATTTAGGATGTCATCCTCCAGGCAGGATAACCACATTGATTTTGCTGCTCTGTATTGGAGCTTGCGTCTTCTGATTCTAGTGCAGGAATGCTGGACTTAGATGGGTCGTCCTCAATTAGGTCGGAAGCCTGCTCTTCCTCCAATAACGACTCATCTTTTTTGAAGACCTGTAGATGTATGGATGCGAAACGTTTGGATGACAAGAGAGCCAGAGACTCTTGACTGTTACAAAAGTTACCAATCTTTAGTCCCACTTTGGCTCATCAACCCGTGTAACCTTCCAGTTTGCTGTTGGCAGCTCATGGTTTCCCAACCGAACTGCTTCCAGGATTATTTTCAGATCAGATGGTTCGGTAGGGATCCGGAAGTGCACTCTTGGTCTGTTAGGGATCTGATCGCTATCAATGACTTTGAGTTTCCCGCCCAGCCATACCTTCCCTATCCTAGAGATCTTGATCTTATACAGGTCCACATAACTTTAGTCGACACATGCGATTAGCTTCACGTGGCCCTAATACTATCCACTATCGCGACAAGAAAATTCCTTGCCAGGTAACTCCTTCATTAGAGGAATGAAGATAGTAGCTATTTTGACTACTACCTTCCTCCATCTTTCAGGAGAAATGCTGCCGTCCAGATTGCTTCTGTCAATTATCACAATGGTAATTTGCCCAGCTACGATTTTTTAATAGTTGCCAAATAGTTCTTCTTTTTTTTAATTTTGTTCCGAAGTTTTCAGGTCAAATTGAAACTATGTGCAAACAATCACATTTTATCATTTCAAACAAATTTCTTTAACTAATCGATGCTTGCAACTCTTGGAATTATGCGAGAGTGAGTGTATCTAATTGGGTATATTTGTTGAAGAAACACTCAAGACAAACGATAAAACATAATATCTGCTTCAAATACGTATACATATCTGAGAAGAGAATTTTTCTTCTTCTAGTTTTTTTTTTTCTACATCAAACGGCAACTACCATAGAACCAGAAACATAAGTTTGAATAGTAAGAGAAGTCTTATAAATAAGTAAGCGTTTGGGATGTCATGAACGAGCAAAGCAGAATATCACAAAAAAAGAAGTATCAGCATTTGTTATACGAGAACTAGTTATCAGTAAGAAACAGAAATCGAACCAAGAATTCTAGGAAATGAATTTGTTCAAGTGTGTTAAGTGGAAAAGGCCAATATAATGAGAACAAGAGTTGATGTTGACCAAGAAAGTATTCTGCCAATATCAAGGATGCACAAGAAACTCAACAAGAAAATATGAATTATTAAAGAAAATTCGGCGAGGAGAAAGAAAGCAGCTAAATAGCGTTAAATATTGACAAAAATGGAAAATTTTTGAGGAGTTTTACTTTTTTTTTGTTTAAACTCTTTTTTTTCAATCAAGTGGCAACACTGCTTTTTTGTGCATCTGTGCACACTTATTCATTACTAATGAGCAAGCCTGAAGCGCTGTACATATTTTAACATTTCAAAATAAGTTTTTAGTTTTTTTGTTGTTGTTCTTGTTGGCAGCAGCTCAATAACTGTCTTGTGCAGGCAACGGAAGTTGGATGATAAATTTTAGTTATGAGAAGTTGTAGAAATGAAATGAAATATTTTAAATAATTACTTAATTCTGTGAATACTCATTATTATATGGCTGCATATTTAAGGGGCTTCAAATGTAATTCATCATTACAGTTAGTTTGAATGAAATTCTGTTGAAAACCAACCGTGTACTTTTAATCTTCTGAATTTTTTTTTCTATTTTCTCTTATGAAAATATAAATTAATATGGTTTATTTAGTTTTTTTTTTTTTAAATACACAGTTTTAATATTTTGTCCTACTCTTTCTGCGCATTTTCAATTTTAGTCTTATAATCTTATCGTCTGGCCAGTTTTTAAATCGATAATTTATGTCAACGTTATGATTTATATCAGTTACCAAAAAATTTTTATCCCATAAATCTCTATCGTTGTCAATTATGCCCAACACTTTGCACTCCAACACAATGAAGAACTTGGAAGCCATTTTATATGGTAATCAATTAATTTCATTCTTAAGCCCTTGAGCTCAATGATTGGTTGCTTGAGCTTTGTTGCGATGCTGCTGCTGCTGCTGCTGGGACACAAAGCAATCGAAGCAAGAAAGCATTCAGAAGCAGTTTTTCTTGCCAACAGAAACAAATAAACAATTCCAAAGAACATCAGCGATTTGCGGCTGGTTAGGTTAATGGAAAAAAATATTTTTTAAGGCTGTGTCTTGGGGCTTGATCTTTAATTTGTTTTTTTTTTTTTTTTTACTGGTTTCTTTACTGGTCACAGCAGTTTATTGACAGTTCATAATATATGATGTTGATGATTTTGTGTTCACTGTTTTGTTTATTTTTTTGAACATCACTGAAAAGAATGAAGGACAAAAAAAAAAAAACTATGTGGAGAAATAATGGTCAGGTGCCTACTTCTGGGGCTACATTGGTATGTTTGAAAACATTTGAAATTTCTTAAATTACTATTTTATATTGAAAGCAATGAATTCTAAATTTGCAATATTTCACTGCTTATGCAGCGGGCTCGTAGCCAAGGGGAGATTATGGAGTGTAGCAGTGCTTGTTTGTATACCAAAAACTCTCTTCACTGTAGTGCTTGTTCTGATATGAGAGAGTAGGTGAGCGGAAGTAGTTGAAAGCAGAGCTGAAGCTTTGCAAGTCATTTGTACAGTGCTTGTGCAGCTCTTTAACCCATTTAAGCTTGCCCATAGATCGGCTCGTACGATTTTAATACAGTTCTGTAATATGTGCCCGGGGGACCTAGAAGTTGATAGAAAAAATAAAAAAATATTACCTGAGCACACACCTGAGATATGACATGGGTGAGATTGCAGGTGCGATTTTTAGAAATGTCGAAAAATCGCTGTAGGTTTTTTTACTTCCATAGAAGACACCTAAGGTTGTTTGGAAAAAATGCGCGTTTCCGTTTTTTTCATTTACCTATATTTGGCAGCACTTTTCCTGAACAATTGCCAACACAAAAAATCTCCGATTTTCACTTGTGATGTTTCATCCGTCAAACTTACGGTAAGCCAAGAAAAATTAGACTGTTCCCTTTTTGTTCCCCCCCCCCTCCCCCCCATTCCTTCTCTTTACTATAAATCAAAAATTAACGCAATATCTCTCATCTAGCCCGCGGCAGAATTTTTTAAGTGCTAACACTTTCTTGGTTATTTTAATATTCACAGGCAGTAATGAGCTAATATCTAAACCATTGTATTGATATTTGGCATAGGTGTGAGTAGGTTTCTTTTTAAGCAGCATGCACAAAGGGGTAAGTTTAATTCAATTCAAACAGCAGAGAATTTTGCCCTTTTAATTGATATCTAAGTAATAGAGAAGGCTTATTTGATAATATGAATCTGACTAAAATCCTAGTTTTTATAAAAATTTTATTACTGACAACAAAATATTTATGCTTGATATTAGGTCCAATGATGTTTGTGCATTGTTGGTTGTATCATGTTCCACATGTTTTACACACCCTGAATGGTATTCCAGCTAGTCTTTAATCTAACCCTACTTAGGACTCTTTTATTATTTCCCACAAATTTTTTTTTTTTTCAGCTCATTGAAATTCCTTGTTTAAATTTAAATTTCTTCAACCCTAAAGTAATCAAATTGCCTGATAAAAGCTGTTTTAGGACAAACCTAAGAATGTCCATCATAAACACGAGCACCTGTTTTTGTGGGCCAAAAATAAAAGTCAATATTTATTCATTTTTAAACAACTTAACGGAAGCGATTTTTTAGCTAAAGCGTAAATTATTTATGAATAAGGAATTCGAGGCGTCAGGAGAAGGTAAAAAGAAGGAAGAAAAATCCAAACTATGGCGCATGATATTATTAAGCAGTGTAGCATATATTATATCATTTCTTGCAAATATTTTTTACGCAAAGATATGAATTGAAATTTCATGAAAGAAAAGAAACAATAAGAAATGTGCACAGCGAGCAAGAAAGAATGAGAAATCAAAACGGACGAAATGAAATATATATTTCCAATGGTTTGGCTTGACGTGGCGTCTACAGCTTCTCACACTCAATGCCTGCAACATTTATAATATTTCTCTTTATTTCATGAGTGTTTTTTTTTCTGTCCCGATTCCTGCAAGGATTTCATTTTCTGCTGCTGACAGAAAATAAACAGCTAACAACATTGGCCAAACGAAAAAAAAAAAAAAACTAAAGCAAGGCAACAAGCGTCAAGTAATAAAAAGCTATGGGAAAAAGAAGCACAGAAAGCAATAAGAGGATAAAAAAAAAAATAATGAAGTAATGATGTGCCAGCGGGAGAAAATAAAAAAAAAACATTCTGGCGCTTGTAGCATTAACATTAAAATCTGGCAATGCCAATTGGAACTGTCGTTGTTGAGTCATTGAAGCGAATGATGGATGATGTTCGTCTGAATGAAGCAAAATGTTGTTGTTGTTTGTGTGTTAATCCTTTCTGTCATTAGCTGCATAATGCAATAAAATAGCAATCGCGTCTTTTTTTTTTCACTTTGATTGATAAGCAGTGATTGAGATATCGAGATATTTGTTCGCAAAATAATGTATGAGCAAAGTTTAATAAAAATGCAGGATACTTTTTTGTTAATAATGGGTTATTACTTAAGAGATACTTTTTTTCAAAAATAAACAAACAAATTTTATAATGAGGTTGGTATGGGAAGAAGAAATAATTCTTATTAGCTTAGAGATACATTTTTCCAAAATAAAAACAAAAAACAACACAAATTTTATCGGTTAATCTTTATAAGTATGGAAAGAACCATTCCTTACATTTATTTGCTAAAGTTTATTTATTTCTCAA
This sequence comes from Coremacera marginata, assembly GCA_914767935.1. Classification (NCBI taxonomy): domain Eukaryota; kingdom Metazoa; phylum Arthropoda; class Insecta; order Diptera; family Sciomyzidae; genus Coremacera; species Coremacera marginata. The sequence continues at coordinate 152,541,234 of OU612045.1, forward strand.
ATGTTGGTCGTAACTGCGGTTTACATAGTACATTCTGAAGTTTCAATTTTTGAAGAAGCGTTCGAGCACTTCAAATGACACATGACGCGAGTAATCCTAATAAAGAAAACCGTCTGGGTTTAAAATCACTAAGATATTGTAATATATTGCTGCTTAAATGGACGTTGGGGCGTATGAGTAACATTAATTCCTGTTGCAAAAAAATTAGCAAGAGATATATATATATACTTATTCTGTTACACGATTTTCCTTTAGCTGGATTTCTCTATCTGTGGTAATCAGCACCATGGTATAATGATTTACAAGGTAGGAGTGATAGTTCTGTTGGCGATATGGAGTTGTCAAAAATACATTGAAGAAGAGAAAACGAAGGAGCAGCAAAACAGATGAAAAGCTTAACTTTGTATTGATTTGACAACTCCCGATCGTCGCTCGTGAGAAAAAAGGTAGTTGTCAAGGCTGGATTTCTCTATCTGATGGTAATCAGCACCATGGTATAATGATTTACAAGGTAGGAGTGATAGTTCTGTTGGCGATATGGAGTTGTCAAAAATACATTGAAGAAGAGAAAACGAAGGAGCAGCAAAACAGATGAAAAGTTTAACTTTGTATTGATTTGACAACTCCCGATCGTCGCTCGTGAGAAAGAAGGTAGTTTTCAAGGCTACCTTGTAAATTATTGTATCATCATCAGCACCATGATGATATTGATATTAATAACTTATCTACAATTTGTTAATGCTTTAAAAGTGTAATGAAATTTTTTAATGAAAAACATACTATACACCCAAAAAAAAATTGGGTTGAAAATCAAAAACCGCTATGTAATACTTTTGTTCAATTTTTGGGGTATACCTACAGCCTTAATTTCAGCACTATGGCGCATGTAACAAATATCTAATCCCGAAATTTGTCACTCCTTTAATAAAGTCACGAAATAGCAAAAGCTTAGAAGAAAACTTCACAAATTCGTTTGAGAAAAATCAAACTTATAATGCTTAAGTAGCTGCTTATGTTGTTGTTTGGATTGCTGCTTTGGTTAGTGTCAAAATCACGAACGCAACATCGTGTCGTTTGTTGAAACTAATCGTTTTACGAAATTTCTCAGTAACTGTTTTTTTTTTGTTGTTGTTATTAAAATTTACATATATATATATACATATATATATACTAGCTGAACCCCCGCCCGCTTCGTCAGGCATTTTTTTTAACAGGCTTACATATTGGCAAATCCAGAAAATGGAACCACAGATGAACAATGAAAAGTTATTAAAAACTTTTGATTTTAGAAAATAGATTTTATTTATTTCAGCAATTTAAACATTAATTCATTTAACATGATGAAAAAATTTCACACTCCACAATTTTTTTCAAATTTAGTTTTTGTAAATGTTTTTGTTTTATTAAAAATGGAAGGTATCGGCTAAAGATAACTCTCATCACATCTTAATTGTGATGTGTTCTACTGAGTAGACGCGTTTTTTGATCGCTCGTCGTTAGCAAGCATATTTAAGTGTTAACTAAACCGCTTTGAACTATAACGTGAAAAAAAGCTAATAATATTGCTCGTTGCTGTTGTGCCTTAAGTATTATTTCATCAAAGCTGTATTCACAGATTTTAAGCAATTTTTATTGGTGATTATTAATAAAATCTAAGCCTGAGAACACTAGAACACTTTCCACCAAAACAAACACACACACCGTCAGCAACGCAATGACAACTCGAGCTAAAACATTGCACTGCAAGAACCAGCTCTCAACACCGACGCAGTCTGGCTCTCCGATGACCAGTGGCTCAATTCTTACTGTTAATCAATTAGATGAGCGGCTAAATAAACAAACTGATCAACTGGATTTGCGCCAAAAACAACAGACTGAACTGCTCATTAGCACCATGCAAAGTGAATTAGGCAAACTTCGCGATGCTAAAATAGAAGAGCTGGAGAATAAATGGAAGGAGAAGATAAATAGTGTGGATGCCGTAATTGCAGATGTCGTTGTACGTGTTGAGAATATTGAGTGTGATGCTGAAGCAATGGGAGTGGCTGCTCTGAGAGAGGAGATGGTCGTACTGAAGAAAGTTGTCGATGAACTTGAGCGTAAAGAGGTTGCTGCGGATGCTGTGCTGTTTGGTGTCCCAGTGAGCGACGATGAGAACTTGTCGGTGTTGTTCAATAAGCTATGTTTTACCATCGGCTGCCGACCCCCACCGCTTAAGAGCGTGTTTCGAGTTAAGAGCATTGAACGCAGAATGAGAAACGCTCCAACAGTCATCAAATTTTCTTGTTCGTACGAAAGGGATTCTGTTCTACGGTCTGCAGCTTTCTATAGAAAAAACAACCGTAGAGATCTTGCTCTTAGTGATTTGGGATTCAATTCCCACTCGAATATATACCTTAACGAGAGCTTAACTAAGCGCTGTCGTCAGCTTCTACCGAGTGCGATTAAGTTCAGGCGAAGTAAACAGCTGTTTCCGCTAATGCTAGGAGAGGGCATATATTTGTTAAGAAACATGAAGGTGGTGAAAGCTTCTTAGTAAATGACTCATACCAACTTGCTGCTATCGCCGACGGTGAGCTGATAAACAATGATGAGAATGATAACAATAATACATAGTGATGTTTTGACTTATTTTTCTCTTCTGATAGTTATTCTATTTCTCTTCTTTCCTATTGATTTCTTTTTTACTCCTACTTTTATATTGCTTTATTTTTATACGAATTTATCTGTATCTTTATTCAACAACTTTATTAATCTGGTTATTTGTTTTAAGGATCAGTAATGAGTTTGATATTCCTAAATTTCACTCATTAATTTTTTGCGGTATGTCTAAAGGTTCTGCGCTCTATTTATACTCTAATGATTGGTCCTAACAATTTATCTAATGGTACTAACGAAACTAGTAAGGTTCTTGTGAATGTTTTGTGTAGGCAATTCTCCGGTCTTAAAATTGCTCATTTTAATGCTCGAAGTCTTAACTCTAGTAAACTTGATTATTTAAAATATGTGTTTGAAGACTCTTCTATTGATGTGATTTGTGTATCCGAAACGTGGTTTTGTCCAGAGGTCAACGACTCTGCGTATGTGTTAAATAATTTTAGCTTATTTAGGAATGATAGATTGGACAGAAGAGGGGGTGGAGTAGCGATGTACTGTCACAAAAGCTTGAGTGCAAAAGTCATAAAAAAATCTACTAATAGTCCTGTTGAATATTTAAATCTTTGTGTAACTGATAATAATGTTAAAATTTGTATATCTTGTGTTTACAACCCTTGTAAATTTAATAATCTGAACTCTTATTTTTCTGAACTTTCTGATTTATCAATTGATTATCGTTACTTTGTTATTTGTGGTGACTTTAATGTTAATTTATTGTGTCATGACAATTCAACTAAATCTATCTATGATAATGTTTCGTCTGTCAATTGTTAATGAAACTATGCCCACACGATTTTCTAATAATGATACTCCAAGCCTTCTGGATTATTTTATTGTCTCTGATGTCTCGTCTGTTCTATTGTTTGATCAAATATATTTTCTTTCCGATCATGATTTAATTTTTTGTACACTTGATATATCGCTATCTCTCACCACTACGTCCAATACCATTACCTACAAAGACTTTAAATGTATTGATCTTCCGGCTTTAAGCAATGATGCATGTTGTACTCCATGGAATGGCATCTGGCTTTTTTCAAATGTAAGTGAAAAAGTAGATGCCTTAACTCAAAATATTAGCCATCTTTTTGAAACCCATGTTCCTACGCGTACAATTGTTATAAAAAATGTTTATTGTCCTTGGTACACGTCCAGTGTGCAGAATGCAATAAAAAACCGAAATAAAATGCACAAGCGGTGGAAAAGAAATCCATCGTCGGAAAATTGGGAAGAGTATAGAGTGGCAAGGAATGCTTCAATTCTTATTTGCAGGCAGTCCAAGTTAAGATTTTATTCGAATAAGCTGAAAACGTCGCTGCCTTCTAAAGAGCTATGGAAAAATCTAAGAAACATTGGAGTTGGCAGCAAGCCTACAGCTAGTTGCTGTGTTAACCCAGATATCATGAATGATTTTTTCATAAATAACAATGTAAGCCCTTGTAATCATGAAGAGTTGATAGATGTCCTTGTTGAATCCAACTTTCAGTTTGCTGGAGTTTGTGAAAATGATGTTGTTAAACATATAATGAAAATTAAATCAAATGCGGTTGGTGAGGATGGAATTGCGATCAAATTTATAAAACTCATATTGCCTTTCATAGTAAGCCCACTAACGCATATAATCAATCATTGCTTCACTTCCTCTTCTTTTCTTAATTCCTGGAAAATTGCAAAGGTCATACCGGTAGCCAAAAAATCGCAAGCAAGTGAGCCCAATGATTTCAGGCCTATTAGCATTTTGTCCTGCTTGTCAAAGGTATGTGATGCTATTATGGCTGATCAAATGTTGAATTTTCTCACACGAAGCAATTTTTTGTCCCCATTTCAATCTGGATTTCGTAGTAGCCATAGCTGTGCAACTGCTACTCTCAAGGTACTGGACGATATTCGATCACCTTATGATGAAGGCCTTCTTACACTACTCTGCTTGATTGATTTCTCTAAGGCATTTGACACAGTAAATCATTCCTTACTTTGTCAAAAACTAAAAAATTATTATGGGTTTTGTACTAGTGCTGTTAATCTTGAAAGAAGTTACCTATCGAACAGGATTCAGAGAGTAAATGTTGGCAATAAGTGCTCTCAATACAAGTATGTTTGCAGTGGAGTGCCTCAAGGATCTGTTCTCGGGCCGCTTCTATTTTCAGTATTTATAAATGACATTTTTTCCGTGTGTAAATATTCCTCTATGCATGCTTATGCAGATGATGTTCAGCTTCATCTTTCCCGCCGATCGTGTCTTCTTGAAGATTTAATCTACAGGTTGAACGAGGATCTTGATAGTGTCCATAAATGGGCTGTTATGAATGGTCTTCAACTGAATGCGCTGAAAACATATGTGCTACCTATTGCGAAAAACAAAATCTGCTTAGATGACATTCCGCACCTGTACATAGGAGACAGGAAGCTAAAAATAGTAAGCAACGTAAAGAGTCTTGGTTTCCACATCAATTCTTCGCTAAGTTGTACTGATCATATCAATAGTGTAGTCCGAAACATTTATTATACCCTGCGTAATTTAAGAATGTCGGCCCAGTTTACACCTGTTGATACCAGGCGAAAATTGGTGTTGCAAATGATAATCCCTGCAAAAACTTACTCTGAAATTATTTATAGTAAAGTAGATTCACGTTCTGAGCACAAACTGCGAATTGCGTTTAATCATGCGACGCGATACGTCTACAATATACAAAGGTTTGATCACATATCCCAGTTCAAGAATAGTATACTTGGTTGTGATATAATAAGCTATCTAAATGCTCGTAATTGCATATTTCTTTATAAATTGATTCACTTTAAAATGCCACTGTATCTTTTTGAAAAATTACAATTTTGTCAGTCAAACAGAAGTTATATGATGATAATACCTAACTTTAATTCCCTAAACTCTAACAGACTATTTTTCGTTAGTGCCATCAGATTGTGGAACGCATTACCCAGTCACCTTAAATCTATTAGAAATGAGAGAAGCTTTAGGCAAGCCGTTTTAAAAAATTTTGCTTGATTGCAAATATCTTTATATAAAATAAAATAATCAGATTTCTATTTCTATTTTTTTAGCTCCCTATTAAAATTTGGTCTTTCTTTCTTTCTTATTAGAAAAATTATAAAAAATGTTTTAAGTATTTTTATTTTTTATTTTTACATTTCTAAAATACTTTTAACTTTATTTTCCTTTTTATAATTCATTTTTATTTTCATCAATGTCAGCTATCTCTAAAATGTATATTTTAATCTTAAATTATACCATTGTATCTAGTTTTTAAGTTATGTTAAATGTTTAATCTCAGAACACCTGTTATCCAAATGCTTTGTTTATTAAAAGGACTTTGTTCTTATTATACTGATATTATTAAATAAATAAATAAATAAAATAAATAAAAAATAAATAATAATGAAATAATATTGTCGTTGGGCGTGTAATGCCGCGTATCATTCACTTGCAATACCGCGTGTATTGCAAAAAGGCCAAAATTTAAATTTGTTTTAATTCGATTTAATTTATCAATAAAGGGCGGATTTTTCCTTATTCAAATGCCGAATTCCGAGGCTGTGCGACCTATTACTCCAAAGAGAGGTGGCATGCTTTTGTCTAATGCCTGCCCACCGGTTCGATCGGCACCAAACTCAAGACACTCGTCGAGCCTTTGCTACAGTTTCCCTAAAAATTTCATAAAAATTGGCTTAGCCGTTTCGAAGTCTATATCTAACATACACACACATAAATACATCAATTTTTATGTATATAGATAGATTATAATCAACTCTCCTCAATGAAATCTTCCTTTGAAAACATTCTGGAAGCATTTCTGGAGAACGACCCAATTACATGCATATGTTGAAATAATGCCTTCTGGGTATAAAAGTGGAAGGGGATGAAATTCAATACTTTCCCTTCCCCTTTACCTTATTTTGAAAGCACTTTTTTGCTGGGATGTTAATCGCAATGACACACAGACTTAATTGATTTCATTTTTGCTGAAATCGGCTCAGCTGTTCAAGTCTTATTATGTTTTTTTGAGATTATGTGAACGGGTCAGGCAGACTTGGTAAACTGTCCACTGAACCATAAGCGAAGGTCTTGCGTGAGGTGAGAGTTTTGCCATCGTTTTAGGGTAAATTTTTTTTTTAAATATTTGTTTTTTTATTTTATTTTTTTAAAGTGCTTGCTATAGAAGATTAAATTAGTAAAAACTTTTCCTATAAATAAAAATGGTGCTTTTTTTGCGAAATTCGTAAAATTCGTAAAATTTTGAGTCGAAGAAGAATAATTTTTTTATCAATTTAATAGTCAAAAATTTCTCGTAAATGAACCATTTCTTGTTCATATATGAGTTCAGAAATGAACCATAAATGTTACTATTTTATATTCTAAAATGAGTTAAAAAAGAAAAATTTCAAACCTTTGTTGATATTTTTATAATAGTCAATTAAAATGTTAAACTTCATACAAACGTCGTATGAACTTTTTCACCAGTGCAAATTGATTCTCGTCATAAGAAGGGAGATGGATGTACTGCTGCACGTATGAAAAACTATTTTCTTTTTAATCTATCATCAAGTCTGTTATAACATTTCAACATTTCTTTCTAAAATGGAGATCAAGCCCAAATAGAATGAAAACCACGACAACATTCCATGCAAAAAAATTTTTCAAATTGGAATATAATCACTTATTTCCGAACAAAAAAAAAGTTCATTTTCGAGAGGCAATTCAGTCCGGCGATTAAAACAAAAAGGGTTCATTTCCGTGTGCCGAAAAATTACTTTTCTATGGTTCTCTTTTTAACTCACTTCAGAACAAAAAAAAGGTTAATTATTGAGAGGCATTTTAGTGCCGAAAATAAATGTTTCTATCCGAAGACGTTCATAAATGAATTAAAAAACGGTAGATTTGGTTTACTCGGTGCAAATCTGCAAACTGCATATCGACTAAGCCATTCGTTTCTTGTCATATTTTTCAATATTGTGAGCGTTTCTAAATAGTGTCTTCTAAATGCAATCAGAATTGTTTGATTCATATTATGTTCAAATCGATTCCGTAGTTCACTTTTAATTTTTTTTATTTTTCAATGTTAGTGGAAAATTTCGTTTTTCTCTTCTAAATCTAATACAAAACAATTTGATGCCTTTTTCGTTCAAGTCCGTTATTATATTTTCTTAATATTGGGGGCGTGGCTTTTAAACCTTTTTTTTAATAAAATAACATCGTCTGCTGTTTCTGCGTTCGAATCTCTTGACTATTTCTTGCTATTTTATTCCAATACCCTAGTACCCATGTTTACCCAGATATAGTTATTTATTTATAGTGCCACGCCCCTTTGAATCATTCCGTCCACTTTTTCTACTGTGTTTAAAAATTATCCTATCCATAACTGTATCAAATTCCAACACCGTAGTATACAGGAAATATACTACCGTATATCGTAGTTATATGGCGAGATATAGGGATTTGCAAATATTTCCGCAAATACGCACAAATACATGTTCAAATGCCAATAACTCACCTATAGGAACAAACTAAGTTTTTTTTAAGAACAACTAATTAAAAAACTTATTTAAAATAAACTAGTATATGAACTACTTTTAATTATATTAAGGCGGCATCCACTTCAATGATAAATAGTTTTTATTGCATTATATGTGATGTAATTGAAATACTACTTAAAAACAAGTGGTTGATAAACTACTTTGAATTATATTCAGGCGGCAACTACTCTGATTTTGACATGTTTTAATTGCAAATTTTTATTAGATTACAAGTTTATATATATGTAACCATGTTTTTTCATCAAATATTTTTAACTTGGCTTCACTAACATTTTGTTTCAAAAAGACATGTTTTTTATTTACGACATTGAACTACAAGACAGACGTGGTAAACACACTTTAAAACTGATCAAAACCTGTGAAACGCCTGTGAAACGATTAAAAATTCTTTATTATTTAAGATATTCAAATTACAAAATGGTAGTGTTTGCACAATTTGGACTCTGTACGGAAATTGATGCATTGCTTAACCATTCAGCAAACACCTCATCACTTCATGATTTATGTATTTATTTATTTTTCAAAACAGTCAATGATCAACAAGCAATGATCAACAAACAATGATCTCATTGATGCATAGAAATTTAAAATTTTCATGCTTTTGAATTCATCTTCAGTAAGTGGAATATTAAATACTTTTCAATTAATTATTTTATGTTAACAAGTAGTTAAAAATATAAACAGACGAAAGTCAATTGACTTATTTAGCGGACATCACCATACAAAATATGTTAGTTCGTTCTATGGAAAAAAGTCAGAATATCAACTAGTTGTGGTTGACAAAAAACTACTATTTTAACTACTTTTAAATTAGTTGATTTTTCTACGGGGTCATGAATTAATACACATACAAGGACCGTATATCACCTTTCATGGGAAACAAAATCATGGGAAATCTAGAAACAAAATCGGTTCACGCATTACAGAAAACATGAATTTCTTACACAATGCAATTTATTTTTATATATTTAGTGTAACGAACCCTCCAGTTCGTTTGTAATTGCTGGGGTAGGCTCAGCGAGTAAACCAAGGGTTCAGTACAAAAAATTTATAGCTCAGTAGTTTTAGTTTTAAATTGACAAGTAATCTTTATTGGGCATTTCTTTTACCTATTTAATACTATTACTTCAATAAGATTAAATTTTAAATGTAATTATTCAAAATAGTAATAATATATCTTATATCTAATAAAATAAATCATTATTCAAAATATTAATAATTTCTGTGATTATTATTGTTTAGTAATATTCTATAATATAAAATTAATTAAGGCGGTCTCTCATTCAAAACCCGTTTTTTGGACCCTTTTTAAAAAAATTCTTATTTGAAAACGCAAAGAATACTTGAAAACTTTTTTTATTTATTGTATTACAAAAGATTCAAAGTAAATAAAAAAATTTTTTTGCCTCGATACGTGGGCTGTTCAGAAAGTAATGAGACTTCAAAGTTGGTGGTGAAAAAAAAAGGTGTCGTCACGGCGGCCACGATTCCGGGTCTCCGGAGCGTCTGAAATGAAAAAAAAAACGGGGTTATAATCAGTATAGATGTAATTCTGGGGTGAACCTCAAACTTAATTTTGTGATTTTTTTTGACAAAATGGCGGCCATTCAAAAAAAAATTTCAATTTCGGGTTTTTTTTTTTTGTAGTTTAGTGTAAAAAAAAATAGTAAAAAATTTTTTAAAATTATGGTCGAGGTTCACCCGAGAATGGTGACAATTCTGCGTCGATTCAATTTTGTTTCATGAAAATCGGTTCAGTTGAACTGGAGATATCATGGCCGCCAGTTCGAAAAACGTGGGTTCGAGATAAACGCGTTTAAAGTTTGAAGTAATTTTTTTGAGAAAAAAAAAAAAAAATCAAAAATATTTAAATGCAGTTTTAAAGAGCTGACAAGTTTTACTTACAAATATTAGTCGGTGATGCCAGCTCCATACAGGCCACCTTCCAGTGTAAACGCCTTTACTATGAAATCCTGAGCTTAAAGGGTGTGAACGCCTGTACTATGAAAACCTGAGCTTAAAGGGTGTTAACGCCTTTACTATGAAAACCTGAGCTTAAAGGGTGTGAACGCCTGTACTATGAAAACCTGAGCTTAAAGGGTGTTAACGCCTTTACTATGAAAACCTGAGCTTAAAGGGTGCGAACGCCTTTACTATGAAAACCTGAGCTTAAAGGGTGTGAACGCCTGTACTATGAAAACCTGAGCTTAAAGGGTGTTAACGCCTTTACTATGAAAACCTGAGCTTAAAGGGTGTGAACGCCTGTACTATGAAAACCTGAGCTTAAAGGGTGTTAACGCCTTTACTATGAAAACCTGAGCTTAAAGGGTGTGAACGCCTGTACTATGAAAACCTGAGCTTAAAGGGTGTTAACGCCTTTACTATGAGAACCTGAGCTAAAAAGGGTGTTAACGCCTTTACTATGAAAGCCTGAGCTTAAAGGGTGTGAACGCCTTTACTATAAGAACCTGAGCTTAAAGGGTGTAAACGCCTTTACTATGAAAACCTGAGCTTAAAGGGTGTGAACGCCTTTACTATGAAAACCTGAGGTTAAAGGGTGTAAACGCCTTTACTATGAAAGCCTTAGCTTAAAGGGTGTGAACGCCTTTACTATGAGAACCTGAGCTTAAAGGGTGTGAACGCCTTTACTATAAGAACCTGAGCTTAAAGGGTGTGAACGCCTTTACTATAAGAACCTGAGCTTAAAGGGTGTAAACGCCTTTACTATGAAAACCTGAGCTTAAAGGGTGTGAACGCCTTTACTATGAAAACCTGAGCTTAAAGGGTGTAAACGCCTTTACTATGAAAGCCTTAGCTTAAAGGGTGTGAACGCCTTTACTATAAAAACCTGAGCTTAAAGGGTGTAAACCCCTTAACTATGAAAACCTGAGCTTAAAGGGTGCGAACGCCTTTACTATGAAAGCCTGAGCTTAAAGGGTGTAAACGCCTCTACTATGAAAACCTGAGCTAAGTACTGCACACGTGCACGCGCCTGTGCTCTGGTCAAGACTGATTTTCCTATGCTAGCGCGCCGCTTTTTATTTGCTTGCGCTGTTTTTCTGTTTCATTGTTCGGTTGTTTTGTTTACATGCATGTGTATGCATGCATCTGTGTATGTGTATATTTATTTTTTTGTAAATGTTATTTTAACAACAGTTGGATATATAATACAAGGTTAAATATATTTACAATTTAATTTATATTACATATTATATTTTAATTTATAATTTAATAATATTTTATATACATTATTTACATGTTATTTGTGAGACAGAAATTGGTAGATAATTTCTTGTCCTCACAATAGATTAATGCATACCATTTGCTTTTGTTTTCGTCTATAATTATTGTTTTTCTTCTATATTAAGAAATATGTTGTTTGCTAAAATTTAAATATTCAATTAAATTAAATATATATATAAATATATAAGTTTTTACAACAGGACAAATAATAAATTCATCTTTATTCGAAATATGTATTTCCATTTATTACACATAACATTAGATAACATTTATTTGTTATTATGTTTTTACATTTATGAATTACATTTAAGCTTCAGTAACATTTAAGCTTCAGTAGCATTTTATACATGATTTTTCTCATCTCATACATTCACTTAATATTTTGGCATATATATTATTTTTGTACGATGAATATTAAAGGTTGTAGGTATACCCCAAATGTGAACAAAAACATTGCAAGTGCTTGAAAAAATTTGCGAAAAAAGACCACTATACAATCCGTGCTGTTAGATGAAATTCTACGTCAGTATTATTAGAATTTTATGCATTTTTGTGTTATAACACTTACAACAATAGCAGCAAACTCTTAACTTCTCACTATTTGCATATTCTCCGTTTAAAACTCATTTATTATCTTATTCAAAGGACACTCAAATTTTTTTTTTTTTTATTGCGTCCATGTAATTGTTAACTTTGCTGTTTTCTTTTTTTCTCTTTCTTAACACTTGTTGTGCCTGTTGTGCTCTTGTTATTTGCTGCTTTGATTTTTGCCTTTTATTTCATTATTTTCTGTAAATTTCATTAATGGTTTGCTTCTTTTGTTTATTTTTTTTTTTTTTTTGTATTATACATACTCAGAAATGCAAAATAAAAATTCATTTCTGCGTCTTTATTTACGTTATGAAATATTTATGTTATCGGTACATCAGGACGTGTGCGTAATATTTATTATTAAAGTTCAAAAATGAAAGTTTGGCTTTTATGTACGACGTTATTCTTTCTTAATGAAATATTTAAGAAAAATTATGTTTATGTTTAAACTTCCTTGCTGCGGCCATTACTTTCTAGGAATTTTGTGGCATTTTCTTATCTACCATAATCTACATAAAATCTATGCAACAATATTTTAAGTGAAACTTTTTATCGTAAACTGAAATGAAAATGAAAAGTTATGACTCCATATATTTGTTATGACTTCATATGCACTAAAAGAATGAACCATGAAGCTTAGGCTTAGCAGCCTAGAAGAGCATTAAATAAGGTGAGGCAGGGTACCACTTTTTTTTTTTTTTTTAATCAATGGTCTAGAACCTCCTACACTAAATTGCATGCTCCACAAAGTTGGTACTGTCCATTAAAAGAGTGACAAATTAAAGGTTCATATATTCAGAAGCAATATTGAGTTGAAAAAAAAAAGGTGTAGCTATGAATTATGTACGACATTTCTCTATATTTTTGATTTTTATAGGGAGGCCCCCAGAAATGTGACAAATGTGGAGATAGGTTTGTTAAGGAAAAATGTTGAAAAAATCCATCTAAGACATCTAAGGGTCAACAGGGTCAACAATCAGTATATTTTTTCATACAAAAAATCAGTATGAAATCGCTCAAAATCAGTATGATATAGAGACTATTTTTGATTTACTTTGGTTTTAATTTGATATTCAATAAGATATGAATATAAAAGAAGTGAAAATAAACGTAAAGAAAAAGTTATATATACTTCCGGTGGAATCTAGAACGATCGACATGGCACTGAGGCTAACGTTGCAGGGAGCTGTAAATGTTGGTTCTTTAAATGAACATTTGCCTTGACTTGCAAATTTTTCGAAGCAACACTGGTTGGGTTTTTAAAAACTCGAAGAACTGAGTGCAGGTGCATTTGATGTTAAATTTTTGAAGTACAGAATAGATCTGAGCGTATGAACCTTTGACATTTGAAACCAAAGTTCCAATTTAACGCATCATGGAGTATTATTTTGTAGGTTTGGGATCTTTGACTGTAGAAAAAAAAAGGTTATAACCTTAATCATCTTATTTAATTATTTTATTTGAGCACCGTGAAGAGTGACACACTCCTTTTTATAAACGTCAATATGGAATTTACAAATCACACAATAAAACAACAGCCTAAAAGCCTTTAAAACGCTATAGGAGTTCAATAACAGTGTAAGATACATAAAGTATTACTCGTAAGCAACCAGTAGTAGGCTGAAGTCGGGTGATATGTAACACGTTTTTATTTTCTGCAATAAAAGTGTTAAGAAATTGGATTTTTGATTTTCGAAGAACCAATTCGAAGTGAGTGTTTTTATGGCTGTTGAATATTTTGAGAAATTGGTAATGTAAAACAAAGATTTCAAATATTGTTTTTTTGGTCTTTTCAAATTGATAGGGTGATGTGTAACACCCACAAAATGTTGGTTTAAGGACCAGGATTTTGAATTTCTTATATTGTTTTTAACATTTTAGGTTTAGTAAAAGTATTATGATAAGCTTCTATCTTATTCTCAATGCACACATACACACATAAGATGAAATTAAAAACCTGATCGTTAACTTCAATAGAATATATGAATGGCTTTATTAATTGCAAAAAAAAAATACATTCCAAATATAAAATTATTATTCGAGTGACAATTCTCACAAAAAAATTCGATTATTGGAGTTCGATTATTGGTGTGACAATTCTCACAAAAAAAAGGGCTCACATTTTCTCACACAATTCTCACAAAAATAAAAAAAGCGCTTGCATTTGTTTCATTCAAATGAATTTTTTTGATTTAAATGTTGTGGCAAAAAATCGTGGCCTTGTTAGAACACAGCTTTTCATTGACTTTCTACCACGATTTGATTTTGTTCTGGGCTGAATAGTATGAACTGGACCGATCTCTTTTAATACCTTTGATATGATTGCATTTCAAACTTTGATGTTGTTGCTTCTTTAACAGCAGTTATAATGTGTAAGATGTGTTACACATCACCCCACCATGGGTGTTACACATCACCCTAATTAAAGTCACTTTTTTCTCTGTGATGGTATTTTACCACTATGTAAAAAAATACAAAATCGATAGTTATCTTTAACCCTTAATTGGTTCACTTGGTCTGTGGGACCTCGCTAAAAAAAAGAACAGATAATATTTCTCTTATTACACAATAATTAATTCTCTTACACTCAGTACATTTCAAGCTTTCAGGTATGTTGATCAGTCATGTTGTTATTAAAGACGTTTTTTGGAAAACACATAAGCTTGTAATTGCATTTTTTGAGGTGTCTCAGTTATGGGTGAAAGATATTTAACAATACCACATTTTACATATTTTCACTTTTAAAATCTGCAAAAAATTTTCATCTGAAATGCTTATTTTTGTAAATTAAAAAAAAAAAATTTAACAAAAATTGTTCACCCTTTTTAAGAACTCTAATGAAATGTATGTATGCTTACTTCCAAAACTTATGAAAAACTAGATGCTGCCAAAAGAAACATATCCCAGTTGTCCATTCATTCAAATGTTAACATTTTGTACGAAAAATCGACGTGTTACACAATACCCCATGGTACACATTACCCGACCTTACCATGCCTATTAAGATTCTCAATATTTGTGAATGGATCTGCAAGATATGCGCAGTACTCCTTGTGCATTGGAGCTATTGAAGCACCAGCAGCATGAGTCGCATATTCTGTAAAATAGTTTCAAATTTTTACGATGTCTCGAAAATAAAATGTGTCTCGAAAAGTGATTTTTTTTATTACATGTAACTTTTGAAATTGTTTACGGTGGAGATTAAACTAAGAAAATATATTTTGTGGTTTTACGCAGTTTTCTCAGTCATATTTAAAAGATTGCAATCATATGACTTCAAATTGACTTAAAAAACTTTAATAATTCTTGCAGTGTGATTGCAATCTTTTCAAAACATTAATGAATACAATCAATTATGCTTATCAGTCATGACTGCGATATGAAATTTAATGAAGTCAGCAATGACTTAAATTTTTTTGAATGCATTTAATAACTCAAAATGAATTTAGGACTTCATGTTTTAAAGTCCTTACAATCAAAAACTATTTGAAGATTTCAATAAAAAATTGAAGTCATTACCTATGAAATCACTGATTGCAATACAAAATCATTGCTTTCTTTAAAAGCTCTGTTCCCATTTTATTACTCAAGGCTGTATAAAAACAATGAAAGCTAAGAATTTTTATAATAATACTATATCAACTAACTGTTAATTTGAGCTTGTGCTGTTATTGTGACATATAAAATATTTCAGAATTCTGTTTCGCCTATCATTTAAGCATGTCCTTGAGCATGAACTCATTCCAAATCAAATAACGTCTCTCACATTAATCTTATAAAACTTTCCCCACAAACTGGACACAATAATATTTGGATAACTTTTGGGAACAATATTTCTTTGTATAATTTAACGATTGTTTTTATAACTTAACTTAAATATTTGATTCTTTTACTTAACCAAATTTATGTTCATCATAAATAACATGATAGAAAAAAAAACTTTAAAGATTTTTATGAGCGGCTTTAAAGGATTCTTAGTGATTTACTTAGAAGCTATAAGAAATCGTTTTATATTGACATAGTCCTCTTTTACCCTCGTTTGTCAATAAAATAAACAGTCATAAATAAATAAAGCAAAAAAAAATTTACGACAAATTTAAGAATAAAATAATCTATGTAAAAGCAGTTCTATTGCGAAAATAGGATTTATTTTTATGTCATATAAAAAAAAATGACCATCAAGTATTTAACGAGGGTTAAGCTGAAAGTTTTTGCTATTGGATTGGTAATTTTCCAGCTTTTTTTCACATACTTTTGGGGTTAAGAACAATTTAGTTATTTTGGCATTGACTGTGAATTCTTTAACCCCTTCATTTTGTATCACGAAAAATAACACTAACGATGAGCAAGACACATGAAGCAATTTATTTGCGGCATTATAAAGACATTATCTAATGGTGTTCTTTTCTTTAAAGAAGATGAATATAATATAAGGATCAGCTCAACTTTTTGGTTCTATAAACTAAGGCAAATAAAACAGAACATAGTTTCTGGCAATAGTTAAAGTTGTAAGAAACAAAAACAATATTCAAAAGTTGATAGATTTTAGCGCAACTCTTGCCACACCCCAAGGATTTCACTTAAAGGTGCAGAAGAAAACCGAATATACAAAAGAAAAGGAAAAATATATAAAAATAGCCACATAACACATGGAAAGTTCTGTAAGCTAAACATATTTTAAAACAAAATAAATGTGTTCGTTTAGGTTTATTTTTCAACTTAAATACCAACCTTTAAGTTTTGAACCAAAATTGGCATTGCCAAGTGAACATTAGAGTGACCCAAACTAAGCCACATATTAAGTTGGACTCCTTTGGGCATTAAACAAGATTAAACTTGTGGTGCTGTTTTTTGTAAGAATTTTTCTAAGTATCTCTCATTCTTTTTTAAATAGTTTTATCCCATATAAATTGGTAATATTGTGGTATTTTTAGAAGAATATACGTTTTGGTAGCTCATAAACAATGATTTTTCATTTAATTATATTCAAACATTTTAATCAAGAAGTCATCATATATAACTAGTACTGCCATATTTTTATTTTAGCAAAACGGAACAAAATCAAAATTTTTCCAAAACACGGAAATTTTGATAACCTTTACGGGAATTTACGGGAATGAAACCAAAACAATGGAATTTTGAAGACCTTTGAGGGACAATTTGGAAAAGTGAGTAGGACCCTAAAAAACATATTTTTTGTTTCATAAAAGAGTATAATTATGACAATATCAGTATTATAATAGTCATAAAAAATTAATTGTTAATTTGGTTGGATTAAAATCATAATATAATAAAGTTGTTTGTGCAGAGCCCATGGGCAGGATTTATCTTGGAGGGGGGAAGAGGGTGTTTGCCTTTGATCATAAGGAAAATAAAAATATATTGGTAGAAAATATAAAATATTGTTATGTTCCATGTTCTACGCCAAGGAGAATTTTGGTCATCAAAATCACAAGAACATGGTTATTAATATAAAACGTGAAACATCAATATGGGACATTTTCTACGCCAAAGTGTATAATGCAGCAGTTGGAGAGTAATTTGAGCACTTAAAAAGGGTATATTAAGTATTTAAAAATTGATTAAAGTCGCTCTAAAAAAATAGTAAGCTCAGCTGTATTATACATATTGTATTATTTATTTGTAACATTGCGTTACAAACGTATACGTATACATTAGAATTACAATGTGTCCAATGCATAAAAATGAGATAGTTCTCGTCATGGTAGAATAAGAAGGTAGATGCATTTCGGAGAGACATTAACTGTCCGTAACTGTCAAAACGTCTTTAACAGCTCATAGAAAATCTGAAGACGATGAAAAAGCTTCAATTGGCAAAATGTAAGCAAAAAAGGTATTTGTATTGATTTTGACATTTTTGACAATGAGAAAGAGAGCGCAGTGCAAAATTCATCTACCTTCTTTTATTCTACCATAGTTCTCGTAGCTCGATCTGGCAAGATCAAACTCAGGCAGTGAGTAACAAGAATTTTCTCAGGCTCAGACTCAGAATTGTATGCATAAAAATTAGATCAAGCTCATGACAGATTACTCAACATAAGTGAGATCGATCTCAAAGCTCTCCTTAAATTTGTAATGTCGTGGTTATGGTAGGCAAACATGTTTGGTGAGCTTTTTTTGTTGTTATGAAGGGAACACATTGATGACAGCAACGGCCTTACGACACCACAAACGAGAGAAATGTAGTCATATGTAGCCTGTCTACACTGGCCTCACTCAACCGACTCACTTTCACGTCTACAGAAGAGATGAGAAATGGGATGGTGAAAATTTCGTAAGGCAAGAGTTTCAAAATTTTTAAGAATTTCTGGACTTACTCCTATTTTCTTTGCTTTGGCATTCGTCGTTGGTGGGTTTCTTTGTTGTATTTCAGCATTTTAGCGCAATATTCCTTAGCTATAATGGATTTAAATGAAAAGTAACATATTTAAGTGCAATAAAACGCAAATTTTTGCTTCGATAGAGCTCCAAAAGTGAAGAATTTTTTAATTGAATTAATTAAAGTCAAAGTGTCAAAATGAGTAAATTGATGTGTGTCAACATTTGGCAACTGCCTCACATCAAAATGAGTCGGTGAAGTGAGGCTAATGTAAACCGGCACTATCGATGACTACTTGATTATTTTGAAAGCGATGCAACAAAAAGCTTTCCCATACTCAAGAATAGGACCTTGTTCAAGATTTTTTTTTTTACAAAATTAAACAGGGCCTTGTTTAAGATTGTCTTTTTTTACAATATTAAAAAAATCACGGTCAAAAGCTCATTCCAGAGAGCTTTAATTCAATCGATTGCTTTAAAAGCCAATTTCTGATTCTTTTATTAGCATTTTATTCATTTTATTTCATTAATATTTTTTCAATAATCATATTGTCAGCTTTCTTAATTATGATTTTAAAATTTGCAGCAAAGCATAACAGATGTAAACGATTGAAAAAATACAACGATTGTAAAATCTACAATAAATTGAGTACTTCAACGTAGTAAGCACTTTCATTTTTTTTAAGTCATGTCATGTCAAGAAGCTTTCTTTCTGACCGTAAATTTAAGCACAAAATGAAAATTTAATGTGCATTTCAACAAAATTTTATTATCTCCTTACATTTTCTTATCAAGTCCTGTGGTAGCGTGCTCGAATGGCTTCGCTCACTTCACTGCTTCCATTTTTAACTTCTGCACTACTCTTTGTCTTACAATTTAATATTGCTTTATATTTTTAAAGTACTCCCTTCTTTTGATGTTCCAACAAAAAAAAAACAAAAAAAAATTCGGCTTGCCTTGCGGCTTCAAAACAGTTGCTGTTGTTTTTCTCTTTGTTTTTGCAAAGGAATAGCTTGCATTTCTTTCAAGAAGCCTCTTGCATTAGATTCTATCGTTTTCAGGCCAGACAAAAATTTCTAAAATGTTTTTATATTTTTTTTTTCTCTCGATTGAACTTAAGTTGCACGAACAATGCTGAAATATTTAAAAATGTTGTCTACCTTCAATGTGCTGGTTAGTGGTAAAAGAAAGCATATTTTTTTTTTAGTATAAATTAGAAGGTCAAATATAACGACTTTATTTTAACTCATAACCTTTTATTGTTATCAGGTGGTTTAAAAGCTACGAACCGCAAAAGTTTTCTTTCAAATATTAGACATAATCATACAAGGGCGTAGTGAGGGAAAAAGAGGCTAACTGTTCCTCTAAATACCTTTAAAATAATAAAATAATATTAAAATAAATGCATAAAGTGTTGCGATTTTTTATTTAAAATACCTAAAACTATACCGCTTTTTAACTTGACTTTCAAGTTTTTTCACTTAAAATTCAATTTTTTCTGTTCAAAAAACTTTTTACAAATTAAGTTAAACTTTTAATTAAATCAAACTTAAGCGTTTTTGAACTTTTAATTCAAACTCTAAATTATAAATTATAACTTATCTTTAGAAAATTCTGCTTGAATAAAATTAAAATAATATTTATAGTTTGGTGTGTACTCATGTCATGTCACACTTATAAATCTAAGGAGTAAAACAAAACATAAGTATAATTTTTTTAACACAGCCACCTTTCTTGTTTTTTAAGGGGTTACATGTCATTGGCAGTTTTTTGAAACCGACTTTTTTAATAATTTTGTATTTTAGTAAATATTCTGAAAATTCTAAGAAAAAACATTTCATGGAAAAATTCCTACGGTTTCAAAAGTTACCTACGTACGGCAGCTGGTATATACTTTTTTACTTGCTACCTGACTTTTGGTGGTTGTTATTTCGTACCTGCTTGAAGGGTGAAGGGTCAAGCCGAAATTGCTAAACGATTGCAAAAAACTATAAGCAACAGCACAACACAAGATAATGAAGGCATACAGTACGAAGCAGGCATGGCAGATTGAAGGTAACCTTTTTTTCTTTGTTCACAAACTTTCAACGCGTTTGTCTCGAAACCATGTTTTTTGTACTGGTTGCGGCACTAGCGGGATAATTTTTTGAGGAAATTTTTTTTAATTTGATTCGCTATTGTATGACACGAGCTTTTTTTAAATTTTTTTTCGATTTTTTATGAATTTTTAAAGTCAATATTTTTTTCGAAAAAACACACTTTCAAATTTGGAACATCACCAAAAATTGAACGAAAATTAAAAAAAAAGCTCGTATCATACGATAACCAATTTTGTTAAGATTTAAAAAAGTCATTTTTTTCCAGATCGGACAATTTTTGCAACTCCCAGCGCTGCAACCACGAGGCCCCGTTTTTTTCTCTGCCGCCAGTTTGGAGCTCTATAAAACCATGTTGGAGTGAAAAATATATTTTTTTGAATTTTTTTCTTGTAATTTGTTCAATTCACTGCAATAATAAACAAAAATTTTGGAAAAATTTTTGTTTTTGACTGAGTTATGAATTTTTAAAAAAAGGTCTGTTTTCTCTGCCGCGAATGTCATGTCCCGCCTTAAGATACATTTATGTTATTGGTGTCATTGAAAAGAAAATTGAATACATTACACAATTGATTAAAAAAAGAAATTTCATTTATTACTCGAAATTCTGAGAAATTTGCATTCAAAGTTAAAATTTGGTAGTTTCAACCGATTGATTGCATCTTTGAATGAGCACAGCTTGGTAACGATTGCGTCGGTGCTGTTTGTTGATATACCGTTGAAAATGTGATTTTATTGCCTTTGCAATGAGCTATCAAAAAAACTTAGTAACTCCGTAACTTAGTTTTTGTGGTAGAAACAATAACGTAAATCAAACCGTGTAGCTCCTAAGAATGTGAAAATGAATGTGAAAAAACCTTTCACCCTATATAAGTATTTATATACCTAGCAATATAAAAAAAAATGTTCCACCCCTGGCTGAATATCCTGCGCCCATGTAAGCATGGCACTGATTTTAATATTATTATTACAAAAATCTTTAAGCAATTATTATCAAAAACTTGGTATTTTGGAACTTAAAATGCATCCGATATCTTAGTATATACTTTGCAGAAATTTGTCTAATAGCATTAGATTCCGCAATATTGGCCACCGGTTAAAGTTTTTATTCTTGAAATGCTTGAACGTAAACTTTTCTTCTAATAATTATAAAGTTTGACGATTTTGATTTTGGAATAAAAAATCACACAAATATATTGGGCAAAATTGCATTTGTTGTTTTTGGGTGATGTTTTTTTTTTTTTTTTGTTATTTTTTATTCCTTACACGAAACGACTGAATATCGGGAAGATAAAGACAATAATCGTAAGTGCAACAACGCTCTCGTATTAAACCAATAAGACAGTGTTGACAAGTTGAGCAGCATTAAAGAAAATACTCAATAAATCAAAATTGTAATTTTTTTAAAATCAAAAATTATGTTCACCGTATCCCCTGAAGGAGCATTCCAATGAAAATGTTAATTTTTGACACATGTCTCATTTTTTTTTTTATAATTTTTTGTAAGTTGGAATAAATATATTCCAGTAACATTGAACTTTATTATACAAAACGATTTTTTAGTAAAATTTTCTTTAAGGGAGTATTCCTAGTTGGTAAAAATTTTTTCTAGATTTTTTACATATTTTGCATATTTTTATAGCTTGGATATTTGAGAATATCGGCCTAAAAGGGTTTTTTGAAATTCGAAATACTGGCTAATACTGGAGATATGGCTTTTTTTTGTCCAGCAATGTTTTCGCCAAAATGCGATTTGCTTAATTTGGCTACTTTTTGAATGTAACAGTTTGAAGCAACCACCGAATTTCGTTTAACGCGTCTTTAGTAGGTAATAACTTGTTTGTATACGCATTTTAAAAATAAATGAATACACATTTAAGAGCTTAGGTATTCGAATGTTGACAGCGCTTAGTTCACTTTGAATTGAGTTATAAAACGGACGCGCACGCGCATACAGTTTTGAAAAGAACAGTTTTGATAAAAATTTTTGTTTGTGCTAAAGACAATGGATAGAACAATTAATAGATATAAAAATAAAAAAGAAACACTGGCAATCGAAAAACTCGTCCCTTGAAACGCCAGTTTCGTGGTAACCAACACGAAAGAGATGAGGACACCGAATTCACAAGTACATCGGCAACAAAATTTAAAAATAATGAAAACGATGACATAAGCATTGACAACAAAACGGAGAATTGCATTTTAGAGTTTTATACAGTTTTATCAAAGAACGTTTGAAAAGGTCCGAAGACAGAGCTGTGGCCGCATCAAAAGAAGGTAGAACTGCCCGAAGAGCACAAAGAGCCGCTAAGTCCTCATTTTTTTAAGAAGAGGAAGGAGTTCTTTATGGGGCTGGCATTGCAGATTGGTATATGTAAGTTTTTCACAAAAAATCAAAAAAGTTTTTCTTGAGATTTTCAATTTGATTTGAGTTTCTTCAAAATCACGTTTTTGAACTTCGAAGTCACTTTTCTCCAGTTCTACTGAACCGATCTTGATAAAACCAAGTGCAATCGACGCTCAAATTTTTCATTACAATTTTTTTTACAATTACAATTTTTATTTTTTTGATGAAAAAAAAATAACTTCAAACTTAAACGCGTTTATTTCGAAACCACGTTTCACGAGCTTGCGGCCAAGATTGCGCCCGTAGTTCTGAACCGATTTTGATAAAACAGAGTGCAATCGGCGCAGAATTGCTACTTTTCTGATTCCTACCTCAACCGTAATTTTAAACAATTTTTTACTATTTTTTTTTACACTCAACTACTAAAACAAATACCCAAAATCGGTTTTTCATTTTTCAATGACCGCCATTTTGTAAAAATAATCGAAAAATTATAAGTGAGGTAGGGACCGGAATTCCATCTGTACTGAATCTAATGTAGTTTATTTTTTCAATTTCAGATGATCCGTAATCGAGTTATCCGGGCCGCAAGCAGCATACCTTTTTTTTCGACGCCCAATTTTGAAGGCCGACAACTGTTTGAACAGCCCTCGTACAAAAGAAAAAAATTTTTTATTTAATTTAATATGTTCTTAATACAATAAAAAAACAGAATTCAAATAACTCTTTGCGTTTTCAAATGAGAAGTTTTTCAAAGAGGGTCCAAAAACCGCCTTCCAACCAGGAATACTACCTTATGAAAAAACTTTTCAATTTGTACAATTGAAATCTTAAAATTTGATGCATCAAAAACGACTCGATAAGAAAAATTACTCAATAAGCTTTTTAAGCTCGAAATACACTATTTTTTGAGACACTACATACACTTTATACACTGCTTTTTGTTATACAAAATAAACTTTTACTGTAGGCGGCCGTGGAGTAGTGGGTAGAGTGTGTGGCCCATACACCAGAGAATCCTGGTTCGAATCCCACCTGACAGAAAGTTTTTTCAATTGAATTGATTTTTCTATTCGGCCGTCGCCTCTCCACAGACAATGGCAAACCTCAGAGCGTAAAAACTGCCATGAAAAGCTTCTTGAGAACATAAGCCGTTCGGAATCGGCATAAAAACTGTAGGTCCAGTTCTCGATGATTTGTGTTCAAACATTTCACAACACACACAACACAATTGATCATAAGAAGTTCGGTCAAAGTCCTCTCAAGGGCTGAAATTGGCCATTTCGTTTTTTTTTTTTTAAATGCAATTTTACTGCCATATAAAATTCACTCATTCTAGTTTATAAAATGCCAAAGCCTCTTTTTTACTCTTACAAAATATGTTTTTAAGCTCTTAAAGAAAAGTTTTGGAACATAATATATTTTGGACTTCTTTTGTATTCTTCCAATATCGAAAACGAAATTTATAAAAGTATTCTGAATATTTATACTGTTTATCCTCAAGATGGTCACACAAAAGTAATTTTTTACTATGACTTATTTTTTACTTTCTTATTGTGCTTAAGAAAAGTCATTTTGAAAACAGTTTTAAATGTACTGGATTTGGGTAAAGAGAATTGAATAGGAATTATGAACTTATGCTTATTCACCTAAGCAATTTATTGTTTAATACATTGCTTTGAAAGCACATACTTCAATACCCTGCCAAATAATAAAAATATTTGATTTATCTAAGCCCAAAATCCAAAAATACAAATTTAAAAAAAAACTGTCATGGATGGTTTAAGCATAGTTTTGAGTTATTTTCTACAAAAAAAAACACAGGTGAGCCGTGAGACACACGAAAGAAGGATAGATTTGATAATTTAATGGTTTTTTTTGTAATAAAGCCACTTTTAAATTCAAGAATAACATAAAGTAAATTAAAAAAACACACGTTAATATTTAAACCAGTAAATTTTATTACATTTCATCAACAAAAAGAAATGAAAAATAGGAAAAAAAATATGTGTTCCTGCCGTGCGGAATTGAAATTGGATTTTTTTGGTGCCAGTCCATCGCTCTTACTTACTTACTTAGGTGGTCGTAACAACCCGTGTCCGGGTTTCATCCGACCTCATCAGCTCTCGCCAGGCGCCTCTGCTTTGCGCGCGCCTTCTCCAATCGGATACACCAAGTGCGGTTAGGGCTTCCTCAGCCTGGTTCATCCATCGGAGGCATGGTCTCCTTCGTCGTCGTTGACCAGCGACCTTCGCCTCGAGCACCTTTTTCGCTGGAGCTTCGTCGTTCATACGATGGACATGACCCAGCCAGCGTAGTCGCTGCACAGTTATACGCCGAACTACGTCAATGTCATCGTAGATCTCATACAGCTCGTGGTTCATTCGGATGCGATAGTCATCGCCGACTCGAACAGGACCGAAGATTTTGCAAAGAACTTTTCTTTCGAACACCCCCAGAGCAGCTGCGTCAGTTTGCGAAACTACCCATGCTCAGCGCCATAAAGCAGCACAGGTAGAACGAGCGTCTTGTAGAGTATTAGGTTTGTCGATCGAGAGAGGGCTCTGGAACTTAGTTGCTTACTGAGCCCGTAGTAGCACCTATTAGCAATTATTGTTCTTCTCTTTATCTCCAGGCTGATTTCGATTTTGGTATTTATGGCGGTGCCAAGGTAAACGAACTCCTTGACTACTTCAAAGTTATAGCTGCCGGATGAAACGTGGGAGTCTAAATGCCGAGCTCCCTTGTTTGTAGACAGCATATATTTTGTTTTGCCCTCATTTATCGTCAAACCCACTTTGGCTGATTCCTTTTCGATAGCGGCGAAAGCAGCGGTAACATCTCTCTTGGTTCTGCCGACAATATCAATATCATCAGCGTACGCAAGGAGCTGGACGCCTTTGTAGAAAATGGTGCCATTACGATGCACACCGGCCTTACGATCCCCTCCATGATGATGTTAAAGAGATCGCAAGACAGTGGATCGCCTTGTCTGAAACCTCTTTCGGTATTAAAGGTTTCGGAGAGGTCATTTCCTACCTTGACGGAGCTGCGTGTGTTGCTCAACGTCATTCTGCAAAGTCTAATCAACTTTGCAGGTATACCGAACTCAGACATTGTTGCGTATAGGCAATCCCTTCTCGGGCTATCGAATGCAGCTTTAAAATCGACAAAGAGATGGCGTGTGTCAATTTGATTTTCGTGGGTTTTCTCCAGGATTTGTCGTAGCGTGAAAATCTGGTCTATGGTGGATTTACCAGGTCGAAAGCCACACTGATAAGGTCCAATCAGTGTTCTTGTAATCGGCTTTAATCTTTCACACAGTACGCTTGAGAGAACCTTATATGCGATGGAAATAAGACTGATACCTCTATAACTTGCGCAGATTGTTGGGTCTCCTTTCTTAAGTATAGGGCACAGTACGCTGAGGTTCCAATCGTCGGGCATGCTTTCTGCTAGCCATATTTTGCTGATGAGCTGATGCATGCGCCTTATCAATTCATCGCCGCCGGTTTTAAACAATTCAGCTGACAGGCCGTCAGCACCCGCTGCTTTGTTGTTTTTGAGTCGTTGGATAGCAACTCGAACCTCTTCATGGCTAGGTGGTGGTACTTCCACTCCGTCATTGTTGATTGGTAGCTCTGAACTGCGCTCTCCATGGGCGCCATTGGTGGAATCGTCGCCAGTAAGTAAATTGGAGAAGTGCCGTCTCCACAATCTCAGCACACACTGCGTATCCGTATTCAGATCTCCATTTTCGTCTCTACAAGTCCATCGCTCTACCCACTGATTCAAAAAGCCTTGCTATTTGCTGACATAACTGCATGTTAACAGATGTTAACAGATGCTGTATTAACAGATGCAATATGTCACAGTATTCTGTTGATAGCCATACAACAAAAATCTTTTAATAGATTATTGTGTTATGGTGCAGCATAGCTTCAGTTGTAATTAATATTGAATCAATCATTCTGCGTAGCAAAGGAGTTTGGCTCGATGCGTAGTGTAGTGACTTCTTAATCGTTGATATCGGTGGGTGTGGGTTCAAACCTCCTCGGCAGGCGAAGGTTAAAATTTTTATATATGATATTTAATTTAATTTAATGGCATTTTTTTAATATAACGCAAGCAGCGAACAGAAGCCGAGAAGCGATGAATATCTAAGAAAAACGGTGTTGATAAAAGAAAAATTTGTGTAGCTGCCTATTTCAGTCAAGCAAAGTAAATCACAAAGAGGCGGCTTCAAAAAAAGAAAAAAGGAAATACCAAAACCCGAAAAAAATGATATATTTGAAATTCAATTTTTTTTTTTTTAAATAATGTATAAATTACCAAATACTTGGCTAATTTATCACCCAAATAAAAATTAGCAAGTTAACATGTAAGACTTAGGCGTTTTGATGAAGTACTTGGGAGGCTGAAAACTGCCAAAGCCATCTTATAAATTATGCTAGGTTTTTTTTTTAATTTAACGTAAGCTTTTTCTCGGTGTAGATATATTTTTAATGATCAAAACCAAAAGGAGAACCCTCTCCCCTTCCAGCCTTTAGCACAATCCTGGTTACGGGCCTGGTTTAATAATTTATTTATTTTATTTTTATATTTATGAACTAGTAAGGAAATTTTTTTCAGCTTCATTAATTACGCAAAAGCCAATGGCAAGTTTAAAAATTGTTTAATAAAAACATAGAACTAACACTGAACTCTATGCACGTCGAAAACAAAAAAAAAGCAACGAAATATAATTTGAAATATTCATAAACTCCACTAAACATAATTCAGCATAGAACTTCGCTTACTCACCTTGTACAACGGCGTTGCCACAGCGTACAACTTAATCCAATTTATATACTGCCACTCAGCGATGCGCAACGAAATTGAGCTAGCGCTACAAAAGGAGCTGTGAAATAATTTAAGCGCAGAGTTTCTATTTGCATTCTGCATAAATCAATTTAGATAGAATTATAACAAGATTATTAGTCACATTAGTTTTCACATAACGAGTTTTCACTTCAGGAGATTTACTGGAGTTAAAATTACGTTTTTCAATATTCTTTTATATTTTTTTAAATTAGATACAATTTTTATTGGATTTTTTTTTTTTTTTTGTTCTTCTTAATGCGATATATGATAAATTATTTTTGATTACTTAAAATTACACAAAAAATGTTCTGTTATATAGCTTTTAGCGATTTTATGTTAATATTTTTCTTCTTTTTTTTTTTTTGTTTTGCAAAAGCTTGTTTTGCTTAATGAAATATGTTGCAACCACGTGCCACAACACTGTAGTCCTTGCACTACACGAATTCACTTCAATTCAATTGTTTTTTTTTTTAACATTTGCTCTCAGGTGTTCGTTGCATGTCTGTAACCAAAAACTGCTGTGGCTAAAGCTTACAAAATTTACATTTCACTTGTTATTCACCGGAAGTTCCGTAGCCGGAACTTGGAACCACAGTACAACGAATTCGAATTGCGAAGCAATTGAATTTGTATTGAATAGCATTAATGTTGCATGCTTTGAAATTTCGTTTATTCTTATTTTTAGTTGCCAAGGTATATGTGAACAATTTTACATGTGCATAAAGGACTTTTTTCCCACTTAAAACATACAAAAGAATCATGTGAAATTCGATAATAAATTTAATTGACAAAAAAAGCAGATAAAATCAAATTTAAAATAAAAATTAAATGTGTGCTCATAACAAATATACGAATCAATTCCATTATAAAACTTGATTTGAACAATGTCATTTTCAATAGTTAATTGTTGTCAGTCTCATTTAAAATTATCAGAAAAGCTGATTTCTTACTTATGTTATGCAAACAATTGCTTTAAATTTATTAATATGTTATATTTATATAACAAAAACTATAAAGTTATATGTCAAATCTATAATGACATGTGACATGAGCTATCATAAGGGTGAAAAAGCAATGTTTCAGTTTGAAATAAAACCTTATCTGCGATTTCCGTAAGATTGATAAAGCAACATTGAGAACCAATTAAGTCAGATGCAATATGTATAATCAATGGTATATTTCCCCAAAACAGTTTACTACTTTTTGGCTAAATTCACATTCAACAGAAACACACTTTTTGAGAACTATTCATAACATAAATATTTTTAATGTATTACTTTTCCATTATATTAGAGATGTCATAAATAGCATAGCTTGTTCCAAAAAATTTGATACATTTTCAGTGCGTGTGCAGAACTAAACATATTCGTATTTATTACACGCACTGATAGAATTGAAGTGTTTATGAAGAGTTTAAAATATTTGTATATGATTTGCTTACTGATTTAAGATCAGCCATTCAGTTTTGTTGTGAGTTCAATACTTGTGCATTATTTCAGTAAATTTGCCTTCAAAAACGATATTTTTTTTATAACGGGAGATTTTCTTTATTATTTATTCCTAAGTGTTTTAAATATTAGTGCATAGTTAACGCTTGTATCTGTACTGTTTTGCGCAGTATTGTACTGTTTTTTCAAACTCAAAAACTGCGTACTGCCTTATAATGATTTTGACTGTTTATTTTTTTTTTTTTTTTTGAGAAAATATACAAAGTTCTGTGGTCACAATCGATAACCGCCTAACTCGACTTAATATGTAGTCATATTCTATGAACAAAACTTAATACTTACGTGAAATCCTCATTTCTCTAACAATGTTTCTTAAAAAGATATTAATGAAAACAGATTGACTTAAGTCCTAATTAAGCCCCATTACATTTACAATCATCGCCTAAATATAGTTAAGAAAATATTTCCATAAAATGCCATCTTATTTAAATAGCCTATACTGACTTAAGCCATTCTTGCAAATATTTTTCCAAATTTAGTTATCGTAAAAAAGAGAGTTGCTTTAAGAGCCAAAGTAAAGATAAGAAATTATTGCAAATTAAGAAAGTTTAAACACATATTCTATCTCCACAAAGCCGATTAGTGTATTTTTGGTGGGACGGTTTTAGGAGAGCGATATCGACATAAGTGATGAATGTAAATGACATGTGCTCTCATGTTTTGTAAAAAGTGCAGCTAGACTATTATAATTAAAGCACTGTTTTAAAATGATTTCAGCTAAACTATATCGTCTGATAAGTTCAGTAAAGTTTTAAGGGTTCAGAAGGAAAAATATCAATATATATCAACTAAAATTCAATAGTGCTTTTTAAATTTATTCATAAAATAAACAAATATAGTATGGATAAAATCGAAAACGAACAAAATGAAGAACATTTAATAGGTGAGAGTTCTGTAATGTTTTTATTTTTAAAATAAAAAGATAGAGATGAAGGCAGTCACATGTCTTTTTTGGAGGTTGGAGATGATTTGCAAGCCGAAGCCAACGATGAGGAAAGTCACATACATGTCTATTTTAGAAAGCAGCGAGTCTCATTTAACTTCTAATTTTTTCAACACTCAACAACGTAGTGGGGTTGAAGAAGATAAGACAACTCATCACGATGTTCTACATTTTGACTATGAACCTTCAATTGCTGATGAGACCAATAAAAGTAATGATTTGGAAGAAGATGAACTGAACGAGAACGCAAAACGAAACCAGAGAAAAACATGCGTAAATGCGATGGCAAATGTTGTGCCAGAGAGAAAACTCAGACCTCTGGTGCTTGATTGTCGCAGAAAGTGCAAAGCGAAGGTATCGCCGACGTTTCAAAAAAAATTTTTCAGAAATATTGGTCTCTAGGTACGTACAATCAGAGAATTTTATTTATTGGGTCTTTGATTTACATTAACAACATAAAAAAACTCAGCTCTTGCAATCTGAGACAGATTTTGCATACGAGTCGAAAAGGTATGATAAAGATCTCTCTCTCTGCTGCCAACGATTTCAACGTTAAAGTCTATACTTTTGACTTGCAACAGTGTTTGCCTACCCCTTACTTGAGGAACTCAATTAGTTTTTACAAAAGGCAGATTTGGATTTAAAATTTAACCGTTTACGACTGCATAACTGGTTCCCCACATTGCTTTATGTGGCATGAAACATTATCTGCTCGTGGTGGTAACCAAATTGCATCGTGCTTGTTTAAGCATATAATTAATCTTAAACAAGTTAATCACGCAATTTTTTACAGCGATTCCTGTGTGGGACAAAATAAGAACTCATTCGTATGCTCAATGTTTATATTTGCTCTCCAAATCAATCTATATTTAGAAACAATCGATCATAAATTTTTAGAACCAGGGCACAAGCACATGGAATGCTATGTAGATCACTCCGTAATAGAAAGGAAAAAGAAAAGAGCTGGTGCTGAAATACACCATCCACACGACTGGTACAATTTTGTGAGATGTGCAGGTTCTAAACATACGTTTAATGTCGTAGAAATGAATGGAGAGGATTTTTTTTTAATTTTTCTCTTCTATTAAAAACGAAGCTAATGTGGAGAACCACAAATCAAGATGGTGAAAGATTCCTCTGGAAAAATATTCGGTGGCTAAGATTTACAAAGACTAAGTTTGCTAAAATTCTATATAAAAAAAACATTGGACATAGATGCTCCTTTTCAAATGCTAAATTTGTTGAAATGCGGTTGTAACTCAATGAAAAAGATGACCTGACTATTTGAAATGAAGATGTAAAAACAGCTCAAAAAAGAAGAAGGAACTCCTTGATTTACTTCCATTCATAAATCCATGCTTTCATCCTTTTTATAAGAATTTATCAACACATGATTGTATAGAAATACTTTTCAATACACTTTTCTTAAATTTAATCACATATACTACGTTACTAATCACACTTTTCTGAATATAAAATTTAGTAAAAAATAACGAATTTGTTACATAATAAGTTTCTTTAATAAACTATTAGAAATTTAAAATGACCTAATTCTATGGCATGGTAAATTTTAATATTAATTTTAAAAAACCGCTGAACTCAATATGTGTCAGGCAACAAATGGAACATTCCATAACAATAACAGCCTAATTCGACATAATCCATCCGACTTCGTATTTTACATTTGCCATAAGCATTTATGTTACTTTTTATTAAATATCTCGTAAATAAATTAAGCTATCATTTACGTTTTTTATTTCAACATTGCGTGAGTAACAATCTTCTATATATAAAAACTGATTTTTCTCGAAAGCATGGTTTTCGACTTAGGCTGTTAGTGCTTGTGACCACAGAGTTTCAGACAGAACAATGGCAACCCGTAACAAGTGTGAAACCATGTATAAGGTAAAACCATGAATAATTATAAGGTAGCATACAGAAAGTCTCCACACCAGCTGTTAATGTCAAAACCAATACAATACATAAAATACATAAAAAAATTATGGTATTGCACTGCTAAAGTTCATTTTTTACTTTAGCAGTCGGTGTGGAGAGTTTCTGTATGCTACCTTAAAATCCTTAAAAAAACCTTAAAATAAAAATTAAATAAAATTGTATCATTGTCAGAACAGCGAAGCAATAATGGCAACCAAGGTGCATTTAGAATTTGAATTCACCTTAATGGCAAAAAAGTCATATGGATTTGTCTCTTTCTCACTTAATTATTGTCCCGTCATTAATCATGCTTGTTCAGAGCGCGCCACTTTGATTTTACTTTTTTGGTTGTTAATTTAGAAAAATAAAAAATGAATCAAAGAATAATCAAAACATTAAACAGACTTAAATAAATTTCGGGAAAAGTATCCACGTCTAGAAAATACAAAAAGTCAAAATGGTATTTTGTATAGAAAATACAAACGAACTTTTCCATTCTGTCTGGTAGTAGTCAATACTCTTTCACTATTGACCCCGTCAATGCAATGCTTTGCGCTATAGATAATTAGCATTGGGTTGTCATAAAAAGTTTATAGTAGACCAATAAACTATTGACTAGATACTGTCTTTGGTACCATATGGAGACATTTGTACTACTGAGTCTATAATACGATCGGGTAAGTCAAATTACCATTGCTGGTGCATTTTTGTTGGTTTTTTTGCTACTATTGCTGAGAATAAAATACATTGTTTTATCCATTTAACAGTTCATACGTTTTTATATTTTTAGCCGGTTTATTATTCCCTACAAATATCCCCACAGGAAAAGGCTGCATCTTTTTTTCTTTCACACTTACAATCTTCAAAAAAATTAAAATTAAATGAAATGAAAGAAATAATGGGAAAAGGAAATTAAATGGTAGACGTTCGGTTCACATGCTATACCCGAAGTCAATCTGTTCTATAGAGACGACGATCGATATAGAGAACGAAGATCTGTTGTCTATAGAGACGACGGTACTGACTTCACCATATAAGACGTCAGGCTTCCTGTTGGGTTGCGCTTCTATAAGCACATCAAGGTTCATTAATATAGGTAAGTCACTTGAGAGAAAAGCACTCTTTTTCCGGCTTTGCTCGAACTGTCAAAGTAGCTGTTAGCTAAAAATTATACGGATTTAGGTTTTTTTTTTTTTTTTATTTCCTTTCATCCATTCTGACAGTTTGGTCGAGCTTCTCTCAAGTGACCTATAAATTGGATTTGGATATCCATTTAGCGACAATAGAGATGTTATTTAAAAGCTTTGCTGGTAGGAACTCAAGAGCTCACTGTACAAATGACTTGCAAGCCATCAGCTATGCTTTCAACTATTTCCGCTCATATCAAACTCTCTCATATCAAAACTCAGCACTTGAGTCAAGAAAGGTTTTTTGATATACAAACAAACACTGCACGAAGAGAC
This sequence comes from Coremacera marginata, assembly GCA_914767935.1. Lineage (NCBI taxonomy): Eukaryota > Metazoa > Arthropoda > Insecta > Diptera > Sciomyzidae > Coremacera > Coremacera marginata. The sequence goes on from OU612045.1 coordinate 152,574,770, forward strand.
AGTAAAACATTCAAGCAACAGAAAAATAGAACCTACTGCACTGTCACTGAAGTACTTACAGGTAAGCCGAATGGTTTCTTTTTTTTTTTGCTATGTTATAATCTGTTCAGCACGATTTGAGTACATTAATGCGTTCATTCGGTATAAATTTTGCTTTTATTACGTTTTATTCATAGATTCCTACCAAAAAAGTCTTAAAATATTTGAATACAAGCAAAATTATTACAAATAGACAAAGTTCACAAAGATCGACACTGAAGCAAGCACTAACGAGCTTGCTATGATTTACTGTTGCTTCACTGTAGTGTCGCTTTATGTTTTGATATTCTGCTCTGCATCATAACATAAACACTGTCTGGTACTATAGCAAAAAGCATTTCAACTGATGAAGTGCTTTTTTCGTTGCTGATCTATAGCATAGAACTGGTGCAAGCGATGTCAACGTTACATTGAAATGCAGTGCACTGAAGTACTGTACAGTAGTGAAGTGTTGCAAATAGAATATTTTGTACAGCTCTTTAGTAGAAACGCCACTTTCAGCAATTTGATGTTTTTTATTATAATACGACAAGCAATATCCGCGTTACCACCAGACGCAATGGAAAAAAGTTCCTTCGCATTTTCTGTACAAAATATCATTGTAACATCTTGTTTTTTCATTGAATAAAATTTGTACTGCGAAATGTACTGCTTTTTTAAAAGTTTTGAAAGAAATGTACTGTTTTTGGTAGAAAAATTGATACGAGCGTTATGCATAGTACATTCCAACTGGATTGAAAAAAATTCAGAAATTATGTTTCAACCTGCGTTACCCGAAATTTTCCGAAAATAATTGTCTTCTCTTTACTTAGATTTTGCATTTCATAAGTTAGGGCTAGCACAAAAAATGCTTTATTGAAAAACCGATGATAATTGCAAAAATGAGAATGTCTGAGTTGAAGAATGGTACATGGGACTATTCACACCGGACTCGTTAGTTTGTTAGTTGTAGCACTCAAAAAAAAAAAATAGGATAAAAATACGAATAAAATCTTTGTAAAAATACGAACGGGGACTATTTGTAGAATATACAAATGCTTGGTACGTAATAATAATATTCGAAGTTTTTTAAAAAAAAACAAAGATTTTTGAATGCACGTTTGTAAAATGTACAATATATAGATATGTGAAATATGCGAATGTCGTTTGAAAATTTTTAAAGTTTTAGTAAAAGTGTTTGTACATTCGTACAATACACAAACGCCATTCGCATATTTAAAAAAATCTTTATGTTTTCATAAAATATACAATTTTTTCTTTCGGGCAATGTACAAACACTGATATGTAGTATGTTCAAAGCCCTTCGTAGGCTGAAAATAACAAACTGTTCTTGAAATGTTATAAATATACATATCAATATAAATATACAAGGTTTTTTTTTAATGTTCTTGTTATTTTTTTAACATGCACTTTGTTTTTGTAAAATTATAGAACAAAAACAAAGTGCATGTTAAAAATATAACGAGTAACAACTAACAAAGTAAAGCGACCAGTGTGATTACCCTACTATTAAGGTTAATTCCTTTATAACGGGAAAAAATGGGTTGCTAAATTTATAATTAATCTCCACTTGCTCTAGCTTAGTGTAAATCGATCTATGTGTTATTTAGAAGGAAAAGAAATATTTACAGTAATACTGACCAATAAAATTAATATCTCAACCCACCCCCGTAGCCAGGATTTTCCATGGGGGAGAGATTTTGATACAAAAAAAAAATCTGTAAGTACAACTAAAATATCAGAAAAATGGCTATGGGAATTTTTCCATGTAAAATCGCTTATTTTTGAAATTATTCTTGAATGACCCTTTTTTTAAATAACCAAAAGAGTGATCACTAGAATTCATTGAATTTTTCATCGAATTAATTTTAAGTAGTAAAGTTTTTCATTTTAGCCTACAATTTTTTGGAAATTGGTTCAAATTAGAGATTTTTAATTATTTTTTGTCACTCACAAAATTAATACAAAAAATATAATACGAAAATTTAAGTGTAAAACCAAAATAATTAAAAAGAAAAAGTTATAGTTTAGTAATTTTACTATATTTTAATTCATTTAATTTTTTAATTTATAAAAAATTGTAATTAAAAACTTTTTTCATTTAAAAAACTAAAATCAAAATTGACAATTAAAAATAAAATATTTGAATTAGCTCCCGGTTAAAGGTATGAATCAAGAATATACATATACATATGGGACTATCTTTCATCTCTATTGATACCTAGCTTCAGAGTCAAAATATGACTTATTTCGAAAACAACTTCGAACATTAAAATTTTAATTACATCGATTTGTTTAAAATTTTTAGAAATAATAAAAAATTATTTTAAAAATGTCGAAAGATTTAAAAAAATTTACTGCAGAATCATTCAATTCTCCATAAGTATCACTTTATCATGAAACAATGAAGCAGGTAACTGCAGGGCTGCTTGTGCTCTCTTTTTATCAAACATAACTGTCAAAACCGTTCAAAATTTTTTCCAGTTCGATTATATTCTTTTTTCTTGTTTTCTGTGAGCTCTGGCAGATTTGAGTCAAAGCTCTCTCCTTTGTTGCTACCTGGTTAATTTTATCATGCACTGTATAAGAATTTTTATAAACATTTTTTTCAGCTGAGAGGAAACGTTTTCGAAATAGTTAAAGACAGTAAGAAATTGTATTTCCATTAATATTTTACTATTTTTTTTTCAATATTTTAATGCCATATATACAGCAACACCCTGAAAGTATTAGTGATACAGTACAATGAGAAATGATTTCTGTGGTTGACATCTTTTTGCGAATTTGAAAACTTTGCAGTATTCTTCGTTATGAATTTATTTTATTTTTATTCGTGATTCTAATGCTATGTTATGTTATGTTATGTTATGTTATGTTATGTTATGTTATGTTATGTTATGTTATGTTATGTTATGTTATGTTATGTTATGTTATGTTATGTTATGTTATGTTATGTTATGTTATGTTATGTTATGTTATGTTATGTTATGTTATGTTATGTTATGTTATGTTATGTTATGTTATGTTATGTTATGTTATGTTATGTTATGTTATGTTATGTTATGTTATGTTATGTTATGTTATGTTATGTTATGTTATGTTATGTTATGTTATGTTATGTTATGTTATATTATGTTATGTTATGTTATGTTATGTTATGTTATGTTATGTTATGTTATGTTATGTTATGTTATGTTATGTTATGTTATGTTATGTTATGTTATGTTATGTTATGTTATGTTATGTTATGTTATGTTATGTTATGTTATGTTATGTTATGTTATGTTATGTTATGTTATGTTATGTTATGTTATGTTATGTTATGTTATGTTATGTTATGTTATGTTATGTTATGTTATGTTATGTTATGTTATGTTATGTTATGTTATGTTATGTTATGTTATGTTATGTTATGTTATGTTATGTTATGTTATGTTATGTTATGTTATGTTATGTTATGTTATGTTATGTTATGTTATGTTATGTTATGTTATGTTATGTTATGTTATGTTATGTTATGTTATGTTATGTTATGTTATGTTATGTTATGTTATGTTATGTTATGTTATGTTATGTTATGTTATGTTATGTTATGTTATGTTATGTTATGTTATGTTATGTTATGTTATGTTATGTTATGTTATGTTATGTTATGTTATGTTATGTTATGTTATGTTATGTTTTATGATATGTTATGTGTGAAATAAACTAAGGAAAAATCATTCAGGTATGGTTGAAAAGTAATTTTTAATATACCAACAAAAAAATTAAAAAGTAATATTGCATATATGCATATTGTATGCCAGTAAAAAAGGATTTTACTTAGAAACAAATAACAGAAATCTGGAAACCCAGATGCAAATTACTCCTTGAAGTTTATACTAGATAAAAAGTAATAGAAAAATAAATTAAGGAGCACAAAATTCTTTCTCTACCTGTTTAATACCGAATTTTAAGAATAACTTCAAAAATATGCGTGGATATGTTCAAAAACATATCCCATAAACATCGAAATGTTCACACTTTTTTCAACTCAAAAACCGTTCACCCTACTGATAAAAGTATTCCCGGATAAACTAAAGAGCATAAAAATTTCATCCAACTTTTTATAAAACTTTGTTGACTTTATGCCCCAAATGTTTGTTGTTTGTTATTCATCATCATTACGCACTTTTTTAAAGGGAAATCCCTTATTTAAAGTTCTGTCACTAATATTATCAGGATTTGAGATGTTTGTATTAGTAAAAAATGGTTTCTTGCTATCAAATGATTCAACAAGATTTGTTCTGGTCAGTTGTGATTAATAAACTCTGATGATATTCTGATCCTTAAAGAATGTTGGTGCTTTAGTCGTGAAAGAGAACTATTGGTGGTAAAGATGCATTTCGTTATTATAAGACTTCTTTTGTGGGTATGAAATCAACAAGTTTGAGAAAAAGTTGCTGAAGTTTGAATAAAATAAACCTATCTGCCCTTTTCTTTTGGTAAAAATGTTTTTATAGTTTGATTCAAAAAAATATTTTAAGAAAAGTTCCGTGAAATGAAAACTATTTCAAAATCATTATGTTTTTCAAATAATATACAAAAAAAAAATGAATTAAAAAAAAATTATAAAATAATGTAAATTTTTTTTAAAAAAAAAGTAAAAATGTGTTGCTAATTAGTAGAGCAGTAAATTAAACAAAAAATATTAAAGAAGAACACTAGAGTTTTCATGCACCAAGAAAATTTAAATTTAACAAAAGTCAATATAGAATTAAAGTTTAACATTTAGATAACTTATAAATGTGTACAAAATATTGAAGAACATTTTTTTTTTATTAAAAAAATCTTAAAATCTTAATTGTTTTAACAAAATTATTTATACCATTTAATTTATTCTTTTATTTATTTCTTAAATTTATTTATCAGTATATTAAAGAAAAACGTCTAAAATTTCACATAATAAGTAAATTTTTAAATCCACATGAATATACCATAGATTAGGTAAATTTAAGTCAACAAATTTTTGTTTTACTTTTTGTTTACATTTTTGTTTTAATCAATTTTTGATTTTTTTTTTTTTTTGTTTGTTTAATTTTAACTTTTGTTTACTTTATTTATGAGCTAACAAACATATCACCAATTCATATTAAATCATCCGTTATATTTTTGACATTTTCAAATTCTTTGTTTATTTGTTTTTGCTGCACTCTTCCAAACAATGCAGTTTATGTTAGTATTATTTCTATTTAATTTAAGCTTTTTTATTTTCCTTTTGGTAAACACAATATGAACAAGCAAAGAAAAAACTTTAATTTATCATAAACCGATGAGAATAACGCGCGCCTTCACTTTATATATTAAGAAAAACACGTCCATCGGCAAACAGACGCCAAAACTTACTGACTGCAGAGCAAACAGCAGCAACATAGACCGACAACAACCGCGACCGACTGGCAACATTTTGCAGCAGGAACAATCATTTGGCAGCAACAACAACAGCTCATTCTACTGTTATCAGCATGTAAACAAATGTTACGCTAACAGCAGCTGTAAAGTTTACCCAACCATAAAAAAAACTCATTCATACATACACCCACAAGAAATGATCCCACAATGTAAGTCATTTCCGTTTTTTCTTTCCCCCTTCCTTGTTGTGCACTGTTATCGATACAGCGACACAACAACAACAACAGCAACAACATGCGGCTGTTTAAATTCTTGTCACGTGCTTTCATTGCGTTGAACTTGAACTAGAAACCATTTCATTCAGTTTTCATTTAAATGTTTACCTTTATGCACACATACATATAAACACACATGAAGCTGTGAGAGCATGTTTTTGGCTGCACTTTTTTACTCTCACTGCATCTGCGCTGATTGTAATAGGGGCGTCTCAGTTTTCTTACTTAAGGCGACCAGAAGAAGAAAAAATGTCGAAAACTTTTGGGTTAAAATTGTAAGGACCAAAATTCGTGCATTAATTTTGGCCAGCCATGTTTATTTGATCTTTTGGCTTAGGAGAAATGTGCCGAAAGCACACCCAGCAGGGATCTAAGATGAAACGGGCACACCTTTCTAAAGACTATGTTGTCTTGCATAGACTCACCGAGACGGTTAGGACGGTTAGCTAGAATTACTTTAAGTGCTAATGAAAATAATGAAAGAAAGAGCCTGACGTTAATAAATACCCTGTAGGAAAATCAACTAATTTAAAAGTAGTTGATAAAGTAGTTTTTTGTCAACCACAACTAGTTGAAATTCTGACTTTTTTTCCATAGAACGAACTAACATATATTGTATGGTGATGTCCGCTTTATAAGTCAATTGACTTTCGTCTGCATATATTTTCAACTACTTGTTAAATTAGTTACATTTAAATTATTTTTAAATTGATTTAAAATAACCAATTGAAAACTATTACTGATGGCCTAAAGTTAATAATATTTGATGAAATAACATGGTTAAATATACATAAACTTGTAATCTAATAAAAATTTGCAATTAAAGCATGTCAAAATCAGAGTAGTTGCCGCCTTAATATAATTCAAAGTAGCTTATCAATCACTTGTTTTTAAGTAGTATTTCAATTACTTCATATATAATGCAATAAAAACTATTTAGAATTGAAGTGTATTCCGCCTTTATATAATTCGAAGTAGTTCATATACTAGTTTATTTTAAACTAGTTTTTTAATTAGTTGTTTTTAAAAACAAGTTAGTTTGTTCCTAAACGGTAATTAGAAAGGAAAAGTGACTGCGAGTTTATTTGATGAAAAAGGAATAAAGGAGAAAAATTGTATATAAGAGCAAGAAGACTCAGTAGAACTACTAGTCAGGAGGGAAGTTGTAGTTAAGAGTAGTGAGACTCAGTAGATCTAGTAGTAAGTAACAGAGAGGTCACAGAGGTCTAGATACTTATGCTGTTCTTCATATCTAGGTCATTAGAGTAGTGTAACTCCAGTTATTTTTTATTTCATGCATGTCCAAGAAACTACGGGACCAAAGACAACGCCAACGCCAACGCCAACTACCACGCCAACGTCCACTTTACTATTAGTGTCAACTGCAACGTCAGACGTTTTCCGCAACGCCATCGTCGACTGCGCCTTCATCACCGACGCCGACTGCAACTTCAGTGTTGACTGTAGCACCAGACGTCGACAGCAACTGCAACGGCGGCTGTGCCACCAACGCCAACTTCGACTGCGTCAACAACGCCAACGTCATCTGAAACGTCAACATCGACAACAACACCAAACGTCAGCCGCGCCCCCAACACCATTTGCATCATCTGTAGTGTATCAACCAAAACACTCAGCACCAAAAGATTATAGGCCTGTTAGTCTCTCATCGTTCATGATGAAAAAGCTAGAGAGAATAACAGATCTTCACATAAGAGAATCTGTGAACGATAATCATCTCTGTAGTGCACAACATGTCTACCTTAAAGGTAAATCGGTAGAAACGACACTGCATGAGGTGGTTTCGGTCATAGAAAGAACCCTTTATCACAAAGAATATACTCTAGCAACGTTTTTAGATATCGAAGACGCATTTAACAATGTAAATACAGATTCTATAAGAAGTGCTTTAGTAGACAAAAGAGTTAACAGTGAAATAACCCAGTGGATTTATAAAATGCTCAATAGCAGACGTATAAGCTCACAAATGGGAATGAGCGTGGTGAGGAAAACAGTCACAAGATGCACACCGCAAGGAGGAGTTATATACCCCCCCGCCCCTTCTCTGGCTGATTGTGGTTGACAAAATTCTCAAAAGTGGTAGCCTATGCCGATGATGTTGCCATCCTAATATGCAGGAAATACCTGCAAACAATTAGCGAACTAATGTCTGCGGCATTGAATGAGCTATAGCGGTGGGCAGAATCGAATGGACTTGGTGTTTACCCAATAAAGACCGAACTCGTTCTGTTCACAAGAAGAAGAAAAATAGAAAGTTTCACATTACCCAAACTCAACGAAGTAACTCCGAAGCCTTCCACGAAAGCCAAATACCTTGGAGTTATCCTTGAAGCTGAACTGGAAACGCAACACAGAGGAAAGAAGGCAAAAAGCGCTGTGCCCTCTGTACGCATGTCAGAGAACATTTGGTAGTAAATGGGGACTGCGACCGCACACAATCCACTGGATGTATACAGCGATCGTAAGGCCCATTATTACCTATGGCTCTCTTGTAAGATGGACGATAACGCATAAAAAGAGCCACCTTAGCTCCCTAACAGGGGTTCAAAGGTTAGTGTGCATAGGAGTAAGAGGAGCCATGAGATCTACGCCACAGGCGGGTCTGGATATGATGCTAAATCTTTTCTCCATAGAAGAGTTCCTTAAATGTTTGGAGACCAAGAGCGCGATTCGCCTCAACGAATCATGGGCCTGGAAAAACAACACATTCGGACATGCATCTATTCTAAATCTCTTTGGAATCGAGAAATCAAGAAGAGCAACCGACTGTATCATACCCAGTGTGAGATTCGATACAGAATACACAACATCCATCCCCAGCAGACAAGAATGGGAAGAAACGGCTGTAGAATCCTATGGCAATCTCCATTTATATACCGATGATTTCAAAATGGAAAACGGAACTGGATCGGGTGTATACTGTGAAACACTGCAAATCAAAGAGTGTTACAAACTCCCGGATTATTGCAGCGTTTTTCAGGCATAAATATATGCTATTGAAAAAGCTGCACGGCCATTTACAGGAAAAATCACAATGGTAGCATTTTTTGTGGATATCCAAGTGGCCATCAAAGCACTGAACAGTAAAACGACGAAGGCTCGAACAATGCAAAACTGTAAACTTGCACTGAACAGTATCTGCAATACCCACAATGACACTCTCTGCTGGATTCCCGAACAATATCCAAGGGAACGACGCAGCGGATGAACTGGCGAGGCGTGGCGTAACCGCAAGTACAAACAGAGCTGATACAGATGTGCACATTCCAATAGACGTCGTCAAAAGGAGTATAGACAGCCAGAGATATTGCTAACACAAACTGGGCTTCCAGAGGTGACTGCACTGCAACATATCTCGAAGGCTTTGGCCGGAGCTAAATGAGAAAAGAACTAAAAGCCTTCTGCTTTTTGTCAAACGGGAAATCCGGATTCTTGTTGGAGTTCTAACAGGTCATTGTCCCTTGGGGTAATGGCCAATAGAATGGGCATAACAGTGCCAGACTTCTATCGGAGCTGCAAAGGTCCGGAGGAAACAGACTCACTTTCTCACTTTCTCACTCACTTTCTATGCAAATGTTCAAGTCTACAGAATCTTTGACTCCGACATATGGGGAAAGGCTTGGAAGAGTTTGTGAACACACCACTGCTAGACATCTGGAGGTTCATAAAAAGCACAGGATGGTTTGAGAAACAAACCGGAACAATGGTTTAACATGGTACCACAAACATAAAAAGGGATAAGCAATGGACCTATAGACCTATGGATCTTTCGCAGGCTACTACGACTACTTATAGTATCACATTTTGTATTTTAATTGATTAGTATTTCAAGAAATAGTTTCATATCGTTATTATAACTAGAATCACACCGTTATCAACAGTTTCAAAGTAACTCTTTCTTTTGCCTATACTCAACCTAAAATTCCTATATTTTCTCCACCGGGTCAGATGTAGAATCACTATCCGGTTCATCTAACAAACTATTCCTTTCCTACATTTCCTCACACCGAGTCAGATGTGAACTCATTATCCGGTTTAACCAAATAGCAAACCTTTTTCTCCCTTACCTTTTACCATCATTCATAAATTAGGCTACTAAAAAGCTAACCGGATTCACTATATCATATCGTAGCGATTTCATTCTGTACTTGTGGGTCGCAAAAGTCGCAGGCTTTGTCGCAGGCTACTTTGTCTCAGAAGTAATAATAACAACGATTTCATCTAGGTTAAGAGATGCGATTTTGGTAAGCTACTTATACAGTTTCCTGAAAACCTAAGGAATAAAGCAAATTCAAAAAAAATCGATAGATCTCTAAAGAGAAATAGACGGAAATAGTAAAGTGTCGTAGTATCAGTTTAGTAGTAACCAGATCGACGCTAGAAGGTAACTGGAAAAACTTTAACCGGGACGAAGACAACCGAAATTTCTAATCCAAAACCAACTGACCCTGATTGCCCCCAAATCCGAACTACATGACGAGAGATGCCGTGTAAGAGAGCATGCACGGATTCCTACCTAAAATGGGGTGAAATAGATGTGTGTTTAATGTACATAAACATAACATAGTTTGTATGATCAAAGATGGGTACACCTAATAAACTCCTAAACATAATTTAAAGATCTTAATTGCCCAAAAAACAAAAACCTTGTTGGATCCAATCGCAAAAAAATTATCTTAGGAAAAACACCCAATAAACGCTCTTATCGACTATGCAAATTTCTACTCTTATATACTAAAATACCAAACACAAAAAATGTATAGATGATTCGGACTACCAAACATTTTCGGAGTGCTTGGAAGCCCGTAAAACTGATTCAATAAATATGTATCACTATTTTTACAAGACTAGGTCTTTCCTCTTTGAAATCCTTAAGTTATGGGCATCAAAAATATTGCAAGAAATATACAATTGAGATCAATATTGATGTAATCGTACTTAACGGACTTGAGTGCTTAAGAGTAGGTATTGGGTTGTTCAAAAATAAAGTGCGTTTTTTCTGGTAGGCATCACTTTTATCGTCAAAGATTTGTCATATATTGACATATTTGTATTTTATTGTGTTAAGCTGTTTATTTACATTAAAAACAAATAACTTAATTCACTTTGGAAGTCGTGTTTTAAGAGTGTTTTAGAAATGGAGGACTTTGATGAGTAAAATATTTTGCTCGTTTACTTAAAAAAAGACAAAAAAGGAGCTGAAAAAAAAAACAAAAAATGGTAGGAGCTTATGGAGAAGATGTGACTAAAGAAAGACAGTGTCAGAAGTGGTTTGCCCATTTCCGTGATGGAAATTTTTTAACCATGGATGCCCCTCGTTCTGGTAGGCGCTCGGAGTTTGACGACAACCAAATCAAGACGCTAGTGGAGACATACAAAAATTCGACAGTCAAAGAAATTGCGAGTGCTCTAAATTTGTCCGTTGAAAGCTTTCATAAGGTCGCTTAAGGTCCACTGGACTCATAAAAAAATTGGATGTCTGAGTACCGCATGTATGTTATGTTATGTTATGTTATGTTATGTTATGTTATGTTATGTTATGTTATGTTATGTTATGTTATGTTATGTTATGTTATGTTAAGTTATGTTATGTTATGTTATGTTATGTTATGTTATGTTATGTTATGTTATGTTATGTTATGTTATGTTATGTTATGTTATGTTATGTTATGTTATGTAATGTTATGTTATGTTATGTTATGTTATGTTATGTTATGTTATGTTATGTTATGTTATGTTATGTTATGTTATGTTATGTTATGTTATGTTATGTTATGTTATGTTATGTTATGTTATGTTATGTTATGTTATGTTATGTTATGTTATGTTATGTTATGTTATGTTATGTTATGTTATGTTATGTTATGTTATGTTATGTTATGTTATGTTATGTTATGTTATGTTATGTTATGTTATGTTATGTTATGTTATGTTATGTTATGTTATGTTATGTTATGTTATGTTATGTTATGTTATGTTATGTTATGTTATGTTATGTTATGTTATGTTATGTTATGTTATGCTATGCTATGTTATGTTATGTTATGTTATGTTATGTTATGTTATGTTATGTTATGTTATGTTATGTTATGTTATGTTATGTTATGTTATGTTATGTTATGTTATGTTATGTTATGTTATGTTATGTTATGTTATATTATGTTAGGTTATGTTATGTTATGTTATGTTATGTTATGTTATGTTATGTTATGTTATGTTATGTTATGTTATGTTATGTTATGTTATGTTATGTTATGTTATGTTATGTTTTGTTATGTTATGTTATGTTATGTTATGTTATGTTATGTTATGTTATGTTATGTTATGTTATGTTATGTTATGTTATGTTATGTTATGTTATGTTATGTTATGTTATGTTATGTTATGTTATGTTATGTTATGTTATGTTATGTTATGTTATGTTATGTTATGTTATGTTATGTTATGTTATGTTATGTTATGTTATGTTATGTTATGTTATGTTATGTTATGTTATGTTATGTTATGTTATGTTATGTTATGTTATGTTATGTTATGTTATGTTATGTTATGTTATGTTATGTTATGTTATGTTATGTTATGTTATGTTATGTAATAGATCTTTTTGACTTTGAGAAAGTTAAAAAAAAATTAATTTGATAAATACTTTTAGGGCATACAGCGAATTAAATATAAATGAATTGTTATTTCCGTAAATCAAGGATAAGTTTGATTTATTTTATAAAGATTATATTGTAAAATTAATTGACATGCATGCATGATGAACTCTTGCTTATGTTTAGGTTTCATACTCTTCTGGATTGGTAACAATAAATTTTCCAGAAGAACTACCTTCACAACGCATTTTATTCAAGTCAAATTTGAAATATTAATTCAAATCAAATTAATGCAATTGAATCGGCAATTTAAATAGCATTGAAATAAAATTCGATACAAAACTAAAGTCAAGAACATATATTTATCTATAAAAATTTGGCATTACTTTTACTTTCCTAATGAATTCGCCACCAGTTCTCTCGCTCAGAAGAGAGCTCGTTCAACGTTTATATAGAACTCTCTTTGTGTGTACGTTTGGCCGACTAATATACATAAAATATTCTTTTTCTCTTTCTTCGCTGAAGTGCGAACGTGATCGAACTCATACCACAGTGTAAAAAAAATCGAACGTAATAGCTAACTTTAGATTTTGTCACTTCTTTAATGAAGCAACAAAAGATAGCAAAAGAAAAGTAGAAAAATTCACATTTTTGTATGAGAAGAAATGCATTGATGATTCAGTTGCTGCTGACGTTCCTATGCTTGTTGCTTGATCGTGCCGAAATCTCGAACGCAACATCGTGTTGTTTCTTGAATAGAATCGTTTTATTAATTTCTCAGAGCTTTACAAGCAATGCATACGTATATAAATGCTTGCGCCGATAAAAAGCTTTCAGTAACAAAATTTGTTTTATTTTTTTTTAATATACCTATAGATAGCTTTACGATAATATTCATTTAACAGGCAAAAAATATTTATTTTATAAATAAACACATTATTAAAATACATTTCCAAACCTTGTATATCTATATTTTAATTCGCAGTACTTTTGCTACAGTACATTTCATAATTTCAGTGAAACTAACAGAAAAATGCTTTATTTACTGCAAAAATATCGTATTGTATAATATGTTGCGTCAGAATGACATATTTTACAAAATATTTGTATGAAATCCATTCGAACTGCAACTTTTATATAAAGCTTTAACAATAATTTCATAAAACTTTTCTCTATCAAGGGCAAGAATTGCATTGCACAAAAATGTAAGCATAAAATAATCCTTTTGTTAATTTTTTCATTACCAAGAAACTTGGATTTAGTTTTTGAAATTTCCCACACACTAATAAAGCTTAGTCAGCCACTGCTTTAAGCTGATGCACGATGCACAACCTTGCCACGTGAACTTGATATTGATGTATTCTAAAAAGAATTTAAACAATAAATCAACAAACGAAACAAAAAAAAGAAAAACCAAAGGCAAATCCAAAGTCAAATAAAAAAACCAATCAACAAGGATCAAGGATCAATTCGATTATGTACAATGCCAAGCTTATATTGCACAAATAATACTTACATGCACACTAGAGTGCACGTGAACAAAAACTTGCAAAAACAATCGAGGTGCCATTTAAGCGTCTCTGACACACTAAAGCTCCTTTTGTGAGCTTTTTTTCATTAAAAATTTTTGTAAATATCAAACCAACAAATATTGCATAAATACTCAACAATTGCTTAGCGATGCAAAATAAAACTATTTGTCCACAACAAATGGTCATAAAACTAAAGAGCTATAACAGGAAATCTTTAAGAGTTTGCAACTTTTTGCTTTTTTTATTTTCTCTGTTTAGATTTGAACTTTCTGTGTTATTGTCAACAAACCATTTCAAAAGAACTTACAGTGCTTTGAATGGCTTTTCATCGTAAAAATATGAAGCACGAACAAATGTCAGATGAAAATTTTTTTTCATCACATGACTTTGAAAAATCAAAGAGGAATTGTGAAAAATTCACAATATTCCAGTGCACCGAAGTTAAGCACTTGACAGTCAATTTAATAGAACTTTGAAAATCAACTTTAAGTTTTCAAAGTCAAGGTAAGTTGCATTAAAAAACGTTTCAAAATTTAAGTTTCTTAATCTTTTAAAGAAGACTATTAAAATAAAATTATAGCTTTTTAGTCAGCTAAAAATATATACGAGCAGATTTAAAAGTGTTCCAAAGCTTTTAACTAAACTTAGTTAGCACAAAGCCTTCCTTTTTTTTAATATGTGTCAGCTCATTTGCTAAGTATTGAAAAGTTTTTGTAAAAGAAAATACACTTAAAGGCCTTTAAAAATAATTATAATGTGAAAGCTGTTTGAAGAAAATTTTAGAAAAAGGTCTTACACAGGCGTGGATCCAGGAGAATTAGGGGGGCCAAAGTCCCCCTACTCGCTCAAAATTTTTTCAAAAGACATTTTGAAAAAAATTTTCATTTCCGTTACAAGTTATTCGGGCTAAAACATTAAAATAAACAAATATGACTATCGCTGAAAATTTCTAAAATATTTTATTAGTAATTGTATCATTCGATACCTAATTTTTTTGTGTAGCAAAACTTTTCTATTGCTTCTTACTTTGTATCACAAAACGATGTTTTATACTGACTTTAATATTCAAACTTCAATGCCTGGATCTAACTAAATTAGTTTTAAATTGAAATTCTTTGCTTTGGGAATTCCATATGCTAGTAAGGAGTAAGGAATGGAGCTTCGGCAGGGTACCGAAGCTAAAAAACCTCCACGCGGACGTACTGAAGTATATCCGAAGTCTTTAGAAGTCTATAAAATTTTTATGTATAATCTGCAAAAGTATTTGTGTCATACTAAGCGTATTTAATTTTACCCTTAGCTACCACATAGAGTAATTTGTAAACAAAGTAAAATGCCGCACCCACTTTTCTAGTATAAAGACTCCACATTTTACCGTAGAATATATGTATGGGTTGGATAAACGACGTGGGCGGAACTTGGGTACATACAGACACGATGTCATTTAGTTTTATATATTTCGAAAGTTTTTCAATTTTGATAACGTCCTTTGTATTGAAGGTAGGCGTGGTTTTCAACCGATTTTGCCAAATATCAAAGAGTGGCTTATGTTAAATATCAAAGTTTTTATGCAAAATTTCAAACATTCTCTAATTTTTGCAGATTTTTAAGCGATTTAACGTTGTCAATAAAGCAACTTTGTATAGGAAGTTGGCGTGGTTTTCATTCGATTTGGCCAAATAGCATAGTGATAGTTTATATTATATATAAAAGCCAATGTGCAAAATTTTAAGACATTTCTATAATTTTTGTGGATTTTGAAAAGATTTTAATTTAAAATAGAGACACTTTGTAAGGGAGGTAGGCGTGGTTTTCATCCGATTTTTCCAAATGTCATAGTCAGGATTTAGATTGAAGATCAAAGCTTACGTGCCAAATTTCAAGGCATTTCTTTAAGTTTTGTGGATTTTAAAAACATTTTACGGTTAAAATAAAGTCACTTTGTATGGGAGGGACACTTTTGTCCATTTTCAAACTTGGTCTTCCTTTTTTTAAAAATGAACTCATATTTTGAATTTCATCGCGATAGCTTTAAAATTACGGCTGTAATCGTGTCGACAGACGGACAGACAGACAGACAAACGACTGGAAATCGACTTAGGAGGTGATGCTGATCAATAATATATATATTTTTCTATACCTGCCAGGCCTCCTTCTTGGCGTTACAAACGGAATGACAAAGTTAATATACCCCTTACGCAGTACGCGTTGGGGTATAAAATACACATTTTTATAATATGAAGTTTGAACATAAAATTTCCATGCTTTCTCAGATATAGATTGACTCGAACTTGAAATTCCAGTCGTAAGGAATTACATGTGCTTAAAAATATGGAACAACAATTCCGCATTCTTATTTAACCCTAGAAAGATAACCTGCATCAGAACGACGTATGCTTTCTGCATGCTTTGCACTCTCTCTCCAAATAGCGTTATCTTTCTAGGGTTAAGTAAATGCATTCAAAGAAAACTTTTAACGTATATCTTGACGAATTTTATCCAAAATCGAAAAAACATTTTTAAGCTTTCTTCTAAACTTCAGATAAGCGTTACGCAGAGAAATCGTAGTCGAAACTATTAATTATTTAAGAAAAAACGTACCAAATGTAAGTACAAATCATGAAAAAATATAGATATTGCAAAAAAACAAAATATTTTTTAAAAGTATGAAATTTTTTATTAAAATTATGTAAAAAATTGTTTATATAATCAACTTTATAATACTTTTTTATAAAAATATTGCTTTACTAATAACGTTTTCCAACATTTTTAACCCCCTATCAATAATCATCATCGACATCCAAGTTCAAGCAATTTATCCAGAAATGATCCATGGTTCTGTAGTGATGCATCATAAAGTTACCAATTCCATGATTTTCATCCGTATAGGTCTGTGAAAGCAAGAAAATAAATATTAAAAAAAAAATAAAACAAAAACAATAATTTCAACCACTCACCATCTCCTCAAACATTATGTCCTTTTGCTGCAATATCTTGGCCAACATCAAAGACTGCTGATAGTGAACATTATCATCACCCGAACCGTGTATCAGCATAAAATTATGATGGCGGAAATTTTCCACATTACCAAAAACATCGCTATCAATATAGTGCTTCAAATTGTCCTCCGCAGTTGGCAGGCCCATATAGCGTTCGGTATAAATAGTATCTAGTTGGGTAGAAAAAATAAGCTAGTAATATTTGGAAAAACTAATCATCATCAAATTTATACTGGTGCCTACCATAGAAAAGCCATGATGTGACAGGCGCCACTGAAATGCCGCACTGAAAAACTCGTTCCGTATCATTGGCCAATGTACGTGCTGTCATATAACCGCCATAGCTCCAACCCCAGATGCCAATGCGATCTGCATCAATGTAAGGCAACAGTTTTTGCAAATTTTTCGTCACAGCGATTTGATCCTCAACCTCGTGAACACCCAAATTATTGTTAATAGAAAAGAGCAACTTCTTGCCTTTGTTGCCTGTACCGCGTCCATCGATGTGCGCATAAATAATCTCACGCTTTGTTGTCACGAAGGCATCAAAACCGACCACAAAATTATTTGTTACTCGTACCGAATTTGGTCCACCATATACATAAACAATCATAGGGTATTTTTTACTCTCATCCAGATTTGGTGGCAATTGAAGTTTGGCAAAGCCGATACTACCATCGCCTAGGGTGACATTCATATACTTGGTGGTGGGTCGCTGTTTAGTCTCAAGCATTTGACGGAATTCAGTATTTGATTCCCAAGACTTGATTTCGGTGTTGGTCTGAAGAAAAAATTTTTAGATTAATATGGAATTTAAATTTTAATATGTATTTAAAAAGCCCTTGCAAAAAGAATTCCTAATGCTGTGTCGCAATATATATTTTTATACCCCAACGCGTACTGCGTAAGGTCATTCCGTTTGAAACGCCAATAAGGAGTCGTGGCAGGTATTGAAAAGTGTATATATTTTTGATCAGCATAACCATCTGAGTCAATTTCAATGTGACCGTTTGTCTGTCCGTCTGTCTGTCTGTCTGCCGACAGCCGGAATTTTAAAGTTATCGCGATGAAATCCAAAATATAAGCTTTTTTAAAAAAAATGAAGATCAAGTTCGAAAAAGAGCCAAATCGGATGAAAACCATGCCAACCTCCCATACAGAGTGACTTTATTATTACAGTAAAATCTCTTAAAAATCCACAAAAAATAAGGAAATGCCTTCAAATTTTGCACGTATGCTTCGATCTTCAATATCAATCCTGACTATGAAATTTGTAAAAATCTAATGAAAACCACGCCTACCTCCTATACAAAGTGGTCATTTTATTAACGTAAAATCTCTTGAAAATCCACAAAAAAATAAGGAAATGTCTTGAAGTTTTGCATATGAGCTTTTAAAATTAATATAAACCATATCTATAATATTTGCCAAAATCTGATGAAAACCACGACTACTTCTCATACAAAGTGGCTTTATTTTAAACTAAAATCTCTTAGAAGTCCACAAAAGTTAAAGAAATGTCTTGAAATTTTGCACATGAGCTTTGGTATATAATATAAACCATATCTATGATATTCGGCAAAATTTGGATGAAAACCAAGCCTACCTCCAATACAAAGTGGCGTCATCAAAATAGGAAAACTCGTAAATATATAAAACTGAATGTTATCGTGTCTGTTATCGTGTCTTCAAAGAATTTGAAGCAATCATATAAACCCTATGTTCATAAAAAAACTAAATGGCTCTTCTGATTTGGAATTCCTTGCGTTATGAAATCAGTTTGTCTTAGAAAGTTTATCACCGAATCATGAATTTATTTTGAAGTTCTTGAGCTTTATTCCGCATGCTTTAAAAAATTTCGTGAAATTCAAATCACATATCACATTTAAAGTGTTTGTTTAACTAAATACATTTCTTATTTTTATTTGAATTTTGCTTCAAATCACGTATCACATTTAAAGTGTTTGTTTAACTAAATACATTTCTTATTTTTATTTGTATTTGAAAATTCCCATAAAATCAAAACTACTTTTTTTTATTTTGCTAAATATTAAAATGTTCATGCCTTATTCTAAATTATCGATGTAGCCTAAGCTTAAAAAGCCCCTCTAGAACAAGATGAGAAGTAAAACTTATATATAAATAGATACGTAATTTTCTAAAGTTCAGCCCTGAAGCGAAATTTTCTTTGAGCTTAATTCTATGTTGATTATTTTCAATTCTTTGTTTTATGAACTACGTTTCAATAAAAAATCTACCAATATTGGCAGTCAGGCATTTTTGTTAATTATGTTTGAAATTTAAACTTCAGCGAATGGTGAGCTAAAAGCGTTTATGACTCGGAACTCCTCACGTTAGGAATTCCTTGTGATTAAACATGATTTCTTGGAATGATAATCATACAAATGTACTATATTCAATTTAAGCACGGAATTTAAGTTCAGCATTAACTTATTTCTAGAGCAAAATTCCTGACGCTAGGAGTTTCTAATGCTTTAAGCATAACCCTAAGAACATCTTTCGCTAATGTCTTGAATTTTAAAACGCTAATGTCTTTTAATCAAAACTTCCGTGGTTGTTCTACTTAAGATTGATTTAAAATTGGAATTTCTCGCTTTAAGAAATCTGATGTTTGAAAACAAATTTAAATAATGACAATTAAAATGTTTGTTCAATTCATGTCGTTGTCAAGATTGAACGAAATGCGTTATTGAATTCCTTATGTTAAACATTCCTTATATTAAAGGATTTTCTGAAAAATTATACACGCGCATTTTTATTAGATGATGTTTGAATATCGAAATGCTGAAATTAGTTTTAGATTCAGAATTTCAAGAGATTGATAAGATCATTTTATATCGACAGTCAGTTATTGTCAATCAATTCATTTGAAATAAAAATTTCGAATTTTGTTAAAGAAAAATTTTATAATTTTATAAAATTATATTTCAAATTAAAACTTTAGCGCTCAAATGCACTTGTGACTTGGACTCGTTTTAAGAATTATTTGTGCTTTAACATAATATCTTGGAATTATAATTATATACACAATGTATACCTTTAACGGAAATTTTAATATTAGGTTCTGCATAAATATATTTCTAGTACAGAACTCTTGATGCTAGTAATTCATTATGCTTTAAAAATATACTAAGACCATCTTTCGGTCTTTTTTATGATTAAAACTGTAAATCAAAACTAAAGAGTTTGTTGTGCTTAAGATAGAATCTGATATAAAATTCCTCGCTTTGAGAATTCCGTATGTTTGAAAACAAACTCAAGTAATGACTACTAGACATTTCAAATCAATTAAATTAGTTGTCAAAATTTTACGAAACACGTTATTCGTATTGAATTCCTTATGTCATAAATTTTTATACTTAAAAGCTTTGCTTAAAGTTGGCAAATGCACATTTTTATAAAATTATATTTGAATTTCGAATTGTTGAAATTATTTTTACATTCAGAATTCCTTGAGCTCAAAATTCCAAATGCTTGAAAAGATTAAATTATATCGACAGTCAGTTATTTTTAATCTATTAATTTGGAAAAAAAAATTTCGAAACTAGCTGAGAAAAATTTAATGATTTTGTTATGTTATATTTTACATTAAAACTTCAGCTAATGGTCAGCTCACATGAGTTTATGACTTGGAATCTATTACGAATTTTTGTGCATGTGTGTATAGCCTTTAATGGGAGTGTGAATACTAAATTCTGCATAAATATATTTCTAGTTCAAAACTCCTAATGCTAGGAACTCCTAATGCTTTCAAAAAATATACTGGGAGCATTTTTGGGTATTATTTTTTTTTTAATAAAATATATGAGTTTTTATACTTAAGATAAAATCTAATATGAAATTCCTCGCTTTGAGATTTCCGTATGTTTGAATGCAGACTCAAGTAACGACAACTAGGCATTTTCAATCAAATTAATTGTCAAAATTTTACAAATCACGTTATTCGTATTGAATTCGTTATGTCATGAATTTCTTATACTTAAAAGCTTTGCTTAAAATTGGCAAATTCACATCTTTATTAAACTGTATTTGAATTGCGAATTGTTGAAATTATTTTTACATTCAGAATTCCTTAAGTTAAAAATTTCAAATGCTTCAAAAGATTAACTTGTATCGATAGTTAGATATTTTTAATCAATTATTTGGAACACAAAATTTCGGGGCTTACTTAAGAAAACATTTGTGAGTCAGAATTCCTGTCGCTATGAACTTCTGGCGTTTGGAAATAATTGTAGAAAGTCAGTTAACGATAGTTTAGTACTCTTATTTAACTTAAAACTTCAGTATCATTCAAAGTGAATGCATTACGGAATTGGAATTACTTGCCATGTTTATTTTGTATGATCAAAAACATTTGCCAAGAAAGACGAATATTTTCATTTATGTTATTTTAAATAGTAAATTCAGAAAAAAGGGAAATTAAATTCGATTCGTTTTGAATTCTAGCAGCTGACAACATGTCCTTTAAAATTACAATCAGATATTTGTACCGCACGACATTGCAGACTAATAGACAACAGCGATTTAAATAATTTTAGGTGCGGAATTCTTTGTGTTTTGTGAATTTCAAGTGCTTCCGAGAAAAGCTTCCGTGAAAGTAAATCATAAACTAAGAATAATATGTCAGATATTGTCATTAAATTAAGTTCGTCTATTAAATTCTAGTGTTTGGATATGGATAAGGATTTTATCACGCTATGAATTCCTAATATATAAATTCATGGAAAAAAACACGATTTGCTCTTGCCTTGAAATCCTGATGCTTGAAAAATTCCGACTTTTTAGTAAAATTTAGTTAGGCAATAAAACTTTAGCCCATCAGTCCTAATAAAGTTGAACATATTTCTTATCTGGAATTCCTTGAGCTAAGGATTTTGTTTGTTTAAAAGCTTTGCGAAGACGAATCAGATATTTTTATTCAATTAATTTTATTTAAAGTTTAAGATAAAATGCTTTGATGTTTTGAATTTCTAAGCACTATGAACTCCCTTTGCTTCAGATACTTTCATGAAATTTACTTTGGCTTTCAAAATTCAACGCTGGACACAGTTAGAAGTCGTTTCTGATAAGGATTTTTTGCGCTATGAATTCCCAACTCATTTTAATTTCATTAAGTTCCAAATTGTAACGTTACGTTTAAGTTAAAACTTAATATTCCTAACACAATTTTAGGTAAATTTGTTATATCGTGTTTTTTTATCATTCTAATTAACCTTTGTTTCGAATATTTTGGTATATCTTGGATTCGGTCCGCTGCATGTTACGGTGTAGTATGAAAAATCTTTGCTGAATGAGGCACTCGCTGAGGTACAAATGGCACCGTCGTCATCGCGCAAACTGCAGGTAAGGCAATCATTATTGCTATAGACATGATAGACCGAAGGATCACCCTGAATAGTACCCTGGTAATATCTAAAGGATTTTAAAGAGATAGAAGAATATTTTTACATTAAAATTTTGTTCTTGTATTATTGTAATCGGCGAAAAACTTACAGTTTATTTTTGGTTTCATCATAACCGTACCCTGTTATTACGGTAAAATTACCCTTCGAAGTCCATACATTTTCTCCGGTCTTGAGATTAAGATTCCATATTTGATACCAGTTATCAATCCAATTGGTGAACAAACAATTTTCACCATTCTTCAGACACTGTGGTGTACCAATAGAAATCCAACCTGTGGGCTCTTCAAAGCGTCTGACCTAGGAAAATTATAAAATTTTAATACAATTCATCTTTCAGGGTAGTTCCGGACACACCTCATGACACACGCCCGCAATGGTGCACGACTGAATTGTGCCCACATTTTGACGTCTATTTAGCCAGGTGATCAATAAATTGTTATTATCCGCCCATGCGACATTCTGTAGTATATGATCGGTCGAGACTATATCCACCGGAGCCTTTACCGTCACGCTACTTGGCACTACATTATTCAAATCGAATATTCTCAAAGCAACCACCGGATTGGGGGTACCAGTTTTTGGATACTTTAAATCAATTTCCTTCGGATATTGATAGACAAGATTTTCAGCCTCACCATAGAGGAAATATTTAAAGGTCTTCACATTTGTATCGTCGAAGAAACCAACTGCAAGTTTACCACCATCAGGGGACCACCACATAGCACTACCGCTGCTGAGTACTTCCTCCTCGTAGACCCAATCCGGTATACCATTATAAATGATGCCATTAACACCTTCCGACGTAAGGGCGGACTCCGAACCGTTTTCGAAATGTATGTGAACATTGTTTTCATAGACATACGCAAGACGATCCTTGACGGGAGACCAACCGCAGTATTGCAGCTTTGCTGCATCATGTATGGAGATAGAAGTTCTACACAAAATGGTTGAAGTCAAACTTTAAGGGTGTTTTTTATGTTGTTAAACTAACCTTTTTTCAATATCGAATACATCATATTTAGCTATGAACGAATGACGAAAGACTTCTTCTACTCCGTGGCGTACCAAAATTTTGGTATTATCTGGAGAAAGCGTAAAAGTGCTACCTTTATAGATTTCCTAGATATTAAAAAATTTCGTCAAAATTAGTTTTGAATCAATAATTTAAGCAGATTTATTTTTCTACTTACTAAAAATTCATTGTTCACGAATTCGCTATCTGTATTACTGGCTGCATTGTATTTACGTATGGAACGATCGGCGGCGGTATAATAGAACTCTTCACCTGGAAAATCAAAAAAATAAAGTTAAAGGCAATTGTATTTGACATTTCGATTGATATGAAACTTCTTAGGCGCCAATGTGACAATTTTTATTAAAAGAAAAATATTAAAAATTTAAAAAAAAAAAACAACCGACTACAAAATCACTACAAAGTAAAAAATAATTTTAAAGATACTTTTCCTTTTAATTTCTGGGTCATATTTGATAATTTATTTAAACATATTATTATATATGAAATCTAATTATCTTAATATTTTTCTTATTTGTTTTATTATCATAAATATATTAACTTCTTGATGAATACAAAAGCTTTTAAGGTTGGCGCTAATATAATCAGACTTTTAATCAGAAGCGCCAACTTCAAAGCCTTTGTATTCATCAAAAAATTAATATATTTATGATAATAAAATAAATAAGAAAAATATTAAGATAATTACATTTCATATATAATAATATGTTTGAATAAATTTTCAAATATGACCAAGAAATTAAAAGGAAAAGTATTTTTAAAATTATTTTTTACTTTGTAGTGATTTTGTTGGTGTTTTTGTTTTTTTTTTTTTAATTTGTATTTCTTCCTTTTTAGAGAATATGATAAATTTTCGAAAAAAGTGTATAAACAACATAAATAAAATTGTTCCGAAAAAATGTCTTCTATTAAAATCTGAAAGTTTGTTGGTTATTTCAAATATCTGCCTCTTAAATTTATATTAGAGGTCACATGTTTTGAAATTATTATACCCATTCTTGTAACGAGTTTTATTACCCTAGTGTCAATATTATTCGAGATATAGTGTTTTCCAAATATTGCCACGCCTCTTTGTTAAATAAGCGCCCACTTTCTGGAGTGTTATTTCCAATAATTGTGCCTACCCCTGTACTTTATTTCAGTACCCCAGCGTCAATATTAACTGCGATAGTGTTTATCTAGTATTGCCACGCCCGTTTATCGAATAACGCCTACTTTATTGACCATAATTTTTAATAATTCTGCCTACCCCTGTTCTACAATAAATTTCAGTGCCCTAGTGTCAATATTATTCGAGATACACTGTTTTTCTAATATTGCCACGTCCATTTGTCGAATAACGCCCACTTTATTGGCCATAATTTGTAATAGTAATGCCTACCCTTATAGTAAATTGCAGTACTATAGTATCAATATTATTCGAGATATACTCTTTTTCTAATATTGCGACGCCTATTTGTCAAATAACGCCCATTTTCTTGACCGTAATTTGTATTAACTGTGTCTACCCCTTCACTAAATTTCAGTACCCTAGTGTCCATATTATTAGAGATACAGTGTTTTTATAATACTGCCACGCCCATTTGTCGAATAACGCCCACTTTATTGACGATAATTTGTAATAATAATGTCTACCCTTATACTAAATTGCAGTACTCTAGCCTCAAAATTATTCAAGATACACTGTTTTTCTAATATTGCCACGCCCATTTGTCGAATTACGCCCATTTTCTTGCCCGCAATTTGTAATTATTGTGCCTACCCCTACACTAAATTGCAGTACCCTAGTGTCAATATTATTCGAGATACAGTAGTATCTAGTATTGCGAGATCTATTATTGCCACGCCCAGTTCTCGAAAACCGCCCACTTGTACGAGCACCTCCATGCTTATGATATCTATCTGTTCCCAAAAAATTATGGCAATCAGGCATATGGTTTAGGAGTTATCGATGTACATACATTTAAAAAAACAAAAAAAAAAAAAAAACAGAGAAACCGAGAAACAGACGAACTTGAGAACCTCCTCCTTTTTGAAGTCGGTTAAAAATACGTACTAATGTTTATACACATGTTATCCTTGTAATTTTGGATTTCTGGCAATGGATTTGATTTCGAATCTGATATCACAGTTTTAAAATTCAAGGTGGTGGATAGGACTGCCACCTAATTTTTTTGAACTCGGTGCAGGGGCGAATACTAGATAAAAATGGGTCGCTGAATCCGAATCCGTTGCCAGAATTTCAAAATTATGTCATTTTTTTGGAAAATATTGCCACCTAATGTATTTTTAAGAGTTTTCAACATCATCTAACAGTTTAAGGGGGAATATTGATTTCAAATCTAATATCTGTAGTCACAAGTATAACAGCCTAACTCAAAATATCGTAAATACGGAATTTTTTATTGTCCTTACTTCGTCTGTTTCCCGGAAGTTAACGGAACAATCGAACATGGAACTTGTAGATACATACATACTTGTCTCTTCATTTTGCACAAATACCAGATCCCTTTTTTACGATATTTCGAGTTGGGCTGTTATGGTTTGTCACCACAGATATCAGCATCTTAAAATTCGGTGCTAAGGCGAACACTTGGTAAAAATGGATTGCTAAATCCAAATCCTTTGCCAGAATTTCAAAATTATATAATTTTCTCACGATAGAACTGCCACCTACTAAAATTTAATCTTTAAGAGTTTCCAACGTCATCACCAACGGAGGTCGCTGATTCCGAATCTGATGTCAGAATTTTAAAATTCAAGATGGCGGGTAGTTATTTCACCTAGATTTTTTTAAATATGACGTCACAGTTTCAAAATTCAATATAGGTGGATAGGATAGCCACCGATATTTTTTGTGCTTTTACGAATTCTTGTCATTTTGAAATTCAAATAACGGATTCGGATTCAGCACCCCATTTTTACCTAGCATTCGCATTCAGGTGGCATCCGCCGTATTTAATTTTTTTTTTATTTCATACATTGTTCCCTACTGATCAGACCTGTCAGATGGCGGGACTTTACCCGTTTTCGGGATTTTTCGACTAAAACTGGATGGCGTGGAAAATAGTGATCAAAACGGGGAAAGTGTAAATAAGCCGTAAATAATAAGTTAGTAATAAGCCTTTTCAGCATTTTTTTTACGACCTTGTAGAAAAAAAATATATCATCTCCTAATTTATATTTATTTGAATCGGTTTGACTTCCTAGATGATGAAAAAGTTTTTAAACTTTATATTTTTAAGAACTAATCTGTTGTGAAAAATAAAATTATCATTATTTACGTTGGGCATATTTTTTTTACACGTTATTCCTCAGAAAAAATTGAATGATCTTGATGTAGAATATAAAGGGTGATCCAATACGAGGTCCCTTTTTCAACTGGGTTGTTTTGACAGCTATTATGTGTCAAATGGTTTTTCCTTAAGACGTTTATGTTCAGTATTCAATGCGACTTAATCACGAATAGACTTACTCCTGAACAAAGTTTATCAATTGTGGAAACTTACTACTATTCAAATCAGTCATTATCAAGAAACAATCGCTTTATTGAGGGAAACGTTCAATGAAAACATCATCTCAAGAAATGGTCCTTTTAATTGGCCACCAAAGTCATGTGATTTGGAAAGCAACATAATTCGTGTTATTCATAGATAGAGTGCGTGGCTCATACGACAGAGCACCCTGGTTCAATTCCCACCTGACACAGAAAGTTTTTTAATTGAATTAATTTTTCTGTTCGGCCGTCTCTTGCCTCTGCAGACAACGGCACATTTCACAACACGCACAACACAATTGATTACAAGAAGCTCGGTCAAAGTCCTTTCAAGGGCTGACCTCGTATTTTTCGTTCGTTCGATAATGTATTTCAATGATGTTTTCTACTGAGAAAAAAGGTAAGCCTTTTAAGGGGATTCCCCAAACATTCAAAATGGCAATTGCATTAATAAACTATTTGAGGAGTTGTGAATTGATTACCTCTGAAAGCATTGTCCAATAACGCTTTTAAAATGCTAATTATACAGGGTGTCCCGCAATTGAGTGCAACTATTTACGGAGCTGAAAGGTTATGTTGAGCTGAGCAAAAAATTGTATGGGAGGGGGCTGTCTATTTTCACATTCTTAGGAGCTACAGGGTTAATTAATATTTCAGGACTTTGATTCACATTATTGTTTCTAGCAGAAAAACTAACTTGCATAGAACTAATTTTGATATATCATTATAAAGGCAATAAAAATACCTTTCTACCGGCATATCAACAAACCCCACTTACTTAACCGTTACCGGTCTGTGATCGTGTGAAGATGAAATCAATCGGTTGAAAATACCGAATTTCTACTTTGAATACAAATTTCTCAGAATTTTGCGTAATTAATGAAATTTTTTTTAGATCAATTTTGTAATTTATACAATTTTCTTTTTAATGACACCAAAAACATGTTTATATCTTTAAAAATAAAAAAGTTGGCTGTTCTAAAAAAATTATACTTATTAGAAAATAATGATAAATAATGGCATTACAATTATCATAGTTATGCAGTTGATGATATGAAAAGCATAGAGGAGAGTGGGGAATCGTGAGTCACGTTTTTATTTTGCTCGATATCTTTAACAAATATTAGAAAATGTACAAATTTTAATAGGATATGGTATTCTACATGGAAAAACGTTGTTTGCAAAAAACTCAATGTTTTCGAGATTTCCAAAAATGATGGCGAATCGTGAGCCACCGCCTTAATTTAGCCAAAACCAAACAATTACGATGCAAAACTTTATTAAATGACTGTGAATGGCATATAAAGTAATTTCAAATGAGAAAATTAAAAAAAGGGTTATCAATCAGATACGCATTTTGGGCACGTGAAAAAATCAGTCTTTTTATCTGGTTTTGCATAATAACGTGGTATGGTGGTTGAAATCTAGCAAAAAACAGAAAATTAAAAAAAAAAAATATTTGTTTATTTATTCACAGGCTCCATTTTACATAAAAAAACATCATGAACACACCAAAAGTGGCTCATGATTCCCCACAAGCTATGACTTGCAACACGGCGGTGTGTGAGTGACTTGTTGAAATGTCATGCAAAATTTCTTTTGTATGTTGAAAGGCCAAGATTCAACGGTAATAATTAGCATATTAACCTGTGTTGGTTCGAAGCGATACGTTTAAGACTGATGCAAATGAAGACCGCAGAAAAAGATTTCCAGAAACTTATATTCGGGCGACTATCGTACATAGCAACCCAGTACTCACAGGCATCATGGATGAATCGATCTGTGGTGATTTCTTAAAGAAACTTGCTGCATAAGCCAGGCTTGCAGAATATTCCTAAACGAATCTGTCTTGTATTGGTCAATAACAGACTTGCATAATATTCTTTAAATCATCTGAAATGGATTCGGCAACAATTAAAAAAACCAAAAAGAACTTGTCGAACATTCTTTAACGCGTTTGTCTTGTTTTCGTTCATTGAAAAATTTCTCGAAAATTTTCAACTTTCTGTATTGTGTTCGCTTAAGACTTCCCTATAAAGCTTAATTTTTGCTTATATTTCGGAGTAATTTTTTCATCAAAAGTTGAAATATATACCATTTTGTAAACGTGGTATAACAATGGCCTGAATGACTGATATATCAAAGATTACAGATTTAGAATATGTGATCCAATGAGAAAACATGTACAATAAAATAAAATAATATCAAAGACTAAATAAAAAAAAGAAAAGAAGAAAATATTTTTCTCCACATTTCTGTCTTTTGTTTGCTAACGAAACTTCCCCAACGATTCGGTGTTGAATTCGTGCACGAAAAATCTCTAAGTTTCTGTACGTATATTCCGTTCTTGCACGAATTTGAAACATTTAAATGAGATTTTCTTCAATGAGATGTATGCCCGAATCAGCATGTTTCGTCCATGAATCGGAAAAATCACGCATGATTCTCTTATGATTTCTTTAAGAACGAAACTACTGGGAAATTGTACGCCTACACTGGTCAACTACCATTGTGAAAATATACTTAGGCTATGAAACAACGTTGACATTTGTGTTGAACTATCTATCTTGACATACCGCCGAAATATGGCAGTGTCTCACGATTCCCCATGGCTCACGATTACTCACTTTACCCTACTTTTTTTCTGCAAATTTATTATGTAGGCAAGTGACTTCAAGGCATGTTTAGGAATGTCCTCAATTCTTTTGTTATAGATAAGCTTAATCCAAACTTACTTACTTACTTACTTAGGTGGCACCTGCAACCGTAAGTCAGTTTTCGCCTGGTGTAAAAAATTGCGCCAGCCATTTCTGTTTTGCGCTTGCTGACGCCAGTTGAAAGCTCCAAGTTTCGTCAGGTTGTCCTCTACTTGGTCCTTTCAACAGAGATGCCGTCGTCCTCTTCTGCATTGACCGCCGCTGGGTACCGAATCGAATATTTTCTTCGCTGCCGCTCGATTTTAATGCGCTTTACTATGTCGATGTCGGCGTATAGCTCATACAGCTCATCGTTCCATCGTATTTGGTACTCGCCATTGATGCAAATTGGTCTGTAGATTTTACGTAGGATCCTTCTCTCGAACGCTCCCAAAGTCTTTTCATCAGAGCTGCTTAACGTCCAGGTTTGTGCTGCATATAACAGGACGGGCATGATTAGTGACTTAAATGAGCGTGACTTTTGTTCGTCGAGATAGGGCTCTGCTCTCAATTGCCTACTGAGCCCAAAGTAACATCTGTTGGCAAGAGTTATCCTTCGTTTTATCTCTCTACAGATATCGTTGGTAGAGTTTATGATGGAACCGAGGTGGACGAAGTCCTTCACAACCTCGAAGGAGGTCTTGTTAACAGTGACGTCGGTGCCAATACGCTGGGACTGTTTGTTTGTTGACACCAGATATTTCGTCTTATTTGCGTTTACTGGAAGACCCATGTGGCTTGACTCTTTTTTCTAATTTAGAGAATGCTGCACTGACTTCACGTGTGTTATGGCCAATGATATCAATATCATCAGCATAAGCTAGCAGCATAGCACTCTTGTAGAATATGGTGCCGCTTTGTCTCAGATTACAAAAGTCGCACGATAAAGAATCACCTTGTCTGAAACCTCGCTTGGTTACAAATTGTGGGAAGAGATCCTGCTGGTGTTGCTCAGTGTCGTCCTGCATAGACGGATTAAGGATTAAGTCTACTTTAATGAACCCGCTGAATTTCAAGGGTTTGATTGGGCAAAGTGGTCCTTTTTTTTAATACCATTAATAATCTATCTGGAGGGAACAGGGGGCGAACCTTCACATGGCATCGTGTCTGACCGCCTCAACCTGGCGAGGCCAGCATTATCCATGTCGAAATCGTCTCAAGTCGAGTCGTTAGTAGCACCAGATTTAAGCACCTCGACATCCACAAGGCCACCTGGCTGTCCCCGGATCAAAAAACGCGAAACCAAATTAATCATGTTGTAATCGACGGAAGGCATGCCTCTAGTGTTCTAGATGTGCGTACATTTCGGGGGGTCAACATTGACTCCGACCATTATCTTGTTGCAGCCAAGATCCGCATGCGATTATGCAATGCGAAGAACATACGCACAGGAATACAACGAAAGCTAGATGTCGCTAAGTTGCAATTACAACGGACTGCCGAAGCCTACTCTGCTCAGCTCTCGGTTAAGCTCAACCAACCAACCTCTGGACTCGACGACGCCGGCGGACTTTGGGCGCATATATCCCACTCCATGCGTGCTGCCGCTGAAGAAGTCATTGGTTTCCGGCGCCCGCAACCTCGGAACCAATTTTACGATCAGGAGTGTCGCATCGCGACAGCAGTAAAAAACGCCGCATACAGAAAAACGCTGCAGTCAGCTGCAACGCGAGCCGTGCGAAAAAACTACCGCAAAAAGAGGAAGGAAGAGAGGCGCCTTTTCAGACGCAAGAAAAGAGAGCAGGAAAAGCGTGAGCGTGAGGAACTAGAGGTATACCAGGGCAAGACGGATGCACAAAAATTCTATCAACAGGTAAAGCGTCTGTAAACCCAAGGTTTCAAGCCCGGAGCATCCACTTGCAGAGACGAAAATGGAGATCTGAATACGGATACACAGTGTGTGCTTAGATTGTGGAGACAGCACTTCTCCAATTTACTTACTGGCGACGATTCCACCAGTGCCGCCCATCGAGAGCGCAGTTCAGTGCCACCAATCGACGATGACGGAGTGGAAGTATCACCACCTAGCCATGAAGAGGTTCGAGTTGCTATCCAGCGACTCAAAAACAATAAAGCAGCTGGTGCTGACGGCCTGTCAGCTGAATTGTTTAAAACCGGCGGCGATGAATTGATAAGGCGCATGCATCAGCTCATCAGCAAAATATGGCTAGAAGAAAGCATGCCCGACGATTGGAACCTCAGTGTACTGTGCCCTATACTTAAGAAAGGAGACCCTACAATCTGCGCTAGTTATAGAGGTATCAGTCTTATTTCCATCGCATATAAGGTTCTTTCAAGCGTACTGTGTGAAAGATTAAAGCCGATTCCAAAAACACTGATTGGACCTTATCAGTGTGGCTTTCGACCTGGTAAGTCCACCATAGACCAGATTTTCACGCTACGACAAATCCTGGAGAAAACCCACGAAAATCAAATTGACACACACCATCTCTTTGTCGATTTTAAAGCTGCGTTCGATAGCCCGAGAAGGGATTGCCTATACGCAACAATGTCTGAGTTCGGTATACCTGCAAAGTTGATTAGACTTTGAATGACGTTGAGCAACACACGCAGCTCCGTCAAGGTAGGAAATGACCTCTCCGAAACCTTCAATACCGAAAGAGGTTTCAGGCAAGGCGATCCACTGTCTTACGATCTCTTCAACATCATCATGGAGCGGATGATACGAAAGGCCGGTGTGCATCGTAATGGCACCATTTTCTATAAAGGTGTCCAGCTCCTTGCGTACGCTGATAATATTGATATTGTTGGCAGAACCAAGAGAGATGTTACCGCTGCTTTCGCCGCTATCGAAAAGGAATCAGCCAAAGTGGGTTTGACGATAAATGAGGGTAAAACAAAGTATATGCTGTCTACAAACAAGGGAGCGCGGCGTTTAGACTCCCACGTTTTATCCGGCAGCTATTACTTTGAAGTAGTCAAGGAGTTTGTATACCTTGGCACCGCCATTAATACCAACAACGAAATCAGCCTGGAGATAAAGCGAAGAACAATAATTGCTAATAGGTGCTACTACGGGCTCAGTAAGCAACTAAGTTCCAGAGCCCTCTCTCGATCGACAAAACTAACACTCTACAAGACGCTCGTTCTACCTGTGCTGCTTTATGGCGCTGAGGCATGGGTAGTTTCGCAAACTGACGCAGCCGCTCTGGGGGTGTTCGAGAGAAAAGTTCTTCGCAAAATCTTCGGTCCTGTTCGAGTCGGCGATGACTATCGCATCCGAATGAACCACGAGCTGTATGAGCTCTACGAAGACATTGACGTAGTTCGGCGTATAACTGTGACTACGCTGGCTGGGTCATGTCCATCGTATGGAAGACGATTGGAGAAGGCGCGCGCAAAGCAGAGGCGCCTGGCGAGAGCTGATGAGGTCGGTCGAAATCCGGACACGGGTTGTTACGGCCACCTAAGTAAGTAAGTAAGTATTAATAATCTATGAAAAAATTCTACCTTGTACGCATGATACAATTATAGTTCTGCCATGCCTTGTACGAAACAACTTTCTGAAACTTAAGCGAGTTCATTAAACTAGACTGGTTCCCGGATTAATTTTGAAGGTATACCATTCCTTATTTGTTATTGGACTTGAGTGTGACAGAGAACCTTAATTTATCGACTCAACGCCTTTCTCAAAAACTCGGTCCTTGGCAGTCCATTACCAAGTGGAAGGTTATGAGGAAAAACCTTAACCAACAGACGTATAAAAACCAACTGGTGACGGAATTGAAGCCATCGGAACATTGGGTTAGTCGTATGTTCGGTGAATCGGCTTAAAATCAATTGGAACCGCACTTTTACCATGAAATCATCTTCAGCGATGAGACATATTTCTGTCTTAAGGGATAAGGGTTTAGTCTTCTTTTTGTGGAAGTACGTCAAGTCACTGCTCAATGCCGATAAACCAGCTACAGCTGACCAGTGGCAGGTACAAAACTGGACCAACAGGTTGGTCTTAATTCGAGACGCAGTCGCAGTGGCCATATTCTCGAAATTACGTTCAAACACTAAATGCCATCAAATACCCCAACTAATAAAGCCAAAATATTGGTCATTTCATAAATTTTTGCTGTGTTTTATTTGAAAAAAGTTCTACAAAAATACCCTTTATTTGTCACTAGTCTCGCGAACTTTTATTTAAACTAAACTAATTTTCTTTTTACAGAACGCATCAAGTTCTATTTTGGTACTTATATCAATTAAACTTTTTATTGAGAAAAAAATTAAAGCATATTTAGGGGATTCCTCAAAAGTTCAAAATGCCAAGTGTATTAAAAAAACTATGAATTTCTATAAATTTTAAAAAATTTTTAATTTGAGTTATTGCGAAATAATTATCTCTGAAAGCATTTCCAATAATGCTTTGAATTTCTTAAATATAAAGTAAGCTTACTATAAGTACTAAGGACTGCGTTCGAAAAAATTGTTCATCATAAAATATTTAAAATCCTGCGAACTAGTGCTCCGATTTTGAAAAATAAACAAATTTAAATAGACTACTTTCATGCAGATTAATACTGCTTATTTATTTTTATTTTATCACTTCTCATTAATAAATTTTTTAATTTTTTCTGGTGCCCCTTTCATCAGCGATTTTACGGTCGTTTCGGTTACCTTTTGGGTTGCTGCAGACCACTTCCTCTTAAAATCTTGAACATCTCCAGTCACGTTCTTTGTGTTTTTGAGTTGTCTCTTGCACAAAGCCCAGTATCGCTCAATTGGCCTGAGTTGTGGGCAATTTGGTGGATTTGCCTCTCTAGGTACCAAAAGCACATTATTTGTTCTGTACCACTCTAAGGCCGCTTTGCTGTAATGGCAGGAGGCTAGGTCTGGCCAAAAGAAGTAGAGACATCATGATGGTTCCAAAACGGCTTTAACCTTTTCTGCAAGCATTCTTTAATGTATACATTAGTGTTTATTGTGCCTTTGGTTACGAATGACTTGCTTCTTTTGCCACAACTGCAGATTGCTTGCCATACAAGAAATTTTTGGGGGAATTTTGACTGCTTCTTTGTCTTAAACTTTTCGTCCACGTTTCCCCGACAATCCGCAGTATAATACTCCTGACCAGGAAGCTGTGAAAAATCAGCTAACACATACGTTTCGTCATCCATAACGCAGCAATTGAATTTACGACCGTAAAATCGCTGATGAAAGGGGCACCAGAAAAAATTAAAAAATTTATTAATGAGAAGTGATAAAATAAAAATAAATAAGCAGTATTAATCTGCATGAAAGTAGTCTATTTAAATTTGTTTATTTTTCAAAATCGGAGCACTAGTTCGCAGGATTTTAAATATTTTATGATGAACAATTTTTTCGAACGCAGTCCTTATTATGAGAAAGTAGTTTTTTCGATACAGTTTAACAACACAACTTGCAAGTTTATTATGTAGCTAGACAAGAGATTTCAAAACATGTCTGGAAAAGGCCTTAATTATAAAAATTGTCAGCTGCTTTTCATATATTGACAAGTTCATTGACAAATTTTGTTTTTTGAGCTTCAAATATTGTTTTGAAATCAAAAACTTACAGCAAACACATAAAAATATAAAAAATACTGCTTTACTATTGAAAATTTACAAGAATATGTCTGTTAAGCTACTACAAAGTAACATGCATAAAGCTCAAGGTACAAGTACAGAGTTAAAAACAAAATTTTAGATCTATTTTGAAAAAAAGTTCCACTCTACAGTATGCTTGATACAATGAGTATAGATAATAAGTTGGATTTCAAAAATAATCTTGTTAGCAGGTATTTCATCACGTTGATAATGTAATCAATACGATAACGTTAACCTATTGTATTGTAGCGACATTTTTTTCCACATTCATGATACGAGTATTAATATTGAAAATATGCCTCAATCAAATAGATGCTTGTCACTAAAACACTTACTTCCATTACTGACAATTCATGGAAGTTGTTTAACAACTTAAAGCTTCTTAACATTATATTTTTTATAGGAATCACATTTCTTCTAAGATAAGCCTGGTATTCCCCAATGATTAAACACTTTGTGATAATGTCACTATTTTGTCAATATTGAAATAATTATTGCTTCTGGTTTACATGGGAAAAAGTTTACTGATAAGACATTTTTTGAAACTGACAACCTTTGAGCTTTTGATTTAAAGCATAATTTTTATAAAGCTTGAATTTTTCTGTATTCTTATAGAAGAATTTATGTCAAGTCTGAATTTTATGTCCACTTTTCTATGAGTGTTTATAATTCATGCTTTACAAATGCTCAGAAGGCTTGCGAAATTTTTACTTGAAGCGATTACAAGCAATGACAAATATAAATTTGTGATTTTCACACTGCCAAACTAACACAAATTTATAATTTGGCTTGTATTATTATTATTAAAAACTAAAAAAAATTTTAGTTTTTATCTCCCATCAAATAGTCAAAACAAAAATTTGTTAAATTAACATAATTACTATAAGTTAGCTAAATACTAAGATAAGTTTGTATATTTTGAAGGTAACGATGAAAAAAACTTAGCCACAATTATTGGCCCACATGGAAATCATATTAAAAAAAAATTAATGACAACTTAATTGAGCACATCAAAAAAGCGTTTCAGAGTTAAAAAATGTTTAATAATATAATTGGCAAATGCTAAAAATAGCTCTTTTCGTTTTTTATTTAACACCGCCATGAGTATTGCAAAATAGTATATTTTATCTTTTAACTTCACATTCGTTTTCTTATGATCAACCAGCAATAGTTCAAAGTGTTAAACCATAAAGAATGGTATTGATGGTCTTGTTTTCATTGAGCAGTTGTATTGAAACATTGCAAATTTTAATTCATGATTTCAGTTGTTACCAACCATAATTTTATACAACTCCATATTTTATTTTCAGTGAACGCTCCGTATAACAAATGCTGAGTTTATTACCTTTCAATAAAGCTTGCTTTGAGTTTTTTTTTTTTGGAAATATAACAATATAAATAAATCCAAAAATCAGTAAAAAGTAATAATACACGGCTAGGATCTATTCATTTTCAAAACCTCGTTGACTGAAGTGTAGCAAGCATATAGCTGATGTTGATGCAAAACTTCTGTCTACTGGAGAAATAATCTTTGCCTAAACATTATTTCAATGCATGCCTACAATTTTGAACAACAGATGCACATTTTTCAGCACAATGCATTCATTCGCAGCTAGTCAGGTTTTCCTTTATATATTTTAAAAATTTTATTTTTTCTTTTTTTTTTTTTGTTTCTAGGTAAGAGAGTAATAGTAACACTGGCCTACGAAATACAACTTTTTATTTCTCTGTAGTAGCTCAACAGTTTTTGAACAAATGTTTTGCAATGTTTTTAACTCTGTACACAGTTTTTTTGCATCACGTCTAGTTTTTGAAATACTTGGCTTGAAAATTGGATTATTTTGGATCGAAAATTTACCATTATTGGTTTGAAAATTGAAATTGCAGAAAAATGGTTGCATTTTAGGAAGAAAAACTCTTTATTACCACGAAAATGCGCCTGCTCATTCATTGTTAGTTGCGCAAGCACAATTGCACGAAATCTTGTTTCAACTGGTTCCTCGGTTTAACTGGTCTTTCAACTGGTTCCAACCGTATTTGCCAGACCTGGCCCCAGCGAATTCCACCTGTTTCCAAACCTGAAGAGACAAACCTGAATCAGCGGCCTCACTATTTTGGAGAGCTTCCGAAGGACTTTTTTTCGCATGGGATAAAAGAGTAAGAAAGTCGTTCGACCGCTATATTGAATAAAGAGAAATGTATGTTTAAAAATAAAACCGAATTTGGCCAAGAAATGTTTTCTTCGTTCAATTATTCCAAACTTTCCTGACGTCAACACTCTAATAGTTCGGATGATAATGGAAACACTTGTAATAGCGTGGGTTCAAATTACAAAAAAAAACATTTTCTCTTGTTGCGGGACTTGAACCCACGCTGTTACAAGTGTTTTAATTATCATATATAAATATGAGTTATAAACTATATGCGAATTATATGGAGAGTTTGGTATGTAAATGAAAATTCACAAATAAATTTATAATTTATTTACAAAATAAATTTTATATTGCAAGAGAACAAAGATTTTATTGATTATAGTGCATCAGAGAACAAAGATAAACGAAACGATATCCGAACCCATGATACAATGATAAGGTAGGGCCGCTTCGCTGAGTGCTCTCACGCGTCAACGAAAAGTGAATAATGAGAAGGAAGATATATGTCAAAACGACGAATTTCGTAGAAATTGCAAATGAAGAAAATATTTTATGTTTCCAACTTGCAAACAACAGTGCGGTCGGGGGTGTTAAATTTGTGCTAGTTTGAGTGAAAATATTATAAAAAAAGTGTAATAAAAACTATAAAATGTGAAAGAAGTCTTAAAATTGCAAAAAGAGCCTGTAACAGTCTTAATCTAAAAACAACTGCGAAACGTGAGCATAAAGAAATTTGCGATGAACAGCTGATTTTGACATCTATCTCGCTTTATTATGCTTTCTACTCCATTCCTTTCCGAGTCGGCCTTACCTTATAATTCTACCATGATCCTAACCGATATCAAAGTCGACATTTTTCATTCGAATCGTTGGTGAGGGCAAACGAAACACAAAACCTATCAGTGGAAGAGAAAGTTAACGTAATTTTTATAATTTTTGCTAATGTGTCAGTATAAAAAACGAAACCAAAGCAAACGTTTCATTAATGATCACTATTATGCATAAGGTCCCTGTAGGAAAATCAACTAATTTAAAAGTAGTTGAAAAAGTAGTTTTTTGTCAACCACAACTAGTTGAAATTCTGACTTTTTTCCATAGAACAAACTAACATATTTTGTATGGTGATGTCCGCTAAATAAGTCAATTGACTTTCGTCTGCATATATTTTCAACTACTTCTTAAATTAGTTATATTTAAACTATTTTTTTAGTTACTTTAAAATAACCAATTGAAAACTTTTTAAAATTCCACTTTCTGAAAATTAATTTAAAAGCATAAAAATTTTAAATTTCTATACATCAAAGAGATCATTTATTTAACTGTTTTGAAAAATACATAAATCATGAAGTGATGAGGTGTTTGCTGAATGGTTAAGCAATGCCTGAATTTCCGTACAGAGTCCAAATTGTGCAATTTTTGCTAAACACTACCAGTTTGTAATTTGGATACCTTAAATAATAAAGAATTTTTAATCGTTTCACAGGGTTTTGAGGCAGTTTATCAGTTTTGAAGTGTGTTTACCACGTCTGTCTTGCAGTTCAATGTCGTAAATAAAAAAATATGTCTTTTTGAAACAAAATGTTAGTGAAGACTAAAGTTAATAATATTTGATGAAATAACATGGTTAAATATATATAAACTTGTAATCTAATAAAAATTTGCAATTAAGACATGTCCAAATCAGAGTAGTTGCCGCCTTAATATAATTCAAAGTAGTTTATCAACCACTTGTTTTTAAGTAGTATTTCAATTACTTAAAAACTATTTAGAACTGAAGTGGATGCCGCCTTAATATAATTCAAAGTAGTTTATATCCTAGTTTATTTTAAATTAGTTTTTTAATTAGTTGTTTTCAAAAACAAGTTAGTTTGTTCCTATAGGGGTATTGAACGATAACACAAGACTCGTTTGCACACAGCTTGAGCGTTTTGTTTTTGTTGTTCCACTGCAAATTATGATATTAAAAAACAAAGATAGGAGAGAGAGAATTTTGCTGAGAATTTACTAAAGAAACGAAGCAAAAATACGAAGAGCGCAAAAGAATGCGAAGTAGAATATTTATTTTGTTGTTATCCAACGATCGTTTAACGAACCGTTGTTTCGGTTTCATTTGTGTCTCTTGGTTACACAATTTTTTTTGTTTTGTTTATAGTTTTGCTCGTAACAGCCATGGCAGAATTATAAGGTAGGGCCAGTTGGCTCACTGTCCTCACGCGTCAACGAATAGTGGATAATGCAAAGGTTGGTTAGTTGTCAAAACGGCGAATTTCCTAGGAATTGCAAATGAAGAAAATATTTTATGTTTCCAAGTTGCAGACAGTGCGGTCTTAAATTTGTGATAATTTTAGTGAAAATATTAATTAAACAGTGTAATAACAACTATAAAATGCGAAAGAAGTCTTAAATGGCAAAAAACCCCTGTACAAATTTTAACCTAAAATCAACTACGAAACATGAACATAAAGAAACTCGAGATGAACAGCTGATTTTGACATCTAGCCCGCTTTATTCTGCTTTCTACTTCGTTCCTCTCCGAG
This sequence comes from Coremacera marginata, assembly GCA_914767935.1. Taxonomy (NCBI): domain Eukaryota; kingdom Metazoa; phylum Arthropoda; class Insecta; order Diptera; family Sciomyzidae; genus Coremacera; species Coremacera marginata. Next base: position 152,614,546 of record OU612045.1, read on the forward strand.
TCGGCCCTACCTTATAATTCCTTATAATTCGTAACAGCAAACAAAACATACGCTCAATCGTTCTTTTATTATTTCAATCGTTGTTGTTCCGTCGAAACGTAAAGATCGAAACGTAACGAAATGGAACGATTTGTTATTGTTTATTTTCGTTTTCTGCTGGAATCATATACGGCACACGTAGCATAGCATCTCATATTACAAAATTTTTATGTGTGTACCATTCAGTAGTTTGATTGGTTTTTATTCTTCTCTACTAAAATCAACCCAACATGTCTTATTTTGCATTTAGGTTGAAAGTAATGTGAAAGGCCTTAACATGCAAAATAACCTACATTTTTTGGTTCTTATATTTACATCTTACTTCCAATGATCGTTTTTAGTCCTTCTCTATAGCTTGTATTCATTTTTGACTTTGAACGATTCGTTTTTGAACTCAAGCATTACATTTTCTTCAATTTTTGTTTTAGTTTTCTTCAGGTTATCTTATGAAGACATAGTGATGGAAAAAATAATTGAAACAGCCTTGTATGTTTTTTTTTTTTGTTTGATTATTTTTTTGTGAAATTAATATTGTTTAAAAAGTCTACATACTATTCAATTATTATTTATAAATACATAAATTAAAAACATAAACATTAAGTAAATAATAAATATTAAGGATATTACATAAATATTAAGGAAACATATATCAGAATATTAAAAAAGCTGCTTCAAGGCAATTCATGAAACAAAAAAAGGCATATCGCCCATTTCACATTTAAGTGTAATATCAGTCGCACTGACCATCAAGAAGCCAAGTTTGTTGTTGCTTTTTGGAACCAAGTGCATATTCGCTGCTGCAAAGCATTTTGTGAGTTTGTTATGAACTTGACTATGAAATTTCATTGCAAAACGTCTCAATTGATCGGAAATTGATGACAAAGTGGTGATACTTTTTAGTCGCTTTTTCTTTCGATGCTTCTTGATCAAAGAGCCTATTAATTGAATAGAATAATTTGGTTTCGTAGAAACACAAACGCGTTAAATTTATGTTCTAAAATTATTTGTTTAATTTTAAAGTATGTTTTACTTCTTAGTGTACATATGACTGTTTATACATTGCACGAAAGAAAAAATTGCATATTTTATAAAAAAAAAAAACAGGTGCGTCGTTGGACACATGAGAGAAGCGAAGCTTTTCCGCAGTTACATAGATTTGATAGCTTAATAATTTTTTCTTTTTAATAAATTAACTTTTAAATTCAAAAACTTCAAATAACATGAAATAAATTACTTATATACAGAAAACATTTTTACTGCTCAGTTTTTTATTGTTGAATGTCAAATTTCCACGCCAATTACATATACGGGCATATAATGCCAGCGACTGTCCATTTTAACTCTCCACACATGGTTCTGAACTTGGCTGCACTGAACAAATTCTTTCCTTCAACAGCGTGCTACCTAGCGAAAAAATCTGTCGAAAATTTTTCAGATTTCACTCTAAGCAAAACACAAAACGAGGAGTAAAAAGCTTCGCTTCAAAAATATATATTAAAGAACGCACACGAAACAAAAATTAACAAACATTTTAGATACCTTGCCGATGTCATGCATGCGTTTGTTAATTCCATATTTATTGATATCATCTATTTTTTTGATACTTAAAAACCCACTTGTCAACGCACTTGTGGGCATTGCTAATTTTTCTCGTACCAACAACACCACAAATGCATTCACAATACAAGCACACCGATGCTGGAGACACGTTGTGGCAAATAAAAGCAAATTTTTGTTAGTTGTAGCATAGCAAATACTCAATCCTTCTGTTATAATTAACTTTGAATTAACAACTATTTCTAACAAGTCTTTGTGGCCTGGTGGATAGTGTGTTGGACTCTCATTTAAGAGGACACGTGTTCGATCCCTCGGGCGGGCCAAAAAAATATTTTTAGTATGAAATATTAAAGTCAAGGTGATTTAAAAGGTTGTCGAAGGGCTGATCGCACTCTCTTCTCAGTACCCATAATTGTCAAAACCAGCCAATTTTGCGTATGACTACGAGAGAAAAACGGATGATAAAGTGAAGCACTTTCAGATTTTCTATGAGCTGTCAACTTTGATTTGACAATTATAGGTACTCGCTCTCTCCCTTGCGACAACCTTATAAATCAACTTTGATTAAAGTATTAAATTTTCTTGTTGTAATAACCGCTAGCAACAAAGAAACCATCAAATTTCCAAGAAAAAATCTGTCGAAAATTTTTCAGATTTCACTCCAAGCAAATCACAGAACGAGGAATAAAAAGCTTCGCTTCAAAAACATATTTTTTTTAAATATACGAATGACGTTTGTATATTGTACGAATAAAAAAAAAAACCCCTTCTACAGAAACTATAAAATTTTCAAACGACATTCGTATGTTTCACATATCTATATATTTTAGATTTTACAAACAAATACAAAAATTTTTGTTGTTTTTTTTTAAACTCTACAAATGTTTTTAGTATGTACCAAGCATTTGTACATTCTACAAATAGACTCCGTTCGTATTTCTACATTGAAAAAAATCGACATGTTTTAGAATTAATCACAATGTTATCATTTTGAAATTGTATTTTTTCATATAAAATTTTTGAATTTATCAAAGAATCACATATAAATTGATAACATTATGTTTTTATTGTGACAAAATTTGTTTAAAGCTTTTTTTTTTTTTTTTGATCACAAAGTTTTCAATTTAATAACAATTTGTGATCAAAAAATAGCTTAAAACAAATGTTGTCAAAATAACAACATAATGTTATAAATTTATATGTGACTCTTTAAAAAATTCAAAAATTTTATATGAAAAAATACAATTTGAATATAATAACATTGTGTTCAATTTTAAAACATGTCGATTTTTTTCGGTGTACAAAGATTTTATTCGTATTTTTAGCCTAACTGTTTTTGTGTGTACAAAACATTTCTTGAATAATTACATTTAAGGTAGACAGCCCGACTATTTTTTCATATTTTTATTATATGTATTTTGACCTCCTAAGCTCAAATATAAATATATTAAAAAAGCCCGCTCGCAAGGGGCTTAGAAGATAAAATTCGCGAAAGTTTGAAAAATTACGATTTCAAGCTTGTTTTAAACATTCCATACAAGGGCAAATCACATGGAAAGAAAGAGCAGAAAGAAAGAAAGAAAAAGAAAGCAGTACAACTAAGGTAAATATACTTGAAATAACAATATTCCATACAAGGGCAAATCATTTCATCTTCTGACAAACCACAAAAAATTAAAAAGTCATATAAAGAATAAGAAATCATAAATAAAATAATTTATCTGGCAATTAATTTGTTAGTTATTTATATAAGAAATTTGGAATTGGTGCGTTTTGGTCTGTTACATAGTATTTATTTCATTTTGTTATGAACACCATGAAGATGTTGCGTTTTGATATGAACTTAATTTGGAGTTGTACCTTTTTGCTTTGGAAAAAATTGCTATTATATCTTTTTGATTTCAATTGCAAAAGTATTAAACAAATCAACATTGTGTTACACTTTCATTCCAGTGTCCTCCTCGAAACAGTCACATAAGGTTATATCATCGGTTTCTTACCTGGCACTATTACCTTGCTGTTCTAAAAATATCTTTGTATAGTAAGGCAATTCACAAGGTGTTGTAAAGTTGTATGTTGTATGTTATAAGTGAAAGGTTTCCTCATTTTCTCCCTTATTAGTGTAGCGATTTTTTTGAAAGTTTGTTTATATTTTTTATTGTTATGTTGATATATGGTTATATTGATGTGTACAAAATTGGCGTAATCGGAGCGAAAGTACTCATACCTCCCCTACACAGTTATTTTTTGTACATCACTTTGTATGGGAGGTAGGCGTTCTTAAGGTCCGATCACGCCAATTTAATACACATCATACAACCACTATAAACAAAACATACAACCAAAATTTCAACTTTACAACACCTTGTGAATTGCCTGAGTATTCTAACTCCGCAATGTTTCACTACTATCGGCCATAATGTTTTTCCAATAGTTTATAACAGGAAAATGTAATTCAAGTTGCTTCAACTGGTAAACTCTCAGAAAAAAATTGTTAATTTTAACAAAGAAATAACAATAACCTTGGTTAAAATAGCATTCGCAATAGGCAATTGTTGATTTCTTGTTAGAAATAACAATCGAAATTGTAAATTTTTCGAAATTTAATTTTTATGGTTAAAACAACAAGTTGTCACTTATAAATATCAAAAAGTCAAAAATAATTGGTCTCACTTCAAGTGAACTTCGAGTAAAGTTCGATTCGAGTGATTTGATTATCTGTCAAAATGAGAAAATTTGTCAAAAAGTACAGAAACGACTTTATATATACTTACTTACTACTTACTTAGGTGGTCGTTACAACCCGTGTCCGGGTTTCGGCCAACCGTATCAGCTCTCGCCAGGCGCCTCTGCTTTGCGCGCGCCTTCTCCAATCGGATACACCAAGTGCGGTTAGGGCTTCCTCAGCCTGGTCCATCTATCGGGGGCATGGTCTCCCTCGTCGTCGTTGACCAGCGAACCTCGCCTCGAGCACCTTTTTCGCTGGAGCTTCGTCATCCATATGATGGACATGCCCAGCCAGCGTAGTCGCTGCACAGTTATACGCCGAACTACGTCAATGTCTTCGTAGAGCTCATACAGCTCGTGGTTTATTCGGATGCGATAGTCATCGCCGACTCGAACAGGACCGAAGATTTTGCGAAGAACTTTTCTCTCGAACACCCCCAGAGCGGCTGCGTCAGTTTGCGAAACTACCCATGCCACAGTGCCATAAAGCAGCACAGGTAGAACGAGCGTCTTGTAGAGTGTTAGTTTTGTCGATCGAGAGAGGGCTCTGGAACTTAGTTCCTTACTGAGCCCGTAGTAGCACCTATTAGCAATTATTGTTCTTCGCTTTGTCGCCAGGCTGATTTCGTTGTTGGTATTAATGGCGGTGCCAAGGTAAACGAACTCCTTGACTACTTCAAAGTTATAGCTGCTGGATGAAACGTGGGAGTATAAGCGCCGCGCTCCCTTGTTTGTAGACAGCATATACTTTGTTTTACCCACATTTATCGATAAGCCCACTTTGGCTGAATACAAATACAAATACAAATATCAATATCATCAGCGTACGCAAGGAGCTGGGCACTTTTATAGAAAATGGTGCCATTACGATGCACACCGGCCTTTCGTACGATCCCCTCCATGATGATGTTAAAGAGATCGCAAGATAGTGGATCGCCTTGCCTGAAACCTCTTTTGGTCATTTCCTACCTTGACGGAGCTGCGTGTGTTGCTCAACGTCATTCTGCAAAGTCTAATCAACTTTGCAGGTATACCGAACTCAGACATTGTTGCTTATAGGCAATCCCTTTTCGGGCTATCGAACGCAGCTTTAAAATCGACAAAGAGATGGTGTGTGTCAATTTGATTTTCGTGGGTATTCTCCAGGATTTGTCGTAGCGTGAAAATCTGGTCTATGGTGGACTTACCAGGTCGAAAGTCGCACTGATAAGGTCCAATCAGGGTTTTTGTAATCGGCTTTAATCTTTCACACAGTACGCTTGAAAGAACCTTATATGCGATGGAAATAAGACTGATACCTCTATAGCTGCCGTTAAGGCTTAATTCCTCTGGGTCCACAGACTTTGGAGTTATAGTTCATGAATGAACATATAGTATTAAAAAATGCACATCCAAAAAGGATGTGCACCTGAAATACTCTTCACAGACCTGTATAATTCAAGTGACACCTAGAGAAGCAACCACGTACTGGATGTCACATTCAGAAACACAAAAGCATTACCCTGTACCCTATTCTGTAAAAGCAGTATGCAATAAGAATTACATACTCCCCTTAATAGTACCAGTTTGGCTACCGGTAGATGGCGTACCTTCATTACCATCTACTGGTCAAGACGAGACCTATCCAATCTCTTGCATACTAAGCAGGTATGCCAGCCCGGTCGTACTACTGCGCGACCCCGCCGGTCAATCTAGACCTGTGCAAGCGATGTGCACAAACCACAGCCAGCACGAGTCTCCCCGAAGGGCCAACCATTGATAGTCACCTGGGCAACTCGGTCCCGTCGAAATGGGGGTCTACAACACCCCAGAAAATAGACAAAAAGTTATTTTTATATATACATATAAATAGATGTTTTGTAATTGACTGTGCACATAGCACTATTTCGTATCTGGCTGACACTTCAATTTAAGGCATGGATCCCTTAACATACCTTTAACGAAGTTCCTACGATTTTTTGACCCGTGCCCTAAACCTCACGAGGTCGACATCTTTCCGTGCCCTAAGACACCAATTTATTCTTTTATTGGCCATATAGACCATGTCTCCTTGCCGTGGATAGATAAAGTCACCTCATTCGACGGGTTTGACTATCACTGTGCTAACAAGTTATATGGACCATTGCTATTCCATCGCAGGCTTTTTTCACAATGATTTACATAGTGACCTGCTACCAAGATGGGTGCCACCCCGAGCTCTTGGTTGGCTCTAACCTTTTACGGTATGGGACGTATCCCATTACCAACCCTCTTCCTTAACCTGGCTTGGGGCAGGCAGGCGCAACTAAGTTGCTAACAGTATATGGCACAATAGATTTGTTGTGTTTAACGTTGACACCTGCCGTGAAGGCTTAATTCAACGTTGTTCCATAACAATTGGGGCCGATACAAATTAGGTACCAAATTAGCTCCATGTTGTGATGACACTTCGCAACCCTTGGTGAGGGTGGAGGCCTATCTAAAACCTCTTCCATACTAAGAGGTATGGCGCCCGGTTTGAGAGTGCAAACCACACCGAGCTAGATAGCTCTGCCCGTGATATGGGTGGTAAGCCACAGCCACCAAGAAGACCCCCCGAAGGGCCAGCCCAATCCAGTCAGCCCAGTGCATGCCAGCAGAAGCCAGACATACACCGGGAGCCGGTGACAGCCCGTGGTACCAGTTTTAAAGGCCTTGGTCAGACCTCGTAGCTTACACCCCAGCTACTCCCAGTTTTAGCCCATCACAGCTCTGGACTTTTCACCAATCAGTATAGGGCACAGTACGCTGAGGTTCCAATCGTCGGGCATGCTTTCTGCTAGCCATATTTTGCTGATGAGCTGATGCATGCGCCTTATCAATTTATCGCCGCCGGTTTTAAACAATTCAGCTGACAGGCCGTCAGCACCCGCTGCTTTATTGTTTTTGAGTCGTTGTATAGCAACTCGAACCTCTTCATGGCTAGGTGGTGGTACTTCCACTCCGTCATCGTTGATTGGTGGCTCTGAACTGCGCTCTCCATGGACGACTTTATATATATAACATATAATAATATATGACTAATTTTTATATTTTAAGAATATTAGTATATTTTTAAAAAAGGAAGATAAAGTTCGAAAATGGGCCACATTGAATGAAAACCACGCCTACCTCCCATACAAAATAATTTTATTTTTATCGAAAAATATCTTTAAAATCCACAAAAATCAAAAAAATGCCCTGAAACTTGGCTCGTAAGCTTTGATCCTCAATTCTGGCTATGAAATTTGGAAAAATCAAATGAAAACCATGCCTACATCCCATACAAAGTGGCTTTATATTAAAAGTAAAATTTCTTAAGAATCTGCTCAAATAAGAAGATCTGCTCAAAGAAATGTCTTGAAATTTTGCACAAAGGCTTTGATATTTAATATAGATCATCGCTATGGTATTTGGCAAAATCGAATGAAAGCCACGCTTACCTCCCATACAAATTGGCTTTATTTTAAACGTAAAATCTCCTAAAAATCTTCAAAAATTAAAGAAATGTTTTAAAATTTTGCACATAAGCTTCGATATTTAATGCAAACCATCTCCATGGTATATGGCAAAATCGGATGAAAACCACGCCCACTTCCCACACAAAGTGACTTTATTTCAAACGTAAAATCTCTTAAAAATTTTATATAATATGAACCATCTCTATGATATTTGGCAAAATTGGATCAAAACCACGCCTACCTCCCATACAAGGTGGCGTCATCAAAATAGGAAAACTTTCGTTAATATATAAAACTGAATGTCTTCGTGTATGTCGTAGCTAAAGACTTCGAATATACTTCATTATAGCCGCGGGGGGGTATTTTAGCTTCGGTACCCTGCCGAAGCTCCATCCTTACTAGTTCTCTTTATGGCACTTCTTTTCTCAATTCTCTTTTTACTCTCTCTTCCTGCAAGTACGTGCACAAACTTATTGTTCGAAATGTTAAAGTGCTTTTCGTTTCTATTATTTTTTCCATCACTGTACATAAATGCGGTCTTCTATTGAGGGTTTAGTTGCATATCTTATTCAAAATTATCCACGGTTAGTAGGAGACTTAATTGCCTCAGTGCTTTCACTATTTTTGTAACAATTACTTTTGAAATAATGAAGTGGAAAGAAATTAAGAAATTTTTGTTTTGTTTATGTTGACATAATATTTAACCAGTTTGTTTTTTTTTTAGCTTTAAATCGGAATGTATTGGTTTTTTTGCAACTTAATGATGAAACAAGTATTAGTTAATTGCAATGTGGCAAAAGATGTGGCAACGCTTGTTTGTCATAAAATATCAGCAGGTTTATAGATTGTAATGATAAGATTTGATAAGCTACCATTAGATTAGATTTAGAAGCAGTTATATTTTAAAATTTATAAGAACTTATTTCCTAAAATTTAAAGCTCTTATAGGCTAAAGTGCAATATTTTTCCTTATATAGTCTTTATGAACGACAAAGAGAAAAGTTCGTCAAAAATAATAGAATCCCGACTTTCTTCTGGCTTTTAACTTTGGCTAATACTCCATTTGACCAAGTTCTCAAGCCTGTTCGCTCACCTGTAATCCAGGTTCCATTGAAGCCGCGTGTAACTGATGTAGCCATGAGCGCTTCATAAAGTTCCCACGGCGTTTTTGTTGTCTGTTTAATGCTTGCGGCGTGTGTGGTATACGGCACATGTTGAAAAAGAATAGCGCCGAAGAGCATTAAGATTAAGTTCGGGTTAATCATCATGAACAACACGTCAAAACAAGATAGATCGACAGCTGCAGGTGTTTAAACACACGTTTTGTTTTTTAAATTTTGTTTAGTTAAAAAATGTTGTTGCGGTAAGTTACGCGGTATAAACTTCTGTTTTCTATTGTATTAATGTTTAACTCTTCCGCCCCCCTTCAAGTTATGCTCCAGCCTCTTTTAAGCTGTTTTTTTGCAAGTTCACGGTGAGTTACTACACTAATAGACCGCTATACGATACAACCCAACCGACTTCGCGTTTTTTCCCCAACTGAACGTGCATTGAAAGTTTTAATTATTTCAAAGCCGCATTTTGTGAGGTTTTTTATCAGCTAACAATCTCGCGCTCTCTTTTGCTATGTCCGCACTCTCTATAACCACCTTTTGTATGTCCATAGCTAGTTATTTCTTTATTTCTATTGCTATGGCTTTTGTTTTAAAAATGTTTTCCGATTTTGTTTACTTGTTTTGGCTTATTTGCATTTTTAGATAAAATCTAATTTCTTGTCGAAGTTGCAGAGTAGCAACATTATGCAAAAAAACTCATTGACACTTGTACACTCATGCAAAAAAATAAGTTGCCTTCAATAAACTTCCACATTAAACTAAAAAGCTAGAATATTTCCCACAGGGTACGTGTTAAAAAAGTCAGTATTTTAAAAATTTAAACATAAAATAAAGTGAGATTTGTTATTTTTCATTTATTATTAAAAAATATAAATGTGCTGATATTTTTACAATGTGTGCTATGGTATGCCGCTTTGAAAATTAAATTTTTTTCGAGTGCTATGTTTTTATGAGGTTGATACATTTTGATGTGGAGATAGCTTCCTAAGCTAATCCTTAGTTTTTTTAGAAATTTGAAAATTGTGCTGTTTGGTTTGATAAAAAAAAATCTACAAGTAGATACCAGCAAAAATTAAAAGCTATGGAAATTTTTCAAACAAAACCGTTTTATTTTAAGATTATTCTTTAGTGTGCCTTTTTTTAAATAACCATAAGAATAATGATAAATGACGAGAGTTTATTAAATTGTTTTACCAAATAAATTTGAGAGAGAGAATTTTTAATTGTCTTTTAAAAAGTATAACTGCCAAAATTGGCACATAAAGTAAAATGTATTCCAAGCAAACCATATCTAGGTAGAAAAATTTTACGATAGTCTAATTGTATCGTTACCAGATATATATATATATTAGATTATACAGGGTGTCCCGTAATTGAGTGCAACTACTTACGGAGCTGAAAGTTTATATAGAGCTGAGCAAAAAATTTTATGGGAGGGGGGGGTCTATTTTCACATGCTTAGGAGCTACAGGGTTAATTACTATTTCACGACCTTGATTCACGTTACTGTTTCTAGCAGAAAAACTAAATTACATTAAACTTATTTTGATAGTTCATTTTAAAGGCAATGAAATCACCTTTCTAAGGGTATATCAACAAACCCCACCAACTTAACCGTTATCGAGCTGTGATCGTGTGAAGAAGAAATCAATCGGTAGAAATTAACAAATTTCAACTTTGAGTGCAAATTTCTTAGAATTTTGCGTACTAAAAGAAATTTTTTTTTTAGCTCAATTTTGTATTTTATAAAATTTTCTTTTCAATGGCAAAAAAAACATAAACATATCTTTAAAAAAAAAAAGTTGGATGTACTAAAAAAATTATACTTATTAGAAAACAATGATATTATCTTCTAGAGCCCTGCATGAATATATGTATTCGTCAAGTGAATATACCCTGATTTTATGCTGTAGCATTCACTACAAGCAAAGCTGCAAGCGAATAAATGTAAACAACAGATCGTGTAGCAACAGGTCCAATTTTCATTAATATAGGTTAAGTCACTTGAGAGAAAAGCACTCTTTTTCTGCCTTTGCTCGAACTGTCAAAGTAGCTGTTAGCTAAAAATTGTACAGATTCGTGTTTTTTTTTTTTTCTTGATTTCCTTTCATCCATTCTGACAGTTCGACCGAGCTTCTCTCAAGTGGCTTAACCTGTATTAATAAACCTTGAACAGGTCGTGTAGAACAAGAGAATAACTTTTCATATGTTCTCTCTTCTCTTTTCCTACACTTTTGCACTGAGGTGAGCTTGCCATCTACGCGTTGTTTCAGTTATTTCTCTGAGTACTTAATAAACTACACGAATACTCAGAAATCTGCTGCAGTGACCTGCATAAGAATCAGGTATGTTGGTTTTTCCCCGCAATAAGCTTTATGTTATTCTTCATGCATAGTCAGTTTGATGTTGGATAGAGGTGGAACCAAACGCATTTATTTAGGATAAAAATATATTTATATTTATAAAAAATATTTCATTCTAAATGGATATTGACATAGTAAGTAACATTAAAAACTGTTTAAGGTGTTAAAAAAATTTTAAATCCTTTATTATTTAAAAAACTTTAGTCTTTAAATGAACCGACTGGAAGTGACATTGAATTAGGCAACAATTAAGTGGCTGCAAAATTGTCCAATGGCGAGTTCGTATCGAAAGACGTTAAAAAAAAGAGTAAAGTTTGGGAAGTTTTTTCTATATTAGTTAACCAGAGAGGAGAAGAAATATTGCAAGAAAATTGTTAGCAAATATTGCAAGAAAATTTTAAAATATAGTAATAAGTCAACGTCTAACTTGTATATAGTTTATATCGGCCGTAGCTGGACTTCTTGAGGGGTCAAATATATGAGTTGGTCCTATTATTTTGTGCCCCTCAACATTTCTCCCGAACACACCTACCCCCTATCTACCACCCTTCTTTGAGTCCCAATACAAAAAAAATTCTGTTTGTTCTAAATTAGTTTTTAACTACTTTAAAACAACCAATTGAAAACTATTACTGATGGCCTAAAGTTAATATTTGATGAAATAACATCGTTAAATATATATAAACTTGTAATCTAATAAAAATTTGCCGCCTTAATATAATTTAATGTAGTTTATCAATCACTTGTTTTTAAGTAGTATTTCAATTATTTCATATATAATGCAAATAAAACTATTATTGAAGTGGATGCCGCCTTAATATAATTCAAAGTAGTTCATGTACTGGTTTATTCTAAATTAGTTTTTTAACTAGTTGTTTTTAAAAATAAGTTAGTTTGTTCCTATAGGGTACTGCATAACTATGATAATTGTAATGTTATTATTTATGATTACTTTCTAATAAGTATAATTTTTTTATTACAGCCAACTTTTTTATTTTTAAAGACATGTTTATGTTTTTGGTGGCATCGAAAAGATAATTAAATAAATTACAAAATTGGTATAGAAAAAAAATTTCATTTATTACGCAAAATTCTGAGAAATTTGCACTCAAAGTTGAAATTTGTTAATTTCTACCGATTGATTTCTTCTTCACACGATCACAGCTCGGTAATGGTTAAGTTGGTTTGTTGATATACCGTTGGAAAGGTGATTGCATTGCCTTTAAAATGAGCTATCGAAATAAGTTTTATGTAAATTAGTTTTTCTGCTAGAAACAATAACGTGAATCAAAGTCATGAAATATTAATTAGCCCTGTAGTTCCTAAGAATGTGAAAATAGACCCACCCTAACGTATAATAACGATGGCATTTCGATATCGTAAAAATATCTACATTAAACAAATACTAGCTTTCATAATGATAATATAATAACAATAGCATTGAGATATCGCAAAGATAATTATAATAAATAAGTACTCGATATCATCACGATAGTATAAGAACGATAACACTGCAGCATCGCAACGATATCTAGATTCCAAAAATTTTCGACTTAGTACCCATATTTAAATAAAATAAATCTCAAAACCTTTTTCGATAAATAGTTTTAATTACTTTCGTTTTGAATATATTATTATCTTAAGCTATAGTTTGGCTCTTCTTTAAAATTGAATTTATTTGTTTTTCTCTAGCGTATGTCTAAAAAGCAAGTTCTAAAATTTAAAGATGAAATTCGAAACGCATTAACCTTTTATTGTTCCACATACATGTTTTCATTTTCATTTACATGTTACATTTTCATCCTTAGTTATGTTTACAATTTCTAAAAACATTTTGTAATAGCTACTTTAATTTTTATATCTAGATTTAAATAAACAAAAATTATTTCATTTAAAACTAGCTTATACCCTAACAGAAAGCGTAGCTATAGTGAGGCCACGCTTTTATAATAAGTTCGTACCGAGTGGCCACCGTGGCATACTGGTTGAGGTGCGTGACTTGTATGCGATAGAACCCAGTTTCAAATCCCATCTGACAGAATGTTTTTTCAATTGAATTAAGGTAACCTTTACTTCCTTAATGGTAAAAAATTAAGGTTTCTAAATTTAATATTGTGAGAAAAGTATTATAATTATTCAAAAAAGCTTTTATTTGCATTTTTAAGTTAATATCAAATATTAAAAAAAAAAAATAACTTTGGCCACTTTTGGTTACTCTTGGCGTCACAAGAGGGCGTTTTCTAAAAGTTAATTTTTAGGCCATCCATGATTTTCCGGAAAAACTGAAAATGATAAAGCAAAATTTCAAAATGGGATCACTTCATTAGAAGCCTGGAACCGAACCTAAAAAATTACAACTTTTTGGATCATTTTAATGTTTTTTTTTTAATATTTTCGAAAATTTTCGCATTTTTCCGCTTTCTTTTCTCTTTTATTTTTGGCAAAATTGCGTCTGTGTAAAAAAAAATATTCAAAGTGCTTGGTTTTAGAGGTTCGTTCGGTGCGTAGGCCTCTAATGAACTGATCCCATTTTGAAATTTTTCTTAATCAGCTTTTAGAAACACCCTCTTGTGACGCCAGTAGGAACCAGAAGTGGCCAAACTCTATTTTTTTTTTTAATATTTGATATTTACTTTCGATAAAAATGTACAGAAAAGCTTTTTTGAATATATATAACACTTTTTTCACAGCAGCGTTATGATATCGCTAACATCGTGATGATATCGCGAATCTGCTCTCTACAAAAAAGTGCTCAACGCGCCTAAAGAAGTTTTCACGTCCAAAAACGAGATGTCTTTATCTGCTATCTAAAAAACGGAAACCTCCTTTTACAACTCCTGTGAGAAAATGTTTCACGATTGGAATGTTCAGAGATGATGTTTAGTGTGGGAGTGCCCATTCCGACTTAGATGGCTGATACACTGCTTTGCGAAATCCATATCCACGAGAAATCGACTCAATATACAGAGGCAATTGAGAGAAGTCACGGCCGGTCAAGGAGAATGAGACAAAACTATTCGATTCCAATTTTGCTTACAAAGTTTTCTCAGATCTAGTTTTCCAAAGTACGAAAATAGGTTGAAAACAGATGGTACTGTTCTAAGATTAATACCGTCAACTAATAGTTTTAAGATCGATCAATAGAAGTTTCAACTTTAAGAGTAATTAATGTGGGAAAAATAGAAGGTAACCTTCTGTTTTTAACTTTTAGCATTTTTTTTTTTTTTTTATAAAGAATTTTATACCATCTATAAATTTTGTCCTTTTCCCAAAGAGTTGCGCTTGAATCGTTTAAGTTTATATTTATTTTTTATTATAATTTTGCTTTTGTTTCTAATACCACATCAGTACTTTTACGCTATACATCCATACAATTTGCTCGTAAACATGCTTTAGGATATACATAAAACAATTTTAAATTTAAGATCGATATTTAGATTTTTTTTTTTAATTAAATCAATATTGGAACAATTTACGCTCATTTAAGAAAATACTGTGTGTTCAAACTAAAAATACTTAGGGGCGATGACAAACTTTAGAGTTGTAATAGAAGAAAAAATTAAGCTTAAAATTAAAAACACATCAAAGGACAATTTTAAAAAAATAAGAATATTTATAAACGTTACTAACAATAATTCTCGTAAATATGTATGCGCTAATTTTTTTAAATGTAAAAATACAAAAATAATTAAGTAAAAAAAATCAAATATATTTAAATAATATGAGGGAATAAAGAAAACAAGAGGGGAGAAATTAAGAAATATAAAACCGTATTAATCTAGGCTGAATTTAATTTTTGTAAAATCTGCTCCTGCAGCTCCAAACACCTAGGAAAGAATTCTTCCATGAGCGCTATTTTACGCTCTTCCAGCAGCAGACGCTTGCGTGATATCTCCTTCTGCTCGTCTAAAATGAGATTCTTTTTGCGCACCTCCTCCATATATGAAAGCTCCAAAGAGTCATTGTTGGCTGCATTGGCTATAGCAGCAGCTGCTGCGGCATTGGCTGCAGCAACTTGCATAGAAGTACGACGTTTGCGCGTTTGAACAACGGGAGCATTGGCAAAAGCATTAATGCGTGGCGGTTGCATGTTGTTGGTGCTGCTGCTGCCATTATTAGTGGTGCTGTTGCTGCTGTTGGTGTTGGTGGTTGTAGCGGGCGGCAAAGTTTCTGTAGCTGCCGGAACGCCGGAATTGACGGCATAGTTGTTGACATATTGAGTATTAGTGGGCTGCGCTGGTGCCTGAAAACGCATGGCAGGCGTGGTAGTTGAGTTGTAGTGATTCTGATTATTGACTAAGAGCGAGCGCGGATTGCTTGGCGGAGCATTAACTGCAAAGGAGTTCAGCGACTGGTCAAAGTTTGGATGTTGCGCAATTTGTTGCTGTTGCTGCTGCTGCTGTTGCTGATGTTGTTGTAGCTGTTGTACGTGTTGTAACTGCTGTTGTTGATGCATTGTTGACGTTTGCATTTGAGGTTGGGCTTGATATTGTTGCTCCTGGTACTGCTCCTGCTGCTGTTGTTGCTGCTGCTGTTGTTGCTGCTGTTGTTGTTGATGCTGCTGTTGTGGTGTCTGCAGCTGTGTCAGCTGCGGCTGAGTTTGATTGTATAAATTTGAGTTCTGCACATCATAGGCATCAAATTCGTCTCGGAACTCTTCTTGCTTGATTTCGTCGATGGGATCGGTAAATAGTTCGGTGCTGAACTGCGATGTACTGCGCTGCGAGTCGCTATTGTTGAATATTACACTATTATTCAAAGTTTCCAAATCAGTTGTCTGGAAAAAGCATGGGTTAAGGTTTTTATAATCGATGGAATATAAATCCGTTACATTAGCACCCAGGCCATCCGTAGTTGTGAGATCTAGGCTGTTTTCATTGTTTTCCTGCTTGATTTCCGCTTGACCTGGCAGCGTTTCGCTCAACAATGACTTTGCTAAGCTCGTCCCCGTTGTTTGTGGTTGTAGGGGAGAAAATTCACGACTCTTCTCCAATGCTTCAGCCGGTATTGGTTCTGCGTCCGTGGGACGATACTCGTTTCGCAATATTTTATCAATTACATCAAATTTTTTCCATTTTGGTATGTTTGACTTCTCCAGCTCCATGTGTTTAACTACTTGTCTGCGGAAATTAAAAAAGCAGCAATTTAAACTTGTCTTCCACAATATATTCCTTCCCCTCCCGTCACATTATAACTCACCTGTACTTGGCCTTGGTCTGATTGACTTTCGCCTGTACCTCCTCTGGCTTTACGTCGATATTCCAACGTTCTTCCAGCTCCTCCGACCATTGTGCAAAAAACACCGTATTTTTGCCATAGCGCGTTAGACGCCAATTTTCCCTTCCCCATATCTCGTAGAACCGATCCTCCTCTTTGGGAGACCAGTAGCGACGTGATTTTTTCTCTCCATCCGGATCACCACTTGAGGCCGATGCTTCATTTTCCGCTAGCATTGGATTCAGCGTTAACTCGTCGTAGTCCATTTCGTGTGTGCTTTTTCGTTTTCTTTTACAATTATTCAATGTAATTACAATTCTATTAATGCAAATTAATAAAACAAACAAAAAAAAATACTCAATTCGTTCTAAAATACAATTAAAATTTTAATATAGTGAAAAAGACGCAGCTTACGGCGGTGAAAAAATCAGCGAACTACGCCAACTGTCAAACAAAATGTCAGCCGATGTCTGACATTTGAAGGTGGAGCAGCTTTTGGGACACGTGCTAATCAAAAGTTGTTATAGATGCTTAGGCGAAAGTTATCGATAAGTAATAACAATTTTCTTTTTTCGCCGACGTGTTGGTGGATGACGAAATTAGTAAATATAGGTATTTTTATGTTTTCCAGCATATTTTGATTTACAAGTATTAAAGCTTTACACATCGATTTTTTTAACTAAAAAACTGTTAGTACTCAATGGTCGTTTTCACATTTACCGACACGACACCAGCACGACAACGACAACGATGTAGGTGGCTCGTAGTCTCAAGTAAATAAAGAGAATACTTTCAAACTTGCTAACACTCCACTCGTGACGTTGATCGCTGTTAAGAGTTTTAATTTGTTTTTCTGCGATTAATATTGCATTTTTGTGAGTTCTGGGCAGTTTTTAATTGATAGTAAAGTAAATATGTAGTTTCACTTATGCAATACAATACGCTTAATACTACTTTTCATACAAAAAGCCGCTTAGCTTAGACAGGAAATTTATATTCGCTTAGCTCGTAGTTGCCGATAGGAACACTATTGCTGAATTAAAAAGATAATGGCCCATAATCATAAACAAATAAAAGCCAGCTTTAAATTTAGTGCAAGCTGTTTGACAACAAATTATATTGAAAAACTGTCAAAAATGCTTATACTAAATTTAAAGCCACCTTTATTTTGTTTATGATTATGGGCCAATAGTTTTTAGAATGAGAATGAGAATATAATGAGAGCAGTTTTTTGAAAACAACTATGTTTAGTGAAACAACTAAGTTACACTATCTTTATTTTTCTTTTATCAATTGCCTCGTTTATGGTATGCTACATTTCATTTTCTGTTAGTAGAGGCTGTAGGAAACATTTATTTTCTGTTAAAACCCTGTTTCTGTATGTTGTCGAAATTTTTTTCAGCTTCGGAACGTAAGCGAAATTTGTTGGTTGCTCGTAAAAGTTCGGATAAAAGATAAACTCTCTCAAATTCCATTTTCTTATTTACCAGCGGAAAAATAACAAGTTTTGTCTGTGTCCATCGTGTAGCATGTACCTATATGATAAGAAAAGTAACAAGTAACTTACAATGCTGCCAAATTTTGATAAAAAATGTTAAATCCAAAAGAACGCACCTATTTAGACTTATTCGGCACAATCTTTTATGGAAAAATTCTGCTATTCTGTAATGATTGATTGAAGACAGCTTAAAAATGTATATGGGAAATTATAACAGAATAACAAATTTTTTCAAAACAGATTATGCCGATTAGCTGGCGTTCCGTGGCACTGGATAAGATTAAATCTCATTGGAACAGTTTTAGTTCAACTTTATTATAATTTGGCTCGACTGGCAATGAAGTGTGAAAATATGAACAGGGGGAGTTAATTTTGCCATTGTTAGCAGATAATATTGTGAAAACTAATTGTTGCTTTTAATTGTTGCGTTGCCAAAAACTAATTCAGCCTAAAACCTTCATTTAAAACTGCATTCAATTTAAATATTAATTAAAAATTTCCACACAAGCACAACATGTTCTCCCTTTTGCAATTTTTTTTTTATTAGGCGAAATTGGACATGTTCATGGCTGCTCAACAAACCTTGAAATCAAAAATATTTCATTTCTATCCTACGTGTTTCGAGAGTTCGAACGGTCAAATAGCCGGCTTGTTCTACTATGCATGGCAGCATGTGCTATTGTCTGAACTCCCTTATGCGAGCAGTGAGACGAAAGCTTGTCGAAGAGTAATTCAGATTAGTCAAATATATTAATTTTTAAAAAAATTCCTTAAGCCCGACTCGGGGAAGAATGAAGTAGAAAGCAGCCAAAATGCCGGCTACTTTTCAAAATCAGCTGTTCATCTCAAGTTTCTTTATTTTCACTTTTCGTAGTTGATTTTAGGTTACAATTGTTACAAATTTTCTTGCAAATTGAAGACTTATTTCACAGGTTGTTGTTTTTATTATATTGTTTTTACAATATTTTCACTCAAATTATTCCAAATTTAACTCACGTGACAGCACAGTCAACAGCTTGGAAACATTATCTATTTAATTCGTTTGCAATTTCTACAAAATTTATCGATTTGACAACTGGCCGCCATTCTCATTTTGCACTATTCGTTGAAGCGTGAGGACACTAAGCGAATCGATCCTACCTTATAATTCTGCACTTCTTTAAACTTGATAGCATTTTAAGAACATAAATAGAGCCAGAAGAAGGACTGGTTCTTAGTTTTGTTTTTGCTTTGTGAATAAAAAAGAGCCTCGCTCTAGATCAACGACCACGGGAATGCATTTTTACAATATCACCACTGGTTTGAGTTCTTGTTAACGTCAGAAAAGCTTTCATTTGTGCTTAGCTCTGTTAACATGGTAACACTTTCCAGCAAATTGTTGGTCAAATCATGGCAGAATGATAAGCTAGGCTCAAGTTGGAGTTAAAAAAAAGCTTTATGCCAAAATTGGCTGGTCGAATTTTAGTTTTCTTATTGTTATTGTTGCCTTTATCATTTGATGTTTAGCGTTCGCACAGCTTTGTTGTTGCAAAACTTGTTGTTTGAACAGCCATTGAAATGTGAACCTACCTTATACTTGTATCATGGGTCAAACATAATAGAATAACGTGAAATTTCCGTGTGATTCCCATGACAATAAAACTTATAAAAAATAAAACGTGTTCTATGATTTTTTTCATAACAAACTGCTTAATTATAATAAAACCAAAAATCTATTAAAAAAATAAAAATGTTACGTTACATCGGGGGTGGTGGTCAAAACCTTGTGACGAAGTGTGACATAGGGGAAGGCGGTCTAAGCTTGGCCAAAAACATGTTTCTTAATTTATGATCAGCCATTAACAATGCGTTTGTGTGTGTTAAGTTTGTCGTAATTCCTATACGAAGTCTCTTTTTCAACTGGGTTGTTTTGACAGTTGTTATGTTTTAAATGGCTTTTCCATATGACGTTTGTGTTCAGTATTTAATGCGATTCAATCATAAATAGACTTACTCCTGAACAACGATTATTAATTATGGAAACTTACTACCAAAATCAGTCATCAATTAGAGCGACGAAGTTAATTTTTATTTTAATGGCTAGGTTAACTAGCAGAATTGCCGTATTTGGGCTGATGAACAACCAGAAGCTATCCAAGAGCTTCCAATGTATCCCGATAAATGTACTGTTTAGTGTGGTTTATGGGCAGGAGGCATCATCGGACCATATTTCTTCAAAAAATGCGGTTGGAGCCCGTGTTACGGTCAATGGTGCTCGCTTTAAGGCAATGATCAATGCATTTTTGTTGCCAAAAATTCAGGATTGCACAACAGGAAGATTGCACAACATCCCATACAACTAGAGAAACAATCGCTTTATTGAGAGAAACGTTCGATGAAAATATCATCTCAAGAAATGGTCCTGTTAATTAGCCACCAAGATCATGTGGTTTGACGCCATTGGATTACTTTTTTTGGAGATATGTTAAATCACTTGTTTATGTCGACAAACCCGAAACTATTGACGCTTTGGAAACCAACATAGCTCGTGCTATTCAAGGAAAACCGGCCGATATTCTAGAAAGAGTTGTCGAAAATTAGACCCTCATAATTTACCATTTAAGAGTTAGTCGTGGGCAACATTTGAAGGAAATAATTTTTAAACATTGAATTGTAGGAATCGATCTATCATTCCAAATAAAGATTTGAATCAATACATTGATTTTTATATATTTTATTTAGAAAACAAAGTAGGAAGCTCTTATTGGATCACCCTTTATTAAAAGTCTGTAATAAAAACTATAAAATATGGTAAAATTAGGTTTCTGCAATAATATATATCATTTTATTAAAATTTTCTTTTTGTTTCCTTAAATTTATATTTTCAATAACTACTTTTGCTTTCATCGTTTAAAAAGAGATGAACAAAAATAAATCGGTTCCCAACCGACACATATTTCTGTGAGAGAAAACCAAAGAACATAGTCAACAAAATGAAAACACGCCAGAGTAAAATAGTTCTGGTACTTTTGCCTTGGTGCTGCTTCACACAATCGATACAGACAAATTTGTTGTTGTTTTCGTAGGTAAAAGAAAAAACTGGAATTTGAGAGAGATTCTCTCCGAACATTTCCAATCAACCGACAAATTATGTTCACGGTCCGAATCAGAATCAGTTTATAATAGGGCACATACACAGACGTACATATCCTAAGACATGTACGCTTACCGTGTATGGTTTTTGCCACACACTTCCGAACATTTTTTTTAAAACTTGTCTTATGCCGCGGTTTCATGTGATCTTCTATTATCTTCTAGTATCACATTTTTTGTAAGAAAGAAATAGCATGTGAGCCCTACTTTATGGCATTGATGAATGTGAGTGTGAAACAGGTATACGTTTTTCATTTTTATAGCATGTGATATCCCCTGTGATGCTAGGAGATCGAAAAAGCTCAACTTCTTGAACTTTTGCTGTAAAAGTTGATCACATGCTATAAATATGACATTCATTTTTATAGTTGTAGTTTTTGTGCTGTCAAGCTGTCAATTTTACTTGCGCCAATATTAATTGTTTTGAAATAGTACAGAATTACGAATACAAATTGGAAAATAAAGAAAATCAAATTAGGTCGAGGGGTATGATTTAAAATAAATAAACATTGTTGGTTTTTTCAACCATCGCGTTTCTAAGCAATTAATGTAGATGGTTTCCCCACTCGGGAGTATGCAATGTAGAGTTGGCTGAGAATTCTAAGCGCATTTATGGAAAGCATCAGTGATTTTTTCTTTAACTTGGTGCTTGGTAGATTCACACAAAACTTATTTTTTAAAACTTTTTTTTATATTTTTTTTCGTGTGTATTTCACTGATGCTGCTGCAGTTGTGGCACATGAATTGGATTACCTGCAACACCTGATGCTGTCTGCACAATAATAATTATATAAAAGATTTTAGGGTACGTAGACAAGACGTTATTTCAATAAGCACGTCTTGCAATCAGTAAACTTGCAGAAATTGATAAATTTATGATTTGTTTTCAAATTTTACATATGTAAAATTTTTATAGGAAAAAGTACATATATGCATCTCGCTCTTTATAGCATGTGTTTTGTGACACGGGATAAGATAACATACTCAAAGATCACATGGAACGCGGCATTAATTCTCCAAAAATGTGCGCAAAAAATTCTTTTTAACGACCCAAAAACCAAAACAATAAGTTGGTACGTGAACAGCGCTACTTACAGCAAGACTTGTTATACGACTTAATGGGTTGTCTGCGTGAAATCAAAAATTTTTGATTTTGTCTTCGCAAACTGACGAACCTTCAAATTGGTCCACCAACAACGCCACAAACAGGCGAACATTTTCGTAAACCAACCAAGTTCGGAAACATGTCCGCCTGTGTATGATACCTATAGCATGATGCAATTAACAAGGTGATAGTGACAATTCTTTTCACGATCATAGATTGTCAAAATTGATACAAAGTAGACAACAAAAAAAGTAAAAATATAAAAAGTGAAATATACAGGCAAATGATACCCTATTGAGATAACCATTTGGTGTATATTGCCAGCTGTCACTTCCACCTTTATAGTTTCATCATGGTTTGGACAACTGACAGAAGACACATTTTGAACAGAAAACAGAAAAAAAATGTTGCCTTCAGCGTTACCAAACAGAAAACTATATGTAGTTACCGTGGACAAAACAATGAGTGAGAGAAAAAAAGATTTCGAAACTTCCAAAATTTGACACACTAGTATCTTATGTGTGACATGCGGCTTTGATTACTATCCAAAACGTATCAAAAATAGCACAAAAGTACGTCTAGTGCAACTCTGTTGAAAACTTCACTCATCGAAAACATCGTTGGCAACGCTAAGTTGCTGTCAGTCGTCGGTCACGTAAACCACACAATTTTTTTTGCAATAATAAACAACTTTTGGAAAAACTTAATTAACTACTTAAAATCTTTGCGAAAAACTATAAAACGAGAAAATAATGAGTGATTCCGACAAGGAATCATTGGCACCAGCAACCAGCAGCAGCAACAACAACAACAGCGACGACAAAGTAGAGCGACTTGCAAAACATTTGCGACGCCGCTACTGGACATCCTGGGAAGAAATGAAACTGGTGGAGATCTGGCGCCGACATAGTGAAGATATGAAACAGACGGCGAAAACTGAACCAGCGCATGCTGCCATATCGAGCGAGATGCGAACACAGGGATTTTATTTGAACTCACAAGAGTGCCGGCGGAAGATACAGCAGATGATAAATAAATATAAGTAAGTGTAGGCTATAGGAGATGGGAGCTAAGTGTCCAAGGAGATGGGTTACCCCATTCTAATTTTTGTATTTATTTTAAGTTCAGAGCGACGAGCAATCGAAAAGAGTGACAACAAAGCCGCCACATCTGAATGGAGGTTGTATTCTCTTGTACACTGTGTCCTGCATCCGATAAGCTGTCACAAAGATATCTATCATCAAGAAAAAGTACATTTTGTGTTCAACAATCGCTATTTGGATTTTTCTTTAATATTTGCTTAATTGTAGATTGTTAAGCAGCTCTTGGAAAAACTGCCACCAACAGAGACAATAGACCATCGACCAGAAAGCATGTCTGTTAAACTTGACAATAAACGTGTTCGCGTTAGTAGACCGCGTGGTAGACCACCTAACAAACCTATTGTCAAACTTGAGAATGGTTACATTCAACAACAACCAGCCACCATCAAGCCAACGCAATCGCCAACAATTAATGAAAAGCTTCCCGAAAGTGCAGCCGCCAATGTCGGTCCTACAACTCCTGTAAGCGTCAATGTGCGCAAAAGAAACAGCTGGCGTACCACCATGGCTGCGCAAAAGACCAAAGCTGCTAATGGCACAATTGACTTCAGACTGCGTCGTTTCAAAATACCACGCCTGGAAGACTTGAAGGCGGACAATATACGCTTGGCAGAACATCGCGACTTGGCGCTGCGAAATCTGTATGTCCAGGAGCGTGAGGTTCAAATGTTTCAGACACTCGTACAGAGTCTGCAGTGTCGCGGCAAGTAACAGCTCTAATAAGCAGTTCAAGAATTGCCATGTTAAGCTAAGCTCCGTCGACTATATATTAGATATAAATATTTTAGCTCTTGTTTTTGTTTCAACTCATTTTTGTTTTTTTTTTTTTTTTAAATACCAGTTCGAACAAAATTGAGTACTCAAGAACAATTGTTCTTTTTATTTTTTTATTCTTGCAAAATCTTGTTATTTAAATTGGAATTTTAAGAATCACACGTTACGCTAATTTAATTGCTGGATTCCCATGAGTAATAATATTTATAAGTTTAATTTAATAATGAATTTATATGTGATGTAATCTTATGCAGTCAGCTAACTAAATTATTATTCCCGCCTACCTTAATTTGATAATAACTTATAAATTCACATCATGAACTTCAATCCTAAACATAAAAATTACTTTTATATTAAACGAATTATGTAACCTATTTTAATTTATTTCTCATATGATGTACTGCAAGGCGTGTCTTTGTCAAGTGAAAATAGAAAAATGCCATGAAGTCTTATTTATTGCAAAGCAGCCTTATTTCTTTCATCTTCATAAGAATATTTTTGTATTTTTTACCTACTATTTATCTGTACATCAAAAAGCCTAACTGTATATATTATAAAATTTAAATATTTGTTAGTTCTTAAAAAAATGATAACTTAATATAAATTAAGAATTATGTCTTCAAGAATTTTTTGCATAAAGCAATAAGTTAAAGCATAATATTTGATTACCTTTTATAACGTTTGCTGAATACAAACTCTTATTTGAATTCTTTATTTAAGTTATCCATGCGTCTTTAAGTAGCCGTTAAAAACAAATTTGTTAATGCAATTGAATAAATTAATAAAATTTCTAACTTATAAATGAATTAGACATGTGGGTGAGACATTTCAATAAACAAAACTTTGCTCTAAATTAGAGTTGAAATAAGGTTAAAGCTGCATAAGGTGTTTAAATAAGAACAGTAAATAAGATGAGTTATAGTAAAACTTTGTTTTTGCAGAAATTAATAGTTCCGAACCTCCTTATTAAAATGTCATGCTCCGCAAAATCGGAACTTGGCACAGTTTTCTGTAGAAGAGTAACTAAGGGTAACATAAGAAGGCTGACAGATAGGAAATGGGTACGTTGAGTGTATAAAAAATTTAACCCTCATACATTTGACCCCTCTAGCTGGAGCTATGAATTATTTTGGACAAATTTTAGTCAAATTATCCTCCTACATTATTTTAGAAATGATTCCAAACGTTTTATTTTTCAACATAGCAACATGTTAACCCTCTGACCAGCAAGGTTAAAATAATGGAAAAAAGACAAAAGAATATTTTTGACCCCCTATATTTATTTTATTCTTCAGTTGTAATAATATGCCACTCTTCGTAGGGGGTACCCAACAAAATGCAAAATTTTTTTAAAAATAGTAATTACCAAGAAGTGACCCCTAGATGGATCTTTTCAATGTTTCTCAATATTTTTCCTTGACACATTTCCCCTATCTGCCACCCTATCTGGATGTCCCCCTATAACGAAAAAAAATATGAAATGACTATTTCAGCCCCTGAAAGGACTTTGACCGAGCTTCTTATGCTCAATTGTGTTGTGAAATGTTTGAACACAAATGATCTAGAACTGGACCTACATATTTGATGCCGTTTCCGAACGGCTATGTTTTCAAGAAGCTTTCATGGTAGTTTTTACTCTCTGAGATTTGCCATTGTCTGTAGAGAGGTGACGGCCGAACAGAAAAATGAATTCGATTGAAAAAACTTTCCGCGTCAGATGGGAGTCGAACCATGGTTCTCTGGTGTATGGGTCAAACACTCTACCAACTGCGCCACAGCCGCCACAATTGGGATGTCCCTCTGTAGAGATAAAAAATTATAACAAATGTCGAAAATAATTCAAAACTCTCCCGAGGTGACTCCTAAAGGGCTTAAATGTATCAGCTGATTCTATTATTTTTTATCCCCAACATTTTATTCGACCCTATCAATCCTTATCTGTCACCCTACTTTGGGCTCCAGTAAAAAAATTTAGAAAAAGTTTCAAATAATTCAGAGCTTCTGGGGTGAGCCCTAGAGGTGTAAAATGTATTAGCTGGTCCTCTTACTTTTTACACCCAAATATTTCTTCCGAGCACACCCGTCTCCTATTTGCTATACTCCTGGGGTTCCCTTTGATATTCCTATACAAAAAATGGGCAAAAAAAAACAAACGAAGCGCCAATGTTCTGATTTTGCGGAACATGAAATTTTAATATAGGAGGATCGAAACAATTGATTCCTGCAAACAAAAAGGTGGTACTATAATTAAACTTTTTTAATGTTCTTATTTGAACACTGTGGAATGTACCCACATATAAAAATAAGAATTCCGATACTGTTTTATTGGTGTTTATAGGACCGAAAATATAAACTGTCCTATCCTATCCTATACCGCCGTATCCTCTACTATCTTATCCTATTCTGCCCTATCCTAAGCTGTCCCATCCTATTTTATACTGTCCTATCCTATTCTTTCTTAGAAAAATAATAGTTTAGTATATACTCTGCTATCCTATCCTACACTGTCTTATCCTATACTGTCCTAACCTACATATCCTGTTCTAGAAAAATTACAGTTGAGCCTATCCTATGCTGTTCTATCCTATACTATCCTATCTTATACTCTCCTAACAAACCTAGTCTATGTCCTATCCTATACTGTCCTATGCTATTCTGTCCAAGAAAATTTACAGTTTAGCCTATACTACTCTGTCCTATCCTATACTGTCCTATCTTATACTGCCCTATCTTATACTGTCCTTACCTACATATCCTGTCCCAGAAAACTACAGTTAGCCTATCCTACGCTGTCCTATCCTATACTATCCTATTTTATACTGTTCTATTATATAATGTCCTATCCTATCTTGTCCTAGAAAAATTAAATTTTAGCCTATCCTTTCCTATCCTAACTCTCCTATCTTATATTTTCCTAACCTATACAGTCACATCCTAAATTGTAATTTTTCTATCAAAAGTCACTATTATATCCTACAAAAATTTCATTATGTAGTATTTAACTGACATAAATATAGTTCGCAATGTTTATCATCATCCACAGGGTCTTTCAGAACCCCATCAGGAGCCCGGAGCACAAACTTTTTGGGAGCTCCCACCCAACAATATTTCCTTTGAGTAGCAGATTGCATTTAAAATGTTCTCTTGCTTTGTAGTTTTCATACTCGTACTGCTGATTAGGTGTACGGTGCACACCAAATGTATGCTAATTCTAGCATTTTTACATTTATTAGCCCTGTAGGAATTTTTTTCATCTGTATATTTTTGTTTAATTTTTTTTTCTTAACAGATTCAGCTCCCAAAAATGTTCCTGCTCTCAAAACCTTTCTCAAGAATTCTATTATTATGATTCTTTCAGGTACAGAGACATGGAAATACTACTGCGAATACAACTTCAAAACAGATTTGACAAGTTTACCTCTAAAGGTAGATCCAATTTCAAAAATTTTCAAAATGTTTCAATTAAAAAAAAAACAGCGAAATGGCCATATCAGCTCTTGAAAGGACTTTGACCGAGCTTTTTATGATCAATTGTGTTGTGTGTGTTGTGAAATGTGTGAACACAAATGATCCATAATACAATTATGAAGTAGGCTCACATTTAAATGGATGCTCAAACAACTTGTTTTGCAACAACAAAGCTGTGAGAAGGCTAAACGTCAAATGATAAAGGCAACAACAACAATAAGAAACCTAAAATTCAACCAGCCGGATTTGACATAAAGCTTCCTTTTTACTCAAATGATCGAGATCTGAACCTACATGTTTTATGCCGACTCCAAACGGCTTATGATCATAAGAAGCTTTTCATGGCAGAGGCAGATTTTATTCTTTGAGGCTTGCCATTGTCTGCAGAGAGGTGACGGCCGAACAGAAAAATTAATTCAATTGAAAAAACTTTCTGTGTCAGGTGGGATTCGAACCAGGGTTCACTGGCGTATGGGCCACACACTCTACCCACTGCGCCAGGGCTGCCACATGTTTCAATTAATATGTTTAATTGTAGATAAAATTGTCAATGAAAAAAAAAATTGGGGTAAATATCAAAAATTATTGTGACTTGTCATATAAAATAACAAAAAAGAAATCTTATATAGAAGTTGAATTTTATGTAAGTTTGTTCATATGATCGGCATAAGCAATTAAATCACTGTCCCTACGATGCACAGAGGTGCACGGGCAAAATTTGGCGGCCAAAAATCATTTTCCACATTTCAGTGTTTCAAAAATCTAATGATGCAGTTTTGTTAAGCATACTTAAGAACTTAGTGTAGAAACATGCAAATTTTCAGGTTCATAGGTCAACGGGAACGTATTGAACGGCGTAAAAACAAAAAGGTCCATTCTAATTTTTTTGTGAATATAAATTTTTAAATATTTTGTTTAAGTTTGAAGACGTGTAACTTTTTAACGGTGCAATATTTTTGAACAATTTTGTTTTTACTTGGCATAAAGCTCAAATGTAATTCTTGAAAATTAATTTTTTTAAGAATTGCTAAAAACTAAATATAAATTAAAAATGCCACAATTTATTTTTCATGTAAAAACTGGTACGAGCCCGACCTCAGAAAATAAGATGAGTCATCTTTTTTTCAAAAAAAAAACTTCTCACGCCTTCTATGGTTTAATATCAACGAATTGTTGGTGCCAAAGAATGGAATCGTGAAAAGAAGTAAACAAAGAGCGCAACAACAAGTCTTTGCAGAATTAATGTAGTCAATTTTTTGAACCTTTGCTTTGTGCTAAGAAGTAGAAAAACATTGCTTTTTAAATTGGAAAGCACACAACTGCAATTCCGCTTTGGTTTTAGCAGAAGGTGTGCTTATAAGATTTTCAAAGTTAATGGACTGCATAACCCACAGAAGATTACTGATGAGTTGGTGTAGCGACCAACGAAACAGCTGTCTAGTCTGCTGGTGGTTGTTCTGTAAAGAACATTGTTGTTGTGGCAACCTGTTGCTTCATGAAATTACTTTACATAAAGCTCAAATGTAATTCTTGAAAATTAATTTTTTTAAGAATTGCTAAAAACTAAATATTGTTTTTAATTAAGGTCAGTAAAATGCCTTATAAAACATTAAAAATTTTATTATAATTTATGTTTTACGAGTATAAAATCGCGTCCTACGACGGTTTGGAAGCATTAACGCTAACCCCCTACCCACACGTGCCAGTTCGAAGACAGTAACAGTTCGAAAACTCAATACACTCTCACTTTTCACTATACACTCACACCTTGACATCACTGGCAGTCCACTGGCAACAACTTTTACTGAGACAGTGAATTTTGACAACCACAGCCAGTGCGAAATCGAAGTAAGGAAACAGTGTTGTATTTTATCCCTAAAATATTTGAACTTTAAATATGCACTGTTCTTTCATGTCTTGTAGTGAAATATATGCAATTATTTTAATTGCCCTTATTTGACACATAAAATATCATATGAATAAGTTGCATTTCATTTTGTAAAATATTGATAAACAGGTTTTACAAAATAATTAGTTCCCCATTTTTATACCACTTAAGTTTCGTGCTGTGTTGCCATAAAAAGCATCACTGAGTAAAAGCAGCCGAAATAATAAATTGCTCGAACCTTTGCCTTCGACGACATTTTGCAAATGAACATTTACTATCACGTGTGGCCGCAGTGTAGATTTGTAGATTATTTCGAACATTTTCGTAGTTAATACATTTTCTTTGCTGGCCTGCCAGTACTATCACGTGTGGCTGCAGCGTAAACTAATTATTTTTTGCCATTATAACAGTGCTTTTACAACATACTGTTCTAAAAAAATGTTCAGCCTGAAAGAATACACAAACCAAAAAGGTAAGCATGACACTGATAAGTATCAAAAAAATGTTCATACTTGTCAAACATACTTTCAGGCTGATCGCAAAAATAATTACAGTTTGAGTGATATTGGGTACAGAGCAATGTGCTTGTCTTTTATATATTAGGTTAGTACTTTCTTCAGATATTTTTGTAAAGGTCTATTTTTTAAATAAATTTTGAGAAAACTCATACACCGTCGTGCCTCGGCAGAGCTTGGTTATACTTTTTAGAAAGTTTAAAGAATTTCAAAACTTTTTCTCGAATAAACTATAACCGCCATTCGCCGCCGGAGAGCACTTTTTTACCTTATATGAACTGAACTATTTCACACATTTTCCACATTTGCACGAAAAAGTATTAATAATGCATTTTTATTGCCTTAATTAAGCAAAATCATACAGTTAATGAATGCAACCGCATATAACGCCATAGGTAGAAATCTGAATAGGTTAACAGGTAAAATGCTTTTTGCGCACATTTTTTTATATATAAAGCAGCTCATCTGCATAGCAAATATATTTCCCACAAAAACTCTTACGCGTAATCATAACAGCTATGGAAAGTGTAACTTACGATTTTGTTGCTAATTTGTATTTGGTAAACAAATTTAAAAATTATGTTATCGTCGCGGCTATCATTGGCGAAAATTTTGTCTGTCACAATACTATGGAAGCTGTATTAATAAAGGTTACAAATATTGTAGACAGCGTAAAAAACGCTTTAACCACTGCTCGAAATCGATGCCGAAATATAAGCTGGCAAACGGAACTTGGCTAAAAACGTGTGGGTGGCCGCCACGCACGGTAGAAGTGAAACTTTTACCCAAAAATTAAATTTGTGTGAAGATTGTTTATTTATTTCATTAACATACCCTCCTTCAGTGCAACCAAATAGCTAAAAAGCAGTTTGCCTTCATACCAATAGTAATTCAAGAACTGTCTTTTTTCATAAAGCCAACTAGTATATCCAACATACTGATATCATGGGAAATATCAATTGCCCCTTTTGTTTATGGACAGTTACTGAAAAGTTCAATATTCACATACAGAATAAGATTACAGTTTTCTTTACTTTCACGACGCAGTTGGTTGTCAAGAGAATTTATTTATTTTAATTTGATGACTTAAGTCAGATCTTGCTATTTTTTTTTTTTTTTTTTTGTTAATTATATTCTTATTTATAAATATTAAAAAGAAAACATTTGTCGAAAAACCTGTGTCGGGAATAATGCACTTTTCCCTTTCCGTACTCGCATCGAACCGTGTACAGTTCGACTGCAAGTTGAACGTACTACCATTTCACCAGTGCCTCCCTTGCATCAAAGCGAACAATATACGAACAAATCTGAAAGCAAGCAATGCATAGATCTTCCAATTTATTCCATAGGATTGATGCAAAAAAAAAATTGTAGTTTATCCAAAATAATCACCAATCGATTATATAATTTGGGCTTTATTTATGTAATTTATTTTAAATTTTTCTTAAAAAAAACTGCCTGTATGATTGTAAATATTTTTAATTTAAGAAAAGCACAACATTTAAACTGCAGTTAGGACCGCAAAACCTTTGCTTCGTGGTCAGAAGCTCTGACCTTATGCTATCGCGCATACTTCTTTGGGTTTATTTTACCGTACCAACACAGTTCAAAAAGATGGTGCGTTTTTCGTTACAAGATTTGCATCGTATTTTATGTTGCATTTGTGACGATATTTAATGCTTAATGATGCAGATATGTATGTATATATATAGAAGAATCTCCAAAATTATCACAAAAATCCTGCTATTTCCCACAAGGCACTAAATCCGACTTCGATAACGAAAATTTGAAAATTTACGTATAGTTCGCGATGATAATCGAATTCGATATCGATTACGATTCGAAAAAGATACGTTTTGAGGACGTTAACAAAGGTTCGCTTATGTTTCGAAAAATTATTCGTTTACAATTCCAAAGCGATTAATTCTTCAACGCAAGTGCAAAGATAATTATATTTTCTACTTTTTTACTGTAAGGTGGATACTTTCGGATAACTTTTTTGGCACTTTCAGACTTACTTTTATTATTACTGACTCGATAAAACTGGTATGTAACAGAGATCTGCAACGAGTCACAGTTTTGCATCAATGCGCCACTTACTCAAAACTCAGTATGAACGAGTATAAGTAGTTTCCAAAGCATTATTCGGATGTGATTGATTTAAAACAAAGTGAATCAAATTTTTGAATCATGAGCCACTTACTCAAAAATTAGTATGAATAAGTATAAGTAGTTTCCAAAGTAGTAGTCATATTTGTTTCATTCAAAACAGCTCAAAGCTCATTAATATTAGATTTTTTTATGTTTTGATTTAGAGTATTCGTAATATATTGAAGTACTTAGAGTATTAGAATCACCGTTGATACTAATTGTGTTCATGGCTGAACCTATAAAAATTATTTGTTTTGTTTTTCAAGCTTAGTTCATGTTCTGGTTGTAATAGAGGGTCGCTGATTTCAAATCTTATGCCAAAATTATAAAAATAATTTGATACTAGGGTGGACCCTGAAATGTTTTTTTTTGGTTTTTAGTATTACTTCATGTTTTGAAAGTATAAGGGGGTCGCTGATTTCAAATCTGATGTCAGAGTTTTACAATACAAGATGGTTAATAGTGTTGCCACCTAAAATGTTTTTATTTTCACGAATTTCAAGCACTAGGTAAAATTGGGTCGCTGAATCAAAATCCATTGCCAGAATTTCAAAATTGATTAATTTTTTATAACAGCATTGCCACCTACTAAAATGTATTTTTAAGAGTTTTAAACATCGCTTAACAGTGTTAAGGGGTCGCTGACTTCGAATCTGATGTCACAATTTTACAATTCAAGATGGTTAATAGTATTGCCACCTAAAATGTTTTTATTTTCACGAATTCGGTGATGGAGCAAACACTAGGTAAAAATGGCTCGCTGAGTCCAAATCCGTTGCCAGAATTTCAAAATTGTGTCATTTTTTTATAACAATATTGCCACCTACCAAAATGTATTTTTAAGAGTTTTAAACATCATTTAACAGTGTTAAGGAGTCGCTGACTACGAATCTGATGTCAGAATTTTAATATTTAAGATGGTTACTAGTGTTGCCACCAAAAAATTTTTTAGTTTTACGAATTCGGTGCTGGAGCGAACAATAGGTAAAAATAGGTCGCTGAATCCGAACATAAATAGAGCGGTCTATGTGTCCCCCCCATTCGCTATATTTTTAAGGGGGCCCCGAAACACGTGTTTGACTTACAATTTGATTTGCAGTGGACAGTTAAACATGTGTTTCGACGTGTCCCTAAAAATGTAGCTAATGGGGGGGGGGATGATAGACCCCTCTATTTGTGCGTCTCAGAAATGCTTCCCCCTTATAAAGCCCCAAAAATGGTTAATTTTTACCTATCTTGCTTCCCCTTCGTGATATGACACTTTTCTACTTTTTCGAAGATTTTTCGAGGATTTTTCGATATATTTAAAATAGGTAAAAATAGGTAAAAATTAACCATTTTTTGGGGGATGCTAAGGGAGGAAGCATTCTTGAGACACAATAATAGGGGGAACTATGTGCCCCCATTCGCCATATTTTTAGGGGTGAACCTCAAAACACGTGTTAAACTGTCCACTGAAACACATGTTTCGGCTCTCCCTAAAAATATGGGTAACGGGGGCACATAGACCCGCTCAATGACTTTTTTTGCTCAATTTTTGTCATTGAAAATGAAAACTAGAGCAGTTCAAATAGTACGAATGCATGGATTCAATTGGCGTGAGTGAGTACGCATATAGTACGAATTGGAGAAAAATTTGTAGGACGGACTGTATTTTCTTTGCATTTTTTTTGCCGTTACTTTCAATTCGATCTTCGTTAAGTTTCGATCTAATATTTACTGTGCTGTTAATAATTAATTTGACATTCTTAGAGTAATGCCCGTATGTTACTTAATTCTTTTTTACAACTTTTGTCATTGAAAATTAAAACTAGAGCAGTTCAAATAGTACGAATGCATGGATTCAATTGGTGTGAGTGAGTACACATATAGTACGAATTGAAGAAAAATTTGTAGGACGGACTGTATTTTCTCTGCATTTTTTTGCCGTTTCTTTCAATTCGTTCTTCGTTGAGTTTCGTTCAAATATTTACTGTGCTGTTAGTAATAAATTTGACATTTTTAGAGTAAACAAAACTATTTAATATAAATGTATGCTGAATGGGAAGTGATGTGTGTAGCTAATATTAATTTATTTAATGCAGCTGCTCTTCAAAACACCAGAAGTAACAAAGTAACAACGTTTATCCTTTTCTTACAATATATGTCTGTCCTGCTCACGCGACACTTGTTTTCAGATTTTAAAATTGGACAAAAAAATTAAGTATCATACGGGCATAAACAAAACTATTTAATATAAATGTATGCTGAATTGGAAGTGATGTGCGTAGCTAATATTAACTTATTTAATGCAGCTGCTCTTCAAAACACCAGAAGTAACAAAGTAACACCGTTTATCCTTTTCTTACAATATATGTCTGTCCTGCTCACGCGACACTTGTTTTCAGATTTTAAAATTGGACAAAAAAATTAAGTATCATACGGGCATTAGGTTATTTTGAAAAGCAAATGCAGGAATAATCCCAGAAATAAAAACGGTTTTGCTTGGAAAAATTTTTATAGATTATAGATTTTTTTTTCATCACTTGGGCGATAAAGTGATCTACTGCTTGGGAACCGCTGTTCTACGAAATTATTTTGCTCAATAAGCTGGCAAGAAGCTAGAATGAAACTTGAAACAAATTCTTAAAAATTGTCATTAATTTTTTATTTCTGTAGTTGACTATCACTAAGATACTTCCCGGCGGGTACATCTAGTTAGTTTGAGCTATTTAATGAAACAGATTCTGGAGTTACTTAAAATTGTGTTACATAAATAATGATAACTCAAAGGAAAGGAACACAAAAATTTAATTTATTCAATCACCTTTTCTTGCAACAAAAGCAAACTTTTATTTAAGCAATTTTTTTGAGGTTCGACTAAATATTTTGAACCTTTTTTTTACAGCAATTCCATTACTAGAAATTCGGATTGAAAGATCTGATTAGCAACATCATATTCTGCAAAATTTTTGAATAACATTACTTATAATTATATAATATGATTCTATTACTTTTTCTTATATCTATAAAAGGTTGCCTTATCTCTCTGGAGTTTGTCATTTTCTTATCGCTATTATTATTGCTTTTTAAGAACCAAATAACTCTAGCAAGCAAAAACTTTTTACATAGTTCTTTACTTTTAATGCCATTTAATTTATTTGTTTGAATTTTTTTAAATTTATATGAATTTGTACTGTAAAATAAAAATTATTAATTTGGCATGAATTATTTTAAAAAGAACATTTTAATGTTTTGTAGCATAATTATTTTTTGACTCGATAATAGCCATGAATAAGTTTAATGACCCATTGAAACATCGCCTTAAAACAGTTTCATGCTTAGGTGAAAAAGCGACCAATAAAACAGATAACCTAAATAGCTTCTTGTCCAGTACGAAAACGTACTTGGAAGCATTATCTGTTTACGGCAAATGAACCCAAGCTTTAACATAATCAGTATAAATTTAATTATTGTATTCTTATATTAAGCTATTCGAGAATTGCGGAAAATATTTTTTACACTAACAAGCAAATCTGCAAAATTAAATTTTTCGTTTTCTTTTGCATCTGATAGCTGGTAGATGTACCTCTAATCAGGTGACAAATTTCCATCCTAAATCATCTAAAATTTTTGTAGTATCCCTTTTCCTGGTGTTGCTCAGGATTATTTTGCAGAGACAGATTAGTTTTGTCCTGTAAATTTTCAGGTCTGATGTCACACGTGTAAGGTTCGATCGGCTGGTTTACGAAAGCTTCAGTTAATATATTACGAACTACAGAATCAGAAAGAAGATTAATTCTTACTACAAACTAACTACTTAGTAAAGAATCAGAAAGAAGATTAATACCAGGGTAGTTCACGCAAATCGATAGGTCTTGGGGATTGGGTAAAGCACACAAATGCATTCAAATCAGGGACATAACTGTTATGCAACTTTTCTGGAATTTTTTCGGTTAAAATCCATTTTAGTTATAAATAACTGTTATTTTTAAGAAAAATTGTTTTTGGTTGCCACACAACTTTTGTTTTTGAGGAATACTCGTAAATTTTAAGGTTGATTAATAACAGTTATTTTCTGATATGAAATTTTTTTCGGTTATTAGTGCGAAATTTCAATGAAAAGATTGGTATTTAGCGATTTTATTATTTGTTTAATATATTTACGTTTCAATAAAATTTTACAAATATTATTGTTATCAAAGTCTCCTCGGCAATATTGCATCGGATTCACTTAAAATAAGCTTTAAAGCTGATAAAGATCATTTCACAGTAACTTGACAATGCAAGCTAGTTGCCATAAAATGGGTGATACATATTTTTGGTTACTCCAATATTCGAGGAAATTAGCATCAATGTCAATGCGTGGTTGCTTGAAATAACCAATTTCAGTACACGCAGCCTTTACCTTTCTACTTGCATCATCATCTACATCATCATCCGAAGACACTTCCATTTCCAGTTCTCTTAAAGACCCCCTTCCCAAAGAGTCCATTCCAAAACAAAATGGCAACTTTTTCACGATTTTCTACAGTAATAACCGAAAAATTTCATTTCATAAAATAACTGTTATAAGTCAACCTAAAACTTTATTCCTCAAAATAAAAGTTAGGCGGCAATAAAAAAAAAAAATTCTTAAAAATAAAAGTTATTCATAATGAATATTTTTATGGGTTAAAATTCTCCTACTTTTTCTTCTGTGAAATATAGAATAACAATTATTTTCGGTTCCTAAATTATATATAGCTCCAAATAGAAAAGAACCTCCAAGATGTTAGTTTTTCAGAATTTCACATCCGAGTGTCAAATAGATCTCAAATTTTGCAATAGATCCCAACGTTCCCTTTACCTCTTGAACAATTTTATTTAAATTGTCAGGCATCCGATTGTTATTAGTATTGTAAGTGGGCTAGGAAAAAAAGGCCAGTCCTTGGCCATTCCGTTTGGTGAAGCAAAAACTAACATATTGGGAGTATGCATTAACAACTGCGTATTTTTGCTAAAATGGGGACTTCATTGTGAAAAAGTTCATCGCTAGCCCCTACTAGCTACTGTTATTACTACTATTATATACACTACGATTCCGTTTCGAAAAAAGGACATGTCTTTTGAGACTATCCACGAATCGGTTAATTTTTTTGGCATCTTCATAAGAACGGAAGTGCTGCTCAGCTAGATCATGGGTCATCGATCGATACAAGTGGTAGTTGGAAGGAGCAATGTCTGGTGAATTCTGCGGGTGTGGTAGAACGTTTCCAAGTATGTTTTGACTGGCCTTGCAACATGTGGTCCAGCATTGTCATACTGAAGAATCACTTTGTCATGTCTTTGTTGGCATTGCGGCCGTTTTTCCTTCAATGCTCTACTCAAATGCATCAATTGTAGTCGGTTGCGATCTCCTGTGATTATTTCGTTAGGTTGGAGCAGCTCATAATAAATAACACCTTGCTGATTCCACTAAATACAGAGCATGAAGTTGGAACCATAGATATTCGGCTTTGTCGTCGATGTTGAGGCATGGCAGGGGTAGCTATATGATTTTTACACTTTGGATTATTGTAATGGATCCACTTTTCCTCGCCATTGAAAATGCTATGCTAAAAACCTTTCCGATTTTGCCGTTGGAGCAGCTATTCACTTGCGAATAATCGTCTTTTGACGTCTCTCGGCTTCAGATCGTACTGCACCAAATTTCCTTGCTTTCAGATCGTTCCCAATGTTTTCCGACGCTTGCATATGGTTGCTTGATCAACTTCCAATGAATTTGCATGTTCTTGTTTCAGTGTGGAAATTGACACG
Source organism: Coremacera marginata (assembly GCA_914767935.1). Taxonomy (NCBI): domain Eukaryota; kingdom Metazoa; phylum Arthropoda; class Insecta; order Diptera; family Sciomyzidae; genus Coremacera; species Coremacera marginata. Next base: position 152,652,434 of record OU612045.1, read on the forward strand.
GGTCTTAATCGAGTAATGCCTCTAAATCCTCATCTTCGAATTGTTTCGGCTGGCATGGACGTACATATTCGACGGAGCATATTCAGGGTATGCTTCGAGGAGCAAGCGATGTGCTTCGGATGCATTTTTGTTAAATTTTACCAATAAAGTAAAGTAAATAAAAACCCGCAAATGCTGTTTTGTTATGTATTGCCAAACTCTGAGTTAATATTGCCACTTGTTGAATTTTGTAAAATTTTGTGGGTCAAAATAATTTGTTGGAATTTTCGTGTCGCATCAAAAAAAATAATTACATAGGTGGCGCTAACAACCGTAAGTCGATTTTGTAAGTCGGTTTTGTGAAAATTTGCAGCAGCTATTTCTATTTTGCGCTTGATGGCATCAGTTGGAAGCTCTAAGTTTCGTCAGTTCAGAATTATACCATCATATTTTTGCTGGAACCACTTCATTGCATCTTCCTTAGTAAGCCTACGTTGCCTATGTGGGAAGCCAACCGTATCAGATTTGCGTTTTCGGTAAGCTACATTATAACCTGGGCGACCCAAGACAACGTAGAAATCTAATCCATATATGCCAACGGATGGATCGTATTTGATGCCCAAATCGATATGTTCTTGAATTCCAAAACCAAAATTTCCAGTAGTTGAGAAATTATCACGTCTCAATTCATATTTTCGAACTTTAAGTCCACGTTCCAAAATCTCTTCAGCCTTTGCTCCGCGTACTGTACAGTGAACAGCAAAAAATACTGGCTGTTGTCCTGTTAACTGTTCAAATACCTTTGCAGCACGTGTTAATCTGTCACCAGAATCACCCACACACATGTTAAGGCTCAGCTTTCTTATATGAAGATTACGCAAAGGATTTTTAGTAGAATTACGTCTTCCCTTTTGAAATAAGTTTTACCAGCGAGCACCATTATGAAAAAGGAAAGTCAGATTGTCCTCTACTTAGTCCCTCCAACGAAGATTCGGTCGTCCTCTTGTGCGTTGACTGCCGCTGGAGCGTTGTCTTCCATCCACTCAACATGACCTAGCCAGCGAAGCCGCTCGAATTTTATACGCTTTACTATGTCAATGTTGGCGTATAGGTCATCGTTCTATTTTATTCGGTACACGCCATTGACGCAGATTGGTCCGCAGATCTTACGAAGGATCTTTCTCTCGAAAGCTCAAAAAGTCTTTTCATCAGAGATGCTCAACGACCATTTTTGTCATATATATAACAGGACGGGCATAATTAGTGACTTATAGAACGTGACTTTTCTTCGTCGGGAGAAGGCTCTGCTTCTCAATGGCCTACTGAGCCCAAAGTTACACCTGTTCGCAAGAGTTATCCTTCGTCTTATCTCTCTACTGATATCGTTGGGGGAGTTAATGCTGGATAACAGATAGACGAAGTCCTTTACAACCTCGAAGAAGGTGTTGTCAACAGTGACGTGGATGCCAAGACGCTGTGGCTGTTTGTTTGTTTGACACCAGATACTTCGTCTTATCTGCGTTCACTGCAAGACCCATGCGATGCAACTCTTTTTCTAATTTGGAGAATGCTGCACTAACTTCGCGTGTATTATGGCCAATGATATCAATATCTTCAGCATACGCTAGCTGATTTTATTTTCTGCAGTCATGGATCCCAATTCTTTTGCGCCCACATCTTTTTGCCTCATGTTCTTTTCCGCGTTCTTGTTTTCTCTGTATCATTCCTTAGCAGAACACGTTACAGCTAATTTAACAATCCAGTTAACATTAAATTAGTACCAATGGCAGCTATATAAAGAAAGTCTCCGTCTATGGTTTCCGTCGCTGAGAGATAATTTGGAGATGATCACTTTTATGGATGGCATAAGACAACGTTGAACACCAGCGCTGTCAGTGATTCAATTTTCTTCTTACAAATGGTAGTTGGAGCTTGTAAACCTTTGAACTCGAGACAAATTTGTATTTTTTTCGAAACCTGTTTCTATTCTCTACTTTCGTTCTTATTCCAAGAATTGCTTGCCTCTTCTAAAAATATGAATTTAATGAAGAGAAAAAAAAAAATAAATACCTTTTATATTTTCCTGCGTAGTACTAAATCGTAACTTTTATTTTCCCCATTCTCTTTTTGTTATTTCTTTAATAATATGCATAGCTATAATAACAATTATTATAAAATATTATTTGCAAAATTTTGCAACGATTCATTCAGGCATGATAACGATCACTTCCATAGTTTAATTAGTTGTTTGTAATACAAAACTTATAAACTTATATTTAAATATAAACAATTTTTAAATAAACACATTAAACATAAGAATGAAGCAAAAGTTAACATCATAGAGTGAAAATAGAAAAATTGGCGATGTATTTAAGGCAACAAATTAAAGCTAAGATTAAAATACAATAAGACAAAATTTAACTAGGTATTGTTTGGAGAGCAAAAAAAAAAAACAAAAAGAAATTTTTTTTAAAATAGACAAGCTGCTTAATTCAGAGCTTAAAATATAAGACTTAAATGCAATAAACCGAGCTGCTTAATAATACATAGTTTTAAGCAAGGTATTTGTATAGGTTTTAGCTAGTTGAGTGAAGTTAAGTTATGATTCGCTTATTTATATGAGCAACGTTTGCCTATCATTATTGTTGTCATTTATAGGCCGATATAAGAGCATAAAGCAAAAGCACCAAAGAGCAGCAAAACGATAAATATGACGGCCAGCCAGGCGGGCATGGTACCTGCAGCGATGAAAGGAAGAATTAAATTAGACACACTAAAAATATTAGGCTACTCACGTCTGTGTTGCAGGCTGTGTATGCAAACTTTATTGTCAATCGATATGGAGAGCACCGCTGCCTCGGTATCACTTGATATAGGCGGTCCTTCCTGATTTGTGATGGGTAGAAATTCCAAGCCCGTTACGAACATAGAGTGAGCATTTGGAATGTGTAGCACACGCTATAAACGGGGATGAAAAATATCCTCAAAAATTCTAATTATAGTTAAGCAATTTAATAAAATGACACCCACCTGTAGGCTAAATGCTATGTACATGGATACGCTGCCGGAGAACATAGTACCTACGGCCACAAAGCGTCCATCATCACGCACCGCCAGCGAGGCTAAACTTTCATTGATGGCAACAGCTTTATTTAATTTTCCATCGGCGCAGTTCCACTGCTGCAAGTAGCCACGCTGTTTGCCGACCTTGCCCAGTGGATTCGTTATGGTGAAGAGACGATAATTATTGCGTTGTGCCTCCACAGTACCATAGCGACAGCGTTTATACAAATATTTTGCGCCCTCCGGTGTCTGCCAGTCGAGCTTGTAGTGCAACTTTGAGCTGGCTACATCCCATACCTGACCCTTGCCATCCTTCGATATGGTCACAATGTACTTGGAGTCAGGACTGAAGTCAATGTCATCGATTTCTTTGCTATGAGCGCTTAATTCGACATCAAATAAATTCAAATTATTTCTTTTTTACCCGAAAACAGCCTGAAATATTTAAACTTACGCCAAATCTCTTAGCTCCAGCATTTGCGGAAAGCTCCAAACTCGTAGATGGCCATCTGTGCCACCTGTAGCCATAAGCTTGCCGTTGGCACTTATGCGCACAACACGCTGCAATGGCTCCGGCGATAGAAAATCTGTCTGCACTGAATCCGCCGTCTTGATGTTAAAACGTAAGCGCTTCAGCGTAGCAGGCACATCTTCATGCACAGTTGATGCGTGTCCATTGCGCTGTTGAGGTGCATCATGGTCCGCTGCAGAAGTTGTGCGTCTACGCACTCCATTCTCATTGGGCCGCTCAACAGGCGGCGGCTTTTTCGTATTTGACTTCTTTTCCTCTGACGTCGGCTCATCCTCATCTTGACCCTCTACAACAACACGTGGATTTACAAAGTACATTTGACAGTGTGATTCCTGTCCAGCACACAGATAGGAACGTCTACCATCGTTGCGCACAGCAAAGTTCATCACAACATTGGCACCCGTTTCGTGGCGCACCACCTCCTCGGCACAAAAGTGAGAACCATTGTGGTAGATTTCATAGATTTCCTTAAATTAGAACAAAATTCATGAACAAAAAATCAGTACTTACAATCAAGCAAATCAAGCATTTCAAAACTTACAAATCCATTTGCTACGCCCGTTTTGCTGGAGCCTCCACCGCCTGCCACCAACACATGCCGACTGGTCAGCATTTCCACAGCGTAGAGTGGAAAGTTGACCCGTGCCAGTAGCCCATCGCTTGGTCTTCTTGTGGGTGCCATCTATGTTAATGTAGCTCTAGTTCGCTTAATGCGGTTGTCCCTGAATCGTTTCTTTCTTTGTTTGACACCGCAGCCGCTGTCGTCGCCTTCGTAGTCTAATGAAAATTAGGTCGCGTTCACTTGTTTTTACTTTTCTTTTTTAACACTACACAGTTTTGTGACTATTTGCACTTATCTACAACTATTTATTGATTTTTCTAACGTTTTTAATTGAATATAATTGATTATTTATGTTCTTGTTTTGTTAATTTTCGTTTGGTAAAAGTTCCACGTATTCCATGACCCGAGCTCTGCCGCAGTTGCTTTAAATTTACTCCCCTTTGCTGCTGCTGATGGCAAACGTTTGACAGCTTCGTTGCGTTTGCGGTCGACGGCGACGTCGTACAAATAGTTTTTGTTTGACGTTTAGTGACAGCCAGTGACATAAAAAGGGATATCGATTCATCGATGAATAAAATATGAATTAATGAGGCTGTCTACACTGGCCTCACTACGCCGACTCACTTTGGAGTCTACAGATGCGGGATAAGTTACGTGAGCAAGAATTTTGAAATTTTCGAAAAATCTTCTTCTTCTTAAGATAAACCGCTTATTAAAAGGTCTTTTTCCGTACTCGATTGTAGTAACATGGAGCCTGTTCTCGCGCGCCTTACGTTTGGCGGCGTATCGGATTAATTTTGACGTATACAGATAAGGTGGAAAGGTGACAAGTTACGTGAGGCAGCATTTTTAAAAATTCTAAAAATTTTGCAACTCATTTTGACGTTTGTTGCTTTGAAGTTTCATTGTTTGTCATTTTCTTCTTTGTTTCTCTTCTGTTTTGGCTCAAATAAATGCTGTTTTTTTTTGTCGTTGCTGTTTTATTTTAAACTTACGAAGTGATGAATTTTGCGAAATTTAACAACAGAATTGATCGATTATCATCAAACGTCAAAATAGGCGGTCTTAAACAAGTCTGTAGCGAAAACACCTGACAGATGCCTAGTGTCAAAATTACGCCATTACTCTGCCTTTTTTAAGGCGAGTGAGAACAGGGTATTGCAATGTGCTGAAAAGAATGTGTTCACACGTTAGTCAAATGATTGAATCAAAGTTTGTAGTTGCTTTACTATGTAAAAAATGGCCTTTATCTCAGAGCGAAAATTAGCCCCAAAATCATCTCTCGCCAGTCAAAATTTTGATTGAGCTGCATACCTGCATCAATCAGTCAAAGGGCTGCTTTATTGTACTTGTCTATTTTTTACTAGGCAATTGTATCAAGAAAAGTAGTTAACTGGAAACAAAGATAGTTTTTTTTAACAGAAAAAGAGGTGCAGTTTCTTCAGTTCCTGCCAAAATTTCATTAATTCTATTATCTTTTTCATGACATTCATCCTATGGTCATCCAAAGAGGTATAATTTTTGGCGTATTGATTTCCTCATCTGATCAATTTTAATCCTAAAAGATCAACTATATTTCTCAATTACTCAATTTAAGAAACACCCAAATCAAGTGATGCACACAGCACGATATGAATTCACAAAATAGTAGGTAGCAGAAAAGTAACAAAGGCCTGCGTTGGAGCTTCAATCAAAAAATCGTTTGTGAGCAACCGTCAATAAAATTTTCAGAGAGAGTAAAAAATCGCGATATACTTCAATCATTTGACTGACGTGTGAGCACCTACAAAGTGTCTCCGTACTTTTTCTAGCTAGAAAAACAAGCATAAAATCGCTCTCTTGAGCTCAAAATTTGGTCGAAGTGTGCTAGAAGAAGTTTGTTCCAGCTACATAAAAACAAGCATCGAGAAGAATAAGAATCAAGAGAACACGCAAATGTGATCTTGTCATTTGGTGTTTGCTTATGTTGTGCGATAAAAAATTATTTTATAAATTGTTAAATATCAATAAATATCAATACATATAAATAAACATAAAATATCAAGTTAAAATTGGCAGAGTTTGCGTTTGTAACGAGCTAAAATTGGTGCTATTTACTTTTGATAGGCAATCAACTGTTTTTGTGCTTGAAACTAGCTTGAAGTTATTTCCGTACTTTTGACATTGTTCTCAAATTTAATTTTACTCTCTCACATTGAGCTTTCCTCGATTTTTACTCGAGAATCAGAATCATAGAATCAGACTTACAAACAGCACATGTGATGACAAACGCTGAGTTTTTAATGTAGTCTTGCATAGTTATTCTCATGGATGATTGTGTATCTTGTGTTTATAATTGTATCTTGTGTTGCAGTGCTGGTTAATCTGACGTTGAACTTGCTGGTCAATCTTGTAGGTTATGTAAAATGTGATTAAAATGTTTTGTTATATTCATTGTACAATAAAGTGTGTATAATTGCAGATTTTTCATATAAGGTATGTGTCATATATATAACGCCACTACGAAATTTGAAATATTTTTATTTTAAATTCTATTGTTGTTGTGCATAGATGACCAAATTCGCAAAACATTATCTATTGTTTAAACTGGCCGTTACAAAAATTTTTGAAATTTCGAAATGGCGTTATATATATGAAACACACCTTATTTTGTTTTAGTTTTTGTTTAGTAAAATTGTTTTTCTTTCTTTAAATTTCTTATATTATCTGTTTCATATTGAATGTTTTTTTTTTCTTTTTTGAATATTTCTTCTTATGTTTTTTATTATTTTTTTCTATTTTTTTTTCTTTTTTTATAATTATTTTGATTTTTTAAAATTTTTCTTTTATAACTTTTACAAAAACAATATAATATTATACTTGAATATTATTGTAAATTCATATCATAAAAGTCATAAAAAAATACTTAAGTCAAGACCAAAAATTATATTGGAGAGTACATAATAGTGATAAATAAAATATATTAAGTTAAATATTTCACACAATTTTCTTTTAAATTCAAATATTGATTTCATCCAGACAGATCATAGGAAATGGAACTTCCGCTTATATGACTGAATTATTTACTAAACACATTTCCTTACTTTCTTCGATGCTTTCAAATTAATTTGATTATTTTTTGTTATATGCTTAGCAATTTACACCCGCCATGGTGGACACTTAAACCAGAAGTAATTTTTCAAAATTCTGTGATTCACATTAATTTCACATTTGTTATTTATTTTTTTTTCTGTTAGCTGCGACATTTCTTTAGTTTTCATTGCTTCTTCGTGGGATTAATTTCAATAAAAGCTATAATTTTTCAGGAAAATTTTTAATTGGAATAAAGCGCAAGCAATAGCGTTGATTACTCTATTCGAACAATACCCAATCCTAATATATATACAAGGCAAACACAATGCTCTGCATAAAATATCGCTCAAACTGTAATTATTTTTTGAGATCAGCCTGAAAATAGACACAGAAAATTAATTTGATATGTGCATACTTTCAGGCTGAACATTTTTCAGAACAGTATGTTGTAAAAACATTTCCAACCCGTCGTAGGATGGGCTTTTATACAAAATTTCCTAAATATATACTAAATCCTAGAAGCAAAGATTATTAAAAAGAATAATGTCTTGGGTAGAATAATTTCTTCTCTGAAAGCTTCAAGACCAGATGTTACACGGGAAGAATAAAAAAGTAAGCTGAATACTTTACGTAACCAATATATACTGGGGAAAAATGCGCACGCGAATTCTAAAACAAGTGATTCTGGAGCTGACCTGATCTATATTCCAAGGTTGTGCTGCTAAAATGAATTGAAGTTCTTGGACAGATTTGTAACATCGACTCCTTTAATTTTAAATATAGAAGAGGTCTGTAAAAGTTAGTAATTGCAATGTATAGTGTATAAGGGCAACTTTAATTAGTTTCAATGTTTTTTAGCTAAATGATGACGATGCTCAAGATAAATCAGACACTTCAATCTTGGTGTAGAAGATGATGCACTTAAAAAAAACTGGAAAGAAAAGTAAACCACTCGACGTGCATATTTCTCGGTCACTAAGTGTAGTGGAGGAAATGGTGGAAAGTGAGCTTAATGAAATTCTGGAAAAGTTCTTTCTCCAAGCGAAATGAAAAATAATGGATATTCTTCAAGAAACCCAAAGGTCCTCCACCAGAACACCAGTCATCAACACTATACCACTATTCCCCAGAGAATCGCCCTTCGCCTGTAATAAATAATATTTCAAACGATAATTGTGGAAATGACTCAACATCATTAAACTTTCATATAACGCCTTCACCAAGTGTAAGTCATGAGATTTCGAGATTCGTTGGACATTCGGCAGTTCAAAAGCCATTCGTTAGTTTTCAATGTTTCCGCAGCAATACCAACAAAGGGTGTGTGCGAATTGGACTAAATTGCTACCTAAACTAAAATTGCGTATTTTAGTACTAAAGCATATTAAAAATAAAAAGTAGACACTGAATTTGAATTTGTAAGTTACGTTTGACAGTTTTTGACATTTTATTTTTAATTTTTTGACAATTATAAATGGCAAATTGTTGTTTTAACCATCAAAATAAAATTTCGAGAAATATATAATTTCGTTTATTTCTTCTAACAAGAAATCAACAATTGCCCATTGTTAATGCTATATTAACCAAGATTCTTGTTATTTTTTGTTAAAATTAATAATTTTTTTCTGAGAGTGTAACGATATTTTGTCATTGTAATTTTTATACTCATGTTCTTCTTTGACGTTCGCAAATGAAAATAGTTATATCACTAGGCTCGTTCGTAAGCATACGCGTTTTCTTATATATGTGAACGCACTTATCGAAATGTAATTAATCCTTTATGTCATATAATATCATATAAAAAATCTGATTATATATAAAACACAGAAGGTTTTTTGAAAAAAAACCATGAGTAACCACCGGAGTTGGGGTAAGTCCACATGAATTAAAAAACATGAATAAAAAAACTCATACCTCCCACGACGATTAAAACATCACTGGAATGGGACTTATCATACAAAGCTGCCATCTATGAATTCGACAACCATCTCTTCATATAACAGCCCTGTTTTATCAGCCTTTTAATTTCACCACATCCACCAGTTTCCCAAGCAACTCTGTACAATTAGGTTTGTGTCTGAACTATCGGTAAGGCAGCGCAATGTAAGCAAGTAAATATCAGCTTCCGTTTGTTAGATAAAAGATGGTTTAGAATTTCAAAAACAACTTCATTAATTTGGCCAAAAAGTTTATCCACAAAGTAATAATATAATCAACTTACTTTGGAAACAAAATAGAACCTCAAAAAAAGAAAAATTATATATTTTGCACACGCAGCATCCCCATTCCATGGCAGTCAAGTCAAGACAAACATGTTAACATAAACAACATAAAAGCAACATGTTGTGACTTCATCTTCATCAGTGGAAACTAAATAGGAAAGCCTCGGCCGGTATGCCACGAAGAAAGACTACCGGCAGGACAGACAAGCCAAGTCAGACAGTCAATGCATAAAAAAACATGCGACATTTTTATGTTCAACTTAAAGCAGTATTATTGTTGTTGTTGTTGCACGTGGTGACCGAGCAGGTGGGGGCTTAATGCGATGCCTCAAATTTATTCCCCAGTGATGAACTTAGGCAGGTAGTAAGCGAACAAAGTATGCTGTCGGCTTAGCTAAAGCAGCGCCAGAATGAAAATGAGAGGAGGTCAGAATGCGTTGAGTTAAGCAGATTTAAGCCACATTTTAATGTCGATGCTAGCTAGCATCAAATTTAATTTATTTTGTTTTTATGATGCTAGCTGGTAGCTCTGATGAAGTAGTGGGAAATGCCTGAAAAGAGAGAGATATAAAAAGTAACAAAGCTTGGCGCTCCATGGGCACTTTATTAAATTTTCTAAAGTTTATAAGGAGAAGTAGTAAATTTTATATAAATGGTGACGTAAAAAGCAGCCTTAAAAGTAAAATATTGATTATTTATTAAAATGACGAACGATAAATTTATATGAAGCTAGAATTTTTGGCCGGAAATCGGCATCTTAAAAAAGTAAAAATGTGATAAAATTGTGATAAAATTCAGCTTTAAAATTGAAACATGTTTTAAGCATTTTCCAAAAAAAAAAAGACATTTCTCAAACACATTTCTTAAAAATGCCTACACATAAATTTTAAAAATGCTGCCACTTCATTTAATTGGGCGTAAGTTTCTTTTTTAATAACTACGCATAAAAGTCTATCAATAAGCCATAAAACGAAAGTAAACTCTTCGGAATCATCTCGGTGCATTTTCTAGTCGATCATCCTATCTGGATTCGGCCAATGATCTTGATTGATCTACGTTGCCTCTACGCATTGAAAATTATCATCAAAAATAAAATTGTAACATAACGTTTATGTTGCTTAACTGGATCGATGGAGAAAAAAAACGAAATTATCAATGGATCGAAAATTGCTGTCCACCCAGTCGTCTCGCCTACATTGTTGTTGCTGTTTTTTTTTTTTTTTTTGTTACTATAAAAATCAAGTTAATATAGTGCACATTGCTGAGCAACTCCCTAAAAGCTAAAAACGGAGCGTAGCAATGCACATGCGTACGTGCGTACATGTTTAAATGCGTCTTAGACGAAGACAATTTGTTGTCCACTAACATTTTCACGGCTTTCTTTTGATTAATCAACTGCATTCCTCAATATGAGATGAATTAATTGAATTATTTATAGCCAAAACTCGCCTATATTGAACTCGAGTTGATCAATAACAAAAATAAGATGGTTGGAAAAGACGTATCAGATTTTTTATGGACTAGCTTCGACTCATTCGAAACATTTTTAACATACCAGTTAAAAAACTTTTGTACAAAGGTAAACCGTTGATAATATTCCGAATGTTACAAATATTTATGGGACCACATATTTCACATTTAAAAATTTCTTAAGAGGAAAAACTCCTTTATAATTTGGAAGCATAAATTACTTTTTCACATACTTAACCGTTATGTGACTGACGAAAAAAACATCTTTATCAGACTGACGGAGTATCCGAGTATTTTCATATAATTTATGTAAAAAAATAGTGTGTAAATGCTTTAATGTTCAGCTAGATCGATGTTTCGTGAATTCTACAATTTAAAATAATTTAGCTTGGCCCTTTAAAGTGGTTATTAATGATCAAATTCTTTGTTTTAAATTGCAAAAGGTACCCGGGTACCTCGTCAGTCACATAACGGTTAATATATAAACTAAAATATATTGAGAGTATATTGAAAAACAGAAAAATCTAGATATTAATTATTTATGGAGTAATCGTACATAGTCGAGAGCGTCGGAATCCATATACCGTAAACTAGAGAGTCAGGTAGCCCTGCGGTGGAGCAACTTTTTGTTCACAATACGTCGTGTAACCAGGCCCGCCGAGAGGGGGGAGAGGACGGGGTGTTTCCCCCGGGCACGGAGGTTTAAGGGGGCCCGGAGAGGAGGGTAAGAAAAGTAACAAAAAGCTAATATGTTGTAGAGGGAGAAAAGTTCATATACATATCTTCTTTGTTTTGCATTTACGATATCAAAAATTATAATGAAACTTTCTTATGCTCGTGGCGAGGGAACTTTTGAATTACTTTGATACTTTTTTTTAAGTTGGACACTTCTGTATATATTTATGACTTGCATTTATTCCTTTTTAATATATGTATGTCGTGATATATGTATGGTATGATAATATACGAGTATGAGTGTTTCACTCATCAGTAGAAATACCCAGTAGAAAATCTTTCTTATAGTATACAATATATAAAAAAACATGGTCGTTTTTCAGCTCATATCTGGACAAACAATATGCTGTTATATTATGTTGCGTACGCGATATTTATGTAATAAGCCCTGATTTATCCAAATATAGAGAATGAGGTAAATAATGAATGAAAAAAAAATCCTACGTCATTGTAGCTTAGGGGCTATTCATAAAGTACGTCACACTATTAGGGGGTGAAGGGAGTTGAACATTTGTGACGAAGTGTGACATGGTGGAGGCTTATTAAGTGTGACATTCTGAAGCTTATGAACGAGCTGGGCATAATTATTGGCAAAGTTTTCGCCGAAAATACCGATGAGGCACGAGTAGCGAAGCAGAATCAAAAGAGAATCGAAAATAGCAGCAGCTCCAAGATAGTTTGCTTTTCGAGAAGGCACGATATAAGTTTTTAACTTTTTTATTATTTTAAAAGCTTATCCGTCCCTTTAACATATCCGTAATGGAAGAAAAAACTTCTTTTATTTCAGATAAGTGGAAAAATTTTGACAGCTGCATCACTTTTAGAGGTCGGCAGTGGACGCGTGAAGAGATAAAATGCAGAGCTGCCATTTAATAAAAAAAAAAAAACTAAAACAGATAGGAAAATACTGTACTAAAAAAGATAGGACAATAAAAAATGATCCAATTATGTTATAAACTTGAAAAAATTAAAAGTTACTAATTTCACCCTGTCCAAAGGTATCCACCCCGTTAAATATAATTGTTGACACTCCAACAACTCGGTGAAAGCACCGAAAATAGTGAGACAGAACCAAACGAGACTTTCTGCAATAAAAGAAGTTCGCACAGCTCTAAAATAGCAGCATATTGAAGGTACTAGCTTTTCAAGGTGGCTGAAGGCTTATTATGTACTTGTATATGCATCTGAAATCGCTGATTGATCGGTAAGAAACTAAAAAGCGATTATCTCGAAACTGAATATAAAAAATTGCTCGAGCTGTACCTTATATTGATATCGATCATTCTGACAACAATTTTGTGAATTTTCTTTCTATATTATAAACGGTTAGAAAATACCAAAAGTTTTAAAAATACCGTGTAGATAAATTATGTTTTGAGATAAAAACTGTTGGAAAATCAGTCCAAAATTTTGAACTTTTGACTAAAAGACCTACATAATTTTTATTTTCAAATATTTTTATAATTTTTAAAGATTTATTTTTCCTCTGCACATAACAGTAATCAAAGTTTCTGTTCTTTTTTCAGATCAATAGAAAAATTATGATGAATGCAGCACTTTTCAATACCATGCAAAATACGCCTGAAATAATATCCTGTTTTCTACACTTCAATGCCATAGTAACATGATATAAAATTATAAAATGATGAGGTTATTTTATTGCTTTTTATGAAAATTTATAAAAAATAACTCATTTTGAGGAGTTCAAAAGGATTTCTCCCTTGAATTCACCAACCACCACACCTACTCTCTTATTATCTTTAATAACCATGAACTAGAGACTCATGGGATAACCATGCATAAACAGGTGTGGAACATAACAAACAGTTCAATTTGTGTTTCCCAAAAATCTGAACGACGTTACCATATCATTACCACGTTACCATATCATTACCATACCATTATCATACCATTACCATACCATTACCATACCATTACCATACCATTACCATACCATTACCATACCATTACCATACCATTACCATACCATTACCATACCATTACCATACCATTACCATACCATTACCATACCATTACCATACCATTACCATACCATTACCATACCATTACCATACCATTACCATACCATTACCATACCATTACCATACCATTACCATACCATTACCATACCATTACCATACCATTACCATACCATTACCATACCATTACCATACCATTACCATACCATTACCATACCATTACCATACCATTACCATACCATTACCATACCATTACCATACCATTACCATACCATTACCATACCATTACCATACCATTACCATACCATTACCATACCATTACCATACCATTACCATACCATTACCATACCATTACCATACCATTACCATACCATTACCATACCATTACCATACCATTACCATACCATTACCATACCATTACCATACCATTACCATACCATTACCATACCATTACCATACCATTACCATACCATTACCATACCATTACCATACCATTACCATACCATTACCATACCATTACCATACCATTACCATACCATTACCATACCATTACCATACCATTACCATACCATTACCATACCATTACCATACCATTACCATACCATTACCATACCATTACCATACCATTACCATACCATTACCATACCATTACCATACCATTACCATACCATTACCATACCATTACCATACCATTACCATACCATTACCATACCATTACCATACCATTACCATACCATTACCATACCATTACCATACCATTACCATACCATTACCATACCATTACCATACCATTACCATACCATTACCATACCATTACCATACCATTGCCATATCATTACCATATATTAAGTTATTAAGTAATTCAAATTTTTTAATATAAATTTGATATTTTCTTTTGAATACACCCAGCAGAAAACTCGCTCAGGCCTCTAATAGTTAGACTAGAATTCGGTACTGAATTTCTAAATATAATAATGCCTCCATTATTCAGTTCATATTTCAAGGCAGAAATTAAAATATAATTCAGGCATCCCGTTTACAGAGCGGTATTCTAACCTGCAATTAAGGGCTACATGACATTGGCAGTTTTTTGAAATCGTTTTTTAATAATTTTGTATTTAAGTAAATATTCTTAAGATTCTAAGAAAAAAAATTTCATGGAAAAATTCCTACGGGTTCAAAAGTTACAGCCGGATTAGTGAGAGCGCATTTTTAATTTTTGCGATACCTACATACGGCAGCTGGTATATAATTACATAACATTTGGTGGTTGTTATTTCGTACCTTCTTGAAGAGTGAAGGGTGAAGCCCGAATTGCTAAACGTTTGCAAAAAACTATAAGAAACAGCACAACACAAGATAACGAAGGCATACAGTACGAAACAGGCATGGCAGATTGAAGTTAACCTTTTTTTTCTTTGTTCACAAACTTTGAACGCGTTTATCTCGAAACCATGTATTTCGTACTGGTTGCGGCACTAGCGGGTTAATTTTTTGACAACATTTTTTTTTTTGCATTTTTTTAAACTTGATTCGCTATTGTATGACACGAGCTTTTTTTTAAATTTTTTTTTTGATTTTTTATGAATTTTTAAAGTCAATATTTTTTTCGAAAAAACACTTTCAAATTTGGAACATCATCAAAAATTGAAAAAAAATTAAAAAAAAAGCTCGTGTCATACGATAACCAATTTTGAAAACTTGATTTAAGAAAGTCATTTTTTTTTCCAGATCGGACAATTCTTGCAACTCCCAGCGCTGCAACCACGAGTCCCCGTTTTTTTCTCTGCCGCCAGTTTGGAGCTCTATAATACCATGTTGGAGTGAAAAATATATTTTTTTGAATTTTTTTTCTTGTTACCAATATTCTTTACAATAATAAAAAATGAAATAATTTTCTTCAAAATGAACCATTACCATACCAAAAATCAGCGCTGATCCAACAACCCATGATATAGTTATACCAGGTAGCCTTGACAACTGAATATTTTCTCAGAGCGCCGACCATCAATTGTCAAAATCAATAAATACAAATGATACAATTCCCAATTTAGACATGCCGATATGTGACTGCGTCCACAAACTGAAAATCGGTGAGAGAAATCGCCGTCATATCGGCATGTCTAAATTGGGACTAACTTGTTATTTGATTTGCTGCTTATTCATTTTCTCTTTTTCGATGCGTTTTTGATAAGTAATGGTCGGCAAGAGAACTGTCACTTCTACCTATAGATTATTATATCATGCTACAACCTATTCTGGACGTATTCTCAGCGGATTTTGCCGAGAGAGGATCGACAACCGCTTTGATTTTGTTCGGGCTCATACTGGAACACCCAAGTCTCGTCCAGTAAAAGCATCTCCTGAGCGACAGTTTTGCAAAACTCTTTTTGAAGAAAATTTAGCAATTTTGGCACAAGTCGCGCTGCAAGCCGTCGCATGCCTAAAACATCATGTACAATGGTGTGCGAAAAATTAACGCCCAAGCCTATTACAGTATTACCAGTACACAAAAAAAATATAGTCTTTAGCTTTATGGCAGCTCTTGTTGTTTCATTCGCACAGTCCGCTTTAATTTTGAACAGAAGGTATTTGTTCTTATTGACAAATTTTTTGGTTGAGTTGATAATTTTTTTGTCAGTTTAGAGTCGGCAAAAGCTTTTGTCCATTTAATTTAATGTGAAAAGTTGCAATCATATCGACAATATTTTATTTTGATTTGATAAAAGCCTTTATCTAGAATGTCGCGTAAATTTGTATAAATATTTTTTATATTATTTTTAAATAAGAATAAATAATATTTAAACATGACAAAATGCTTTGTTGGATAGAAAAGTGCTTTTCTGTTGATAACATAATTTTTTTTTTTCATCAATCATACACAAATTTTTTGTTGTTTTGAGTAAAAATATTTTATTATTTTAAGCAATATATTTTGTTGGTTTTAAAATTTTTTTCTTTTTTAAATTGTATGTATTGTGCTGTTAAAAAATAAATTATAACTTATTTGACAAATGACAATATATTTTTTTAAAAAATATGTTTTTTTGATACAAATATGTATTCTAACATTATTTTAAAAAATATTGTTTGTACTGTTACACCTGGTGTAAAAAAATTTCAGAAGTTTTTTAGTGCCCAATATAATCTTGGTGCCGAACTTCTAAAAAAACTCCTTACTTCCAGTGAACTCGGATAATCAGGCCTAGTATGAGTTATTTTTTCGCCCGAAATCGGAAAAGGAAATTTCCATTTTTAAGATAGCAGGTAAGACTTCAACTTTTAGTTTTTTACACTCATGAATATTCACGGCTGATGAAAAAATTTGCATTAAAAATTTCCAAAAGTTCTTGAGCTTTATTTTAAAATTCCCTTGTCTAATTTCGGGCGAAAAAATTACTTATGATAGGCCTGAATAACAGGTTCCACAAGTTATATTTTCTACCAAAATTTTAAAAAAACCCACCTCTCAGAATGGCTTTTTATAATTGTCTGCAATTCTTAACAGTAAATGACACTACCGAAATACTAAATCTATATTTTTGTTGTAATGATTAAAGGTTTTTAAAATTGATAATTTATTCCATCATTACGAAATTGAAATTTTGTCTACTTGATTTAAGCGAAGATGATTAAAATTTTGGAAAAATGTTTGTTTTTGACTGAGTTATGAATTTTTAAAAAAAGGTCTGTTTTCTCTGCCGCGAATGTTATGTCCCGCCTTAAACAAAAAATCAGTCCTCTTTTATTTAAGGCCAGATTTCAAATCTGAATTTGAAATAAAAATTGATATCCAGACCAGAAATCATAGATGAACATTTAAAGAAAGTAATACCAAATTTCAGGTCTGAAGAGACTGACACTTGTATGAAAAAATCAGGGCTGTTTTCAATGTAATTCCGAATCTGAATTCCAGTCTGATCAGGCATTACATTTTCTGCTGCGTAAATTTGATTTTTATTTAATTTGATCTTTCAATTGAATTTCAATTGATCTTTTTTTTTTATTTCGAATATAATTCTGAATTTCAATTGATATTTTCTGAATTCCAAATGTTGTTTTCTGAATTTCAAATGGAGTTTCTGAATTTTAAATGGATTTTTTACAGTTCAATAGATGTTTCTGAATTTCAAATGGCGAATTTCTGAATTTCAATAAATGTTTTCTGAATTTCAAATGGAATACTGAATTCAATTGATCTTTTTAGAATTTTTAATGTCATTTCCGAATTTTTATTGAAATTTTCTTGAATTTCAAATGAATTTCTAAATTTCAATCGATCTTTTTTGAATTTCAAGTGATGTTTTCTGAATTACAATTGCAAATGGTGTAATCATATTTACTTAAATTTTTGCTAAGCGATACCGATAAAAATGGAATTTAATTTTAAAAATATTTTTTATGGCAGTGCTGAATTTTGACACTAATTCCAAGTTTGATTTCTAGGTTGACTTTAGGCCTTTCAATTGTTGAGTTGACTCGTCCTTCTCCTGACTCTGGTTTAGACAGAAAAACCAAAAATCTCACACAGTCAAAGTAGAAATTTTGAATTCATGATAGTAAGAAATTTGAAGTTCAACTTCAAGTTCCTCATGCTCAATCTTTATACCATAATAGTGAAGATGTTTTAAGACTGAAGTCAACAATCATTTCCACCTATACAATGTTACTAAGAATTGATTACTTAGATTATTTCAAAGGTTCTTTGAACTATAGCATGGTATAACATGAGTTATCATTACTAATATGTAGATCTCAAATTTATTCAACGCAACTCATCATGAATTGATATAAGCGCTTGCCTATTTTAATTAAAAGATTATTTTTAAATAAAATAATATAGAGATAGAAGTAGTGAGAAATAGCAAAAGGAATGTTCAAAGTATGAACTATGGAAACTGCCCAAAGACTTCTTGCTACACTGTGAGAAAAAAAACGCATAACTAGTAAAACTTGTAAGGTCTCATGTGCTGGTTGATAAGCTTCAAAGGTCACAGCTGTGCATTTAATTAATGTATAGTGATGTCTTTAAAGAATTCAACTTGTCTATTGTCACTTATCTGCTCATGTTGTTTTTCTTAGGTAGGCATGAAACTGTAGCTTGTAGTTGAACTTCTTTGTTTTTGCCTTCGTAAGTATTAAGTTTAAACAACAAAACCGACTAATCAGCGACTCAGACAGGTCCCCATATATGGAGCAGCAACAAGTTATCTTTGTCTGCTGCAGATTCACAATATTGCTTCAAAAAAAAAAAAGCCGCTGCAGTAAAGAATCTCAACTTCACTGATATTGTAGGTTTTTATTCTGGTTCAGTGTCGTCTACTGAGTCATACAAGAACTGTTTTTTATTCCCCATTACATTCATTTTTGTATTTGTTCTGTAATACCGTGATTGTTTATTTTAAAAAAAAACTTGAAAAAAGTAAAAGAAAAATATTGTCACAGCATGTCTTTTAAATTGAAGCAGGTTTCCTTAATAGGAAGGTGTTCATTGCTTTGTTCAGAAACAGGAAATTAAAAAATTTTATATACGTTTTATTGCAGGCTTTAGCAATGAGAAATGAGACAGGACGAAGTTATTTAGACGATATGCGCGATATACTATAATATCAAGTTGAAAATATGAAATAAGAAATTAGGAATAATTTAAATTTATGTCTAGAACAAAGTGCACCAATTTTGAATAATCTATATCTTATAACTTTGTAATCCTTAGTCAAAACTATATTAAGATTTAAAGTGCCAGGTCAAAAACTCTATTAAAGTCATTTGAAATTTCTGAATTTTTATAAAATCTTTTAACTCCAAGCTTTCTCTGCCATGGGCTTTAGCCTCTTGGGTCTTAGCCTCTTCTTACTTCTGCCTCTCATTCTTCATAACAGGTAGTTAATTAGTTGGTGGTAATCATCAGCAACTTCATTCACAATTTCCGCCACTGGCCAGAATTCTCTATGCGGTGCATGTTTCTCACCTTCACACTGGTTTTATAATTGAACTTTATCATTTTTTACTTCTCTTTTTGTGCTTGTTTGTTTCTTCTGTAAGTAGTTAAAAATTGGGTTAGTTTCTTGTAGACAAAACGAGATCTAAGGTTGCAAAAAAATTAAAAATTTTTCTAATTTTTTTCTTAAGCCACCAGTGAGTCGTGCGGCATATATTTTCTTTTTTGCTGCTGCTGCTGCTGCTGCTGCTGGTGGTATAATCAAGCGGTTGAGGTTCAAAATCGTGTGTGGGATGTCAAAGAACTTTGTTGTTGGTGCTTATTAGCAGAGAGAACAGATTGGGTGCTTGCGGTTTGGCGAAGTGGCACAGCAACTCCAGCATTTTTGCCATTAAGTAGATAATGAGTTTGAGGGAAAAGTAGTTAGTCGAAGATTTTTTTATACAAATAACTCTGCTGGTGGTTTATGGCGCATAGTAGTATAAAGCAGTGAACGAAAATAACGTTACGGTACCTTAGTGTAGCGTCGATAACATAACTCTTCATGCTGTAGCGTATATGTTTGTGAACACGAACGCAAACACGTACACTACACTAAGATTGCATAAAAAATTAACACAAAATTGACTCAGTGTGTACTAAAGAGCTGCACAAAACAGTTTATTTGCAACACTTTACTACTGTACAGTACTTCAGTGCACTGCATTTCTCTGTAGCATTGACATCGCATACACACGATCTATGTTACAGCTCAGCAACGAAATAAGCACTTCATCAGTTGAAATGCTTTTCGCTACAGACTAACAGACAGTGCTTATGTTATGATGCAGAGCAGAATATCAAAACATAAAGCGACATTACAGTGAAGTAACAGTAAATCATAGCAAGCAAAGCGAGTGCCTGCTTCAGTGTCGATCTTTGTAAACTTTGTCTATTTGTAATAATTTTGTTTGTGTTAAAATGTTTTAAGACTTTTTTGGTAGAAATCTATGAATGAAACGTAATAAAAACAAAACTTTTACCGAAGGAACGCATTAATGTACTCAAATCGTGCTGAACAGATTATAATATGAGGAAAAGAAATAAAAACAAACCATTCGTTTTACCTGTAAGTACTTCAGTGACAGTGCAATAGGTTGTACTTCAGTTTTGTTCTATTGTTCTATTGCTTGAATGTTCTACTGTCTGTTCGTGCAGTGTTTGCTTGCAATCAAAAATTCTCTGCACTGAAGTGCTTGTTTTGATATGAGAGAGTAGGTGAGCGAAAGTACCCAGCGGCAAATTTACGGAGTACTCCAATATATCATATATGAAAGGCAGTTATGTTTTTATTCATATATGAATTTGTACGTGAAGTTGTATATGGGAAAAGAAAGCTCGTCTAAATGTTTGCATAATTTGTAATCGAAAATGCAGTCTCTGTGCTTGATTAGGAAGCTTGACTACTCGTTGGCATATTTTGTAATCGGAAATTTAGCTCGTGTGCCTTCAAAGCGGCTATTGTCTTCTAAAAGTAAGTTGAAAATGGATACAAGCATGTGCACATTACCGTCTACGAGTTTATTCACTTTCCCCAGCGGAAAATTTAAGGAGTACTCCATTATTTCATATAGGAAGGCAGTACACTTGTGTTTTGTTATTCATATATAAATTTGAACGTGAAGTTGTGTATGGGAAAATAAAGCTCGACTACTTGTTTGCATACTTTTTAATCGAAAATGTAGCCCGTCTGCCTACAAAGCGGCCATTGTCTTCTAAAAGTAAGTTGAAAGTGGATACGAACATGTGTACATTCGTTTACATTCCGCCTACAAGTGTATTGCCTTCATCGATGAAGGGTATTGCCCATTTGCCGCTGGGTAGTTGAAAGCAGATCTGATTGCTTGCAAGGCACTTGTACAGTGCTTGTGCAGCTCTTTAGTGAGTACCGTCCCTACACTCAAAGAAGTATTTTTTCACATTGATAAATTCCTATGTTTAGTTGATACATATTTTGTCAGTATAGAGTCAACAAAAGCGTATGTCAATTTTTTGATTGAAGGTGAGAGGTTGCAATCATATTAACAAAATTTTATTTTGTTTATTTGATAAACGGATGTTTTGAATTGATAAAAGCCTTTATCAAGAATGCCGCGTTTGCATCGTACATTTGATAAATGAATTTGTCAATATGAATAAAGAATATTTCAACCTGAAAAAATGGTTTGTTGTTTCTTTTAAAAATATATTTTATTTATCAATCATGCAAAAATGTTTTGCTGTTTTGATAAAATATTTTATTATTTCAAGCAATTTTACAAAAAATAACAAAAAATAATGTATCACTAAGAAGAATATAATTTTTACATTAGTTCCACTCCTTAACTCCTTACTCTCACTGAATAGTTATTGAAATAATTTTTTTTGTTTCTCAAATTAAATAAAACGTACACAACTCACAAAATAGCTTTCTATAATTTCTGCGAACAACAAATAACGCTTCCGAAATGCCAGACCTCTATTTTTGTTGTAATGATTGAAAGTTGTTTAAAAAGATAATTCATTTCATCATTACGAAATTGAAATTTTATCCGCGTGACT
Organism: Coremacera marginata; assembly: GCA_914767935.1. Classification (NCBI taxonomy): domain Eukaryota; kingdom Metazoa; phylum Arthropoda; class Insecta; order Diptera; family Sciomyzidae; genus Coremacera; species Coremacera marginata. Next base: position 152,674,566 of record OU612045.1, read on the forward strand.
CAAGCGATTTTCAATTTTATAAATAATTTCTTTAGCACAACAAACCTATTTATCAAACCAATGAAGTAAGTTTGTTAATACTATTTATAAAAATTATAAAATTTTATTCTAACTGATTGACGATTTTATTATAGTGAATAAGTTTATATCAAGTTGAGAAAAGCATTTTTCAAACAAATAAAACACACTTCTTCAAATCAACACATTCAATTGGTTAATGTTTTATTAAGTTTTCAATGAAATGGATAAAATTTCTTTCGATCTGATAAAAATATGAAGCATTTATGATAAAATTTAATAGATTGCACAATTTGGTTTTGTTAAGGAATAACAAAAGTTATTTATTAATTTTACCAAGAATTTTTCGTTGAGTGTACGGAGAAAGCAGAGTCAATTGCCTTTAAGCGACTGGTCCCGTGACAGCTCAAATGTAACCTATCACAGGACAGGTCTGATATAGCTCTTCACGCAACAGTTCCCTTGTGCCTGTTATCGGACATATTTCACTTTACTCAGCCCGGGACCAATTAAATATGATACACGTGGAGACAGATCGATCAATCAAAACTCAAAGTTGTATTTGTATTGTGTGGAAATTCAAAGTTGGAGACAGGTCGCTTTCATATGTTGGTGGCAGAATAGGGGACAGGTCCCTTTCCCTTGGGAACCTATCACGTGATGGATTCTGAACCGGTTCCTTTTTAGTCAAAACAGGTCATCAATCTACTCTTCTAAGCCGGTCACTGGATAGGTCCAAGGTGATGCAGCAGGTGGCAATTGACCCCTGTTAATGACAACGCCGTGTAAAAGTGACCGGTTGGTTTCATATGTTGGTGGAAGAATGGGTGACCTATCACGTGATACGTTTGAAACCGGTTCATTTCTCTGTATGGCTTTGACAGAAAAATTTATAGAATTACTTGTAATATTTTCATAGTAAATACTCAACTCAAATGACGTACATTAACTTTTAGCATAAATAAAGCTATGTGGGTCCAAAGGGGGTTACAGGAATTTTTTTATCAAGAAATTATCGTTCTCGATAGTTCATCGATAGTTAAAAGGACAAAATTAACGAGAAAATATAGCTCTCAATGTCGTCAACGGTAATTTATCTATAATTAAAAAAAACATATGGAGAGTTTCGTCATAAATAAAATGATAAAATCCAAAAGATATTACCGATAACTTATCGTTCTCTATTAAAACGATAAAAGTTTTAGTTTTCTGCTTTCTTTTATTACTCAAAAACTGCTAAAATTACGAATATTTTAATGTAGCTATGGAATGACAATATTTGTACTCATTTTTAAAAATAAAAATACATTTTAATATAAAAAATTCGGCCTTGACGAGTTGTAAAAAAAGAACTCTATAAATAAGGAGGGGAAAGCAAACGATTTATATCTGTATAATACATTTTTGTACACTTTAGAAACAATTTGAAGTAAATAAGTTAAACGAAGCTATTGTGATTTCTTCGAGGAAATCATGGTTTCGAAGAAATCAAGTTAATAGATAAAAATACCAGTGTTAAGGCCCAACCAAAATAGACGAGTTGCTCCGTAACGAGTAGAGACGAAAATGTTCGCTTTAATGTAGGTGTTCATACATCAGTCAAATGATTGAAGTATATCGCGATTTTTTACTCTCTTTAACTCTCTCTGAAAGTATTGATTGACGCTTGTTCACACAGGATTTTTTGATTGAAGCTCCGACGCAGGCATTTGTTACTTTTCTGCTACCTACTATTTTGTGAATTCATATCGTGCTGTGTGCACTACTTTATTTGGGTGTTTCTTTTATTCAGTTGTTGTGTGTGCATAATAATTTTACAAAATGGAAAACAGTAGCGGAAATATAGTTGATCTTTTAGGATTAAAACTGATCACATTAGGAAATCAATACGCCGGAAATTATACCTATTTGAATGACCATCGCATGCAAGTCATAAAAAAACAAAAGAATTAATGAAATTATGGCAGGAACTAAAGAAACTACACCTCTTTTTCACTTCAAAAAACTACCTTTGTTTTCAGTTAACTACTTTTCTTGATATAATTGGCTACTAAAAAGCAGACAGGTAAAATAATGCAACCCTTTGACTGATTGATGCAGGTCTGGAGCTCAATCAAAATTTTGACTGACGAGAGAAGATTTTGGAGTTCATTTTCGCTCTGAGATAAAGTTCATTTTTTTTTACATAGGAAAGCAACAACAAATTTTGATTGATTCAATCATTTGACTGACGTATGAACACCTCCAATGCAATTCAATGCCGTTGCCCAAAATGAACAAATGTAATTTAACGAAGCTGAACGAAACAGCTTGTCCATACGTTTTGTTCCGTAAGAACCGAACTGCAAGCGTCTCAACTCGTCAGACGTTCGGCAAGTTGCAACCGTCTCGTTTCGTCTATTTTGGTTCTGCCTTTACACAGTGTGAAAAGACCTCAAAACAAACACGTTATGCATGACCAAAACGAAGTATGCGATAACTCTTTTAAGAAGATAAGTTATATATGGGCAAATCCGAAAAATGGTCAACTACAGGTGAAAAATTAAAAGTTATTAAAATCTTATAATTTTAGGATATTAACTTGGAGAAATATTTAAATTTTATTTATTTAAGCAATTTGTATATGAATTTATTTAACATGATGATCAAATCGCTCGCAGTGTTTCACAAATGTAGTTTTTCTTCTTAGTAAATGTTTATTAAGTGGTTCATAAATGTTTTTGTTATATTGAAATTATTGAAGTAAGGAAAAACGAACAAATTAAATCTGTTTCTTAATTACTTAATTACTAAGTTACTTAATTACCTAGTATAATCACAATGGAAAAATCTGAAACGTCCGACACCAAACGTCCAAGCAAATAAAATAATTTACTGTGACCTCATTATGCCTTTAATAAAGACGGCGTATGATTTTTCTGAAAGCTTGTTAAATTTATAAAAAATATTGCCTTCTGACTTTTTTTTATACGGCTAAAAAATTCGCAAATCTAGGCATAGTATGAACATAGTGCCAAAATTTCATCCGTTTTGAGAAACATGCGAACGCATGTTTAAGATAAAAACTATGTTAAAAATTTGTATTATAATTATTTACTATATCAATAGATAGCTTTTCGATTATATACACCTATCCCAAATATATCTCTAGATGGTATAAACAATTCTTAAAAGAAGCGTCCGAATGAAACGTCCAACACGCTGCGATTTGTGCATATGGCCACATTTAAACGAAATCTTTTCAGCGCTTTAGATTGATATACTGGCTAGAAAATTAATTTTATAATTACCTACAGAAATACTTAAATGAAAATAATATTTGATGTATTCAAGTTATCGGGACTGAACTTGCTGGTTGAATTTCAAAAAAATTTATGTGCACAAAAAAGTCAATAATTTAATTGCTACAAGTAAGATAGAATTTTGTTAATATCTTTATTAAGAAATAAATTCTAGATTTCTTAACATGCCTATTTAATTCAAGAAAATCATTCTGATTTATTTAAAGAGACTCTATCATTTAAATAAATTCACTTTGTATGGGAGGTAGGCGTAGTTTTCTTCTATTTATTAATCATCCGATTAAATTTTTTATTTGTATCCCTATTCAACTAAACAAAATAAAAATGTATCCAGACAAATGTGTTAGTGGGTGCTGAATGCGTTATATAAGAAAAATCTAATGGAAGAGGTCTAGTTTTTATTTTACCTTAATTAAATTCTTTTTTGAAGTTAACACCCTCAAAAAGATACCAGATCATAACAGTATTTTTACTTACTAACTTGAAATATCCAAAAATTGTGCTCGCTTTAACCAACTGCTTAGAATGTATGTATGTATGATAAAGAACATCTAAATTTTGTGTTGTTCGTTGCATGTTTGCTTTAGTGATCTACCTTTCATTTCTCTACCTGTCATTAACATCATCCTATCGATACACATATTTTGCAACATACCCTCTATCGTTCTTTACATATAATACTAAATATATGTATGTAGGTATACATGACTTAGTCATATCAGTAACTTAATTCTTTAACATTAATGTGCTTCTTTACTTCACAACTAGTTTATAAAAATGTATATTGAAAGTGTTGCTGTAGAGCGGAGAAAATTATACTTACCTGTCGTAAAGGTTAACCGTGATCACAAAGGCCGTTCCTTCGGAGCGAGACTCAATCATTGCACTGCGATTGAGTTAACCTCTGCGATTATTCCTAATGCGAATAACTCGTGCGTGTAATTTTTGATAGCCGGGAATGGCGTTCGCGCCGTCCTGACATCTTCAATACATGAAATATTATTATTTTTAATAATTTAAAAGTGTCGATAACTTTTGCTCTATGTATGTAAAATAAAATAGCTAAAAATAAAAATCAACCGACATTCTTTTGTCGTTATAAAGAGTAAACTATTTGATAATTTGTTTAAAGTGAAGAGAGTTGCCAATTAGGAAATATTTTAATAAATATGAAGAAAATCTAAAATATTGAAAGTGCGTTTAAACGATTGTGTACCACTGAAGTTTTTAATATGACCTCTGATTTCTAATATGAGCTCTGACTAGGAAATTTGGCAAAACCAAATGAAAACCACGCCTTCCTCCTGTACAAGATGACGTCATCTAAACTGTGATATCTTAAAATTCGTCAAAAGTCTATTTATTGGCTTGAAATGTAGCATATAATAGCCTCGCTTTCTGATATAAACTCCGACTTATTATGTTTTCATACTTTCTAAACCATATTTTGCATAGATTGGGGTTTGAACGCTAAAAATATCCCCTTTACAAAAAGATAGGAGTTATATTCGAATGGAACGATATAATAAATAAAGTCTCTCCCTTTTAATCAAAATTACAATTCCTATTACGTATATAATAGAAGTTGGAGGTTTCTAAAATCCAATACTAAAAAAAAATTAACTTTAAACAATTGGTTGCTTGACCACTACGATACCACATCTTAAAACACAATAATCAAACTATACGACCATTTATATCAAATTTGTTAGAAACATTTTATCCTTAAGATCCAATTTTATGTCACGTTATTTTGATTTTTGCTTTTTCTTGATAACTCAAATTGAGTTTTTCGCATTTACAAAATTATGCACGATTAATTTTGAGATTATATAACAGAGAGAACTAAAACCAAAGATTTATCAAGCACTGTCAAGCTCTATTGAATGTTGTGGAGGGTAATATTGATAGATTAATCTTGAATTTCAAAGATGAAAACAAAAATGTTGCATGCAGTATAAAAGTTTGTTTGCTAAACTGTTAACAAATTATAGAAATCTGTCACACTGAATGGATATAAATTTTTCATTTTATTGTTCCTTAAGAGGGGGACGAAATTTATTGGAGTTTGAAAATAAATTCTATCCTCTTTTATAACAAATTCAACTTGTATGCTGTAATGTGTAAGAATTGAACGTGCATTTAATGTTCTTGAAATGTCGGGATTTGAAGCTTTAGCTGCAATTTATAGATTAATATTTGGTATTTTGAATTAACGTAGTCAATTTTCTGCTACAGCTCTTTTGAATTTTTTAGAAATTCATTACACTGAACTAAAAACGTACATGGATTCAAAGAAAAGTTATTAGTTTAATGAATTGGTCGAATGTACGAGGTCATTGGTTCAATGAATCTCTGTTCTTTGATTTAATTAACTTTTTCTTACAGCCAAAGTGTCGATTCTTTAAATCAAAGAACCAGATTCATTAAACTAATGTGAATATAATGAAAACAATGAACTAGTGCATTCAATACAAAAAAAAAGTTGATTAAATCAAAGAAGCAATGCTTTTTCTTTGAAGCAATGACCAGAGATTCATTCAATTTTCTCAAATCAATTCTTTGATTGTTGGCTTCAGTGTAAATATGTTAAATTTATTTTTTAGAGGTATAGAATTTCTTTTCAAATAAAATACAAAGAAAAAAATGAAATAGGCAGTATTTTGGCTTTATTAGTCGGCAAATTTTATTGCATTTAGTGCTTGAGCACAATTTCGCGCATATGGCCACCGCGACTGCGTCTTATGAACACCATCTTGTCTGTACAATTTTGCACCACTTTTTCCAGCATAGCCGAATGTTTTCAAGCGCCCCGCAAAAAGTAGTCTAATGGAGTCAAATCACATGATTTAGGTAGCCAGTTGACAGGCCTTTTTCTTGATATGATTCGGTCACCAAAAGTTCGTGCCAATTAAGGTGGTGATTACGATAACGGTAACCACAAGGTCTGAGTATGCAGTATTAAAGTACTCATAGAGGAAATAAATACACCGAAAGATTTATTGATACATCGGTTAGTTATCGAGTTATCATTAACATTTTAAAAAATGTTTACTCAACGAAACCAATATGGAAATTCAGCTATATCTTTGCTAATATATGTCCGATCTGAATAATTTAGGTGTTATTCGAGAGACAATGAAAACATTTTTAGTATGAAAAAAAAAAAAATTTATTCCCAAATCGGCCACGGTACAGACGGTCTTTCTGCATAATATGTATGTTTTATTTTTGTATAAAATCGTTATGTTCTCTAAAAAAATACGTTATAAAGAGGTAATAAAGATATAATAAGTTGAAAGCTAAAACATTAACCTTTTCTTTTATATTATATTATATTTTAATGTTTTCTTTTATTTTGACCGTTATTCTCTTTGATGTCATATTAAAAAAATGGATCTGCCTTTTACAAATTGTACACTCTTTTTCTAAAAGTCGCAAAACAGATTTTTATATATTCTTATTTTATTTTTTAAAAAAGGGGTCGTTCATTAATTACGTAACATATTTGTGGCTAATTTTAGACCAATTATAGAAGTTTTAGAAAATAATACTAAAAATTGATGAAAAAAGTGTATACACCAAACGAAAGGTTTATGGTTCAGCTTCCACCATGCGTTATCTTTTATGTACTTTTATAATGTTTTTTTCGGAGAATGCGTTTCGGAGAATCATTTCGGAGAGAACGGTTTTATTTAAAAAAAATATATATCATGCCAAAAAATCGTCCGTAGTATAATTGAGTTAAGTAAGAAATTTTTGTTTTATATCTTGTTTTGAAAATATTTAAATTTTTTATCAAATGATATCCAAACTATCCCAATCGGTTAAGTATTTGCAAAGACATAGTGGCTTTCCCATATATACATGGAAGTGGAAGGTTTTTTGAAAAATCGATAACTCTATAACTAATAAATATATCGATAAATGCTTTGGTGGATCTTATTTCTTAATGAATACTTCAAAATGGCATACTCAGATTTTGGGGCCACAATTATCGAGTTCAATAAAGTGATGGTTTCACGCGCTATATGGTTTATTGCACCGTCCTGCTGGAATCATTTAGCACTAAGACGTTTGATATTGACGCGTCGAATCAAAAAGTCGCGAATCATTTGCCAGTAGCTCTCACCATTGACGGTAACTTTGGCTCCATCTTCAGTTTTGAAAAAGTATGGACCAATGATGCCTTCGGCATGCAAACCACACCAGACAGTAACTGTTTCTGCATGTTAGAGAACCTGCAGAGTCTCTTCAGCATTGTTCTCTCCCCAAATAAGGCAACTTTGTTTAATTGTGTACCCGCTTAACCAGAAATGTGCCTCTTCGTTTAAGATGATTTCACGATAAAAATGCGGTTCAACTTCTAATTGATTTTCAGCCCATTCACCTAACCTACGGCACAAACGTTGGTCTGTTGCATGGTACAATGGTTTATAAGGTAGGAGTGACAGTTGTGTTGGCGATTTGGAGTTGTCAAAAACACATTGAAAAAGAGAAAACGAAGAAACAGCAAAACAGATGACAACTTGAACTTTGTTTTGATTTGACAACTCCCGATCGCTGCTCGTAAGATAAAAGGTAGTTGTCAAGGCTAAATTGTAAATTATTGTAACATGGTATGTAAGCTTCAATTCCTTTCATTTTATATGGGTGGAGGCCAAGGTTTTCCTCAAAATCCTTACGAGACATAAATCGATTCATCGTTTTGTGTACACCGAGAAAAACAGCAATAGTTAAATCACCTAAGTCGGCTTGAGTAAAGAGAATTGTATGGAAATTATGCTTATTCACCTAATCAATTTATTGCTTAATACATAGCTTTGAAAGCACATACTTCGATACCCTGCCAAAAAAAAAAATATTTGATTCACCTAAGTCCAAAATCTAAAAATACAAATTGAAAAAAAACTAGCATGAATGGCTTAAGCATAATTTTGAGCTATTTTTAAAAAAAAAACACAGGTGCGTCGTTATACACACGAGGGAAGGATAGATTCGATAATTTAATGGTTTTTTTTTTAAATAAAATTACTTTTAAATTCAAAAATAACATAGAGTAAATTAATAAACACAAGTTAATATTTACACCAGTAAATTTTATTACATTTCATCAACAAAAAGAAAAGAAAAAAAATTTCTGTTCCCGCCGTGCGGAATTGAACTAGGAATTTTTGGTGCCAGTCCATCGCTCTACTCACTGGTCCAAAAAGCCTTGCTAATGGTTGCTGACATAACTGCAGCTATGTTAACAGATGCTGTATTGACAGACGCAGTGTGTCGCAGTATTCTGTTGATAGCCATACAACAAAAATCTATTAAGAGATTATTGTGTTATGTTGCAGCATAGCTTCAGTTGTAATTAATATTGAATCAATCATTTTGCGTAACAAAGGAGTTTGGCTCGGTGCGTAGTGTAGTGACTTCTTAATCGGTGGTAGCGGTGGGTGTAGGTTCAAACCTCCACGGCACGCGAAGGTAAGATTTTTATATTTGATATTTAATTTAATTTAAGAGTATTGTTAAAATAAACACAAGCAGCGAAGAGAAGCCGAGAAGCCATGAATTTATAAGAAAAACGGCGTTGATAAAAAAAAAAATTTGCGTAGCTGCCGATTTCAGTCAAGCAAAGCAAATCACAGAACGGGAGGCGGCTTCAAAAAAAAGGAAAAGAAAAAAACCAAAACCCGGAAAAAAAGTTATGTTTTTGATATTAATTTTTTTCTTTAAATAATGTATAAATTACCAAATACTTTGTTAATTTATCACCCAAATAAAAATTGGCAAGTTAACATGCAAAACTTAGGCGTTTTGATAAAGTACTTGGAGGCTGAAAACTGCCAAAGCCATCTTATAAATTATACAAGGATTTTTTTCAATTTAGCATAAGCTTTTTTCTTGGTGTGTAACCCGCTCAGATGGACGATTATGCGCACCGAAGTGAGGTTGAAGTGCTCTGTAAGATTTCCTCACAAAACCTATATTTTGGAAATAAATTTCCACGATTTGTAAACTTTGTTTCGGTGTACATCTTAGCATGATAAGTTGCCAAAGTATACTGAACATAAATGTCAAACACATGTGTTTACTTTGACAACTGGTTTGACAGCTATCATTCTGGGAAAATCTATATCTTTAAAAAACCACCCTTTATGTACATATGTCAAGTTCAAAATATGCAGTTTTACCTGAAAGTACTGTCAGTTTTTTTTTCAAGAATATTTTCAATACATTGTCTGTTACTTTTTAGGTTTTAATTTAACTTAAGGTTTGGGTTTTAATTTAACTTTAATTTAATATTAAAGTTTAAATATTTGTAGTTCTGTACATGACTGTTAATTCATGTTGCTCCCTTCTTTTTCTATTAATGTGATTCATGTATTGACAATGCATGATGGGAATATCATATTATCTATTTCATAGTATTATCTCCCAACCACACTCTTTCTCCCTAACAATTTCTTCTACGTTTATCATGACATCATTTCTCTGAGTAAATCTTAAATCATTCCACTTGCAATTTAATACCGTGGCGACCCAACTTTACAACAATGATTAATGTTTATCTTGTGTGCTTGCATGTGTTTGAGGGGGTAAGAAACCCCTAACCAACACACACATACACACTGGTAACACTTAGAGTGTACTCTATAATTTGCTTTATTGATTTAAATTTGCATTATCATAGAATAATGCCACACATGGGAATTCAATAATTAACTTAACTCAGTGCTGAGTTTGCCATATTTTGCTGACTATAAAAAAATTGTCAGCAAAAAATTAAATATTTGTTAGTTAAATCAAATCAAATTATATTAAAGTTTTAGACAAAGTAAATTAACTTAAATGAATATTAAAGTTATACTATGGAAAAAGTAAAATATGTCAAAAGCTTGACATCAATTATATCGCCAACTCATGGTACACCGTTGATATTTTTTTTCAAACATATGTATATAAATCCAAGGTTGATTTATAAGGTTGTCGCAAGGGAGAGAGCGAGTGCCCATAATTGTCAAATCGAAGTTGACATCTCATAGAAAATCTGCAAGTGCTCTCTATTATCATCCGTTTTTCTTTCGTAGCCATTCGCAAAATTGGCTGGGTTTGACAATTATGGGTACTGAGAAGAGAGTGCGATCAGCCCTGCGACAACCTTATAAATCAACCTTGTATAAATCTAAAAGTTTACTGTGCTCCATCTCATTGGCTAATTGATTGGCTCATTGTTGGTGTTTAAAATAAATTCAATTTAAATATCTTTACCATTGAGCAGTCAGTTTGCGTAGCCAAAAAAAAAAAAAAAAATACCAATCCCGTGTAGGTAAAATTGTTAACCCTTAAAAGCCATACTGGTGCGAATTCGCACTATTGAAAATTTTAAACTGCTGACATTTTTTTCTATTTGCTCTAGAGTTCTAAATCAGGAACGACAAAGGTCTCTAACGTTTTTTTACCTCTGAAATAGTTGCTGGCAAAAATCAGCCAGAGATAAAAATCAGCAAATATATCAGCTCAATTTTTTTAGTAACCTGAAAGTACGCTATTAGAACGACAAAATCCATGTATTTTGTTTTTATTTATGATCAATGCAAAATAATAGGAAATTTTTTTTATAAATACTTTTTTATTTTTTAAAAATGTCTCAGTGGGAATTTTGAAAAGAAAAATTATTTTTCTACTAAAAAAAAATACCAATGGATTCTTCGTAAGACTTTCTTTTTTATAGTTCTTTATACCGCATAAAAAGTTAAACTTCCTTTTTTGTTTTTGCCAAATTATTAGCAATCAAACCCCGTTTTAGCGAATTTGCACTAGTATGTCATTTAGGCTAAATTATGTGTAGCGCGTCATTTAAGGGTTAAGAAAAAAAAATCATGACTCCGCTGTTGTCAAGCATTTGTTTATTATTTGTGGAACGCTTAACGTAAGCATTTTTGTAGCTTGTGGATCTAAGTTTCAGCCGTTGCAATTTTCAAATATTTTTGGTGGAAGTAAGTGGATCTTATCACATTTGTATCTAGTATTGCCAGAAATTTTGGAAGGCTGTAACTTAAACTGATTAAAAATAAATAAAAAAGAGCTAAAAAATTACATTTTTTCAATAAAAACATATATTTTGTTTTGTTTGCATTAAACATACAGGTACATATTCTTAAGTAAGGATAGAAAAGGAAATTTTAATCAATAAAACAAAAATTTTATTCCACAATCAGAAAAAGGAATTCGTAATTCGTAAACAACAAAGGGAGTCGGCAAAAATTTTTGCTCGATTTTTTTTTTGCATATTTTTATAGGTTGGATATTTGAGAATATCGTCCTAAAAGGGTTTTTTGATATTCGAAATTTTTTAGATCTGGCCTTTTTTGTCCAGCAATGTTTTCGCCAAAATGCGATTTGCTTAATTTTTGAATGCAACGGTTTGAAGCAACCACCGAATTTCGTTCAACGCGTTCTTTAGAAGGTAATAACGTGTTTGTATACGCATTTTAAAAATAAATTAATACACATTTTAGAGCTTAGATATTCGAATGTTGGCAGCGTTTAGTTCACTTTGAATTGAGTTATAAACCGGACGCGCGCGTGCATACAGTTTTGAAAAGTACAGTTTTGATAAAAATTTTTGTTTGTGCTAAAGACAATGGATAGAAAAAGTAATAGAAATAAAAATAAAAAAAGAAACACTGGCAATCCAAAAACTCGTCCCTTGAAACGCCAGTTTCGTGGTAACCAACACGAAAGAGATGAGGACACCGAATTCACAAGTACATCGGCAAAAAAATTTAAAAATAATGGAAACGAAGACATAAGCATTGACAACAAAATGAAAAATTGCATTTTGGAGTTTTATACAGTTTTCTAAAAGAACGTTTTAAAAGGTCCGAGGCCAGAGCTCTGGCAGCATCAAAAGAAGGTAGAACTGCGCGAAGAGCACAAAGAGCCGCTGAGTCCTCATTTTTTTGATGAAGAGGAAGAAGTTATTTATGGGGCTGGCATTGCAGATTGATATATGTAAGTATTTAGAAAAAAAATGTTTTATTGCCTAAAATTTTCTTTGAGTTTTTTCAAAATCACGTTTTTGAACTTCGAAGTCACTTTTCTCTGGTTCTACTGAACCGATTTTGATAAAACTAAGTGCAATAGACGCAGAATTAGCGAATTTCTGCCAAACTGCATGCTCAAATTTTTAATTTCAAATAATTTTTTGATGCAAAAAAATAACTTCAAACTTAAACGCGTTCATCTCGAAACCACGTTTTTCGAGCTTGCGGCCCAGATTGCGTCCGTAGTTCTGAACCGATTTTGATAAAACAAAGTGCAATCGACGCAGAATTGTCACCATTTTAGTCCTTACCTCAATCACAATTTTAAACAATTTTATACTATTTTTTTTCACACTAAACTAAAAAGAAAAGACCCAAAATCGGTTTTTCATTTTTCAATGACCGCCATTTTTTAAAAAATAATCGCAAAATTATGAGTGAGGTAGGGACCAGAATTACATCTGTACTGAATCTAACACCGTTTACTTTTTCCATTTCAGATCATTCAGACCTCGAACTAAGGAACAAACGTTTTTTATTTAATTTAATATGTTCTTAATACAATAAAAAAAACCAGAATTTAAATAACTCTTTGCGTTTTCAAAAGAGAAGTTTTTCAAAAAGGGTTCAAAAACAGCCTTCCAACCATGAATACTCCCTTAAACATGCAGGTACATATTCTCAAGTGAGGATACAAAAGGAAATTTTAATAAATAAAACAAAACTTTTATTTCACGACCAGAAAAAGGAATTCGTAATCCGTAAACAATAAATATAACTTAAGGGGAGGTTCTAGTAGAAATCGATGGAAAATTTTTACTTTTGTTATTTACTTTATTTTCATCCTTAGGATCTTGAAAATATGTAGTCAAAAGGATTTTTCACTATCTAATTTATTTTACGAGTCATAGCGTATTAGACGAGAGAATGTGTCGGCCGAAAAACAGGCATAAATGCGCGCTCGGAGCGGTTTCGAGGGACGGGCATTTTTGACTACCTAAGCGGTGTATCTAGTACAGGTAGTAAGTTTGTGACTGTCTCAAAGTATTTCTGTGCATTCCTCTCTATTGTGTGCTCGTACCCTCGGAAATGATCGGCCAGCTCGGCCTCGAAAGAAGAATTCCCCCCGTTATGATCCCGATAAAATAGAAGCGGGAACTGAGTATACTAGTACTTCAGCGAACAAAATTAAAGACACGAATTACGACGACGTCGAAATTGATGGTAGTCATAATAACGTGATTATAAATTTTGTGGCCTCGGACTCGGATTACGGTCGATCAAAACTTTATGTTCCCTAATGGCTTTATGTTCCCGAACTGCTTGCAGGCTTTGCAAATGGAACGTACTTTACATTTATTACTAATCTTCACGAGGCATCAAAGAGTACATTCGAAGGTATACAACGGAAAACAATTGCTGATGAAAGACAGAAGAACGTGGAAGCGGGAAATGAAGAAACATATTTGAGCGTGTCGGGCGACGGTTCGTGGAAAAAACTTAACTTTTCGTCGTTATTTGGAATTGTAACGCTGATCGGAAAATATACGCACAAAGTGTTGGATTTTGTTGTAAAGTCGTCATTCTGCTAAAGCTGTAGCAACCGGGCCAGCAAAAAAGGAACTAATGAGTACGATTTGTGGTATGAAACTCATGAAAAACATTGCAGCGTAAATCACACTGGAAGTGCTGGTACGATGGAGATAGATTGTGTGAAGGAAATGTTTTGTCGATCAGAATCGCACGACGTGAAATATGCTTCACATATCGGCGACAGTGACACAAAAACTTTCCAAGCTCTCCTCAACTGTGACTCTTACGACGACCTTATTGTTCAGAAGAAGGAATGTATAGGTCACGTTCAGAGCGAATGGGCAAAAGTTTGCGCGCAGTCAAGAAACAACACAAAGAATTTGGGGGTAAAGGCGCAGGAAAATTGACGCACAAATTAATAAAAGATTTGACTTTGTACTATAGACTTGTCATTAGACGACACCCTTATTCGGCCGAAGAGATAAAGAAATCTGTGTGGGCAACGTTCGATCACAAATGTGCGTGTTGCAGAAGCCAAGAATGAACTCGCCGATTTCCACCATGAACCTGCCCTTCAAAAATTGGTTCAAGAAGCAATTCGACCCGTTTATGAAGCTCTTTTAAGTGATAATTTACTGCAAAGATGCACAGGTAGAAACACGAAAAACGACAATAAATCTTTTAACTCTTGCCTGTGCAAACTGGTCCCCAAACACCTTTATTGTGGCGAACAAACTATCAGAATAGCAGCATATATATATTTTTCGGCATCTTTAATGATGACTATTCATCCATATTGTGGCGTAGTGGGTAGAGTGTGTGACTCTTGCGCCAGAGAACCCAGGTTCAAATCCTCCATCCGACACAGAAAGTTTTTTCAATTGAATTAATTTTTCTGTTCGGCCGTCACCTCTCTGCAGACAATCGCAAACCTCAGAGAGTAAAAACTGCCATGAAAAGCTTCTTGAGAACATAAGTCGTTCGGAGTCGGCGTAAAACATGTAGGTCCAGTTCTCGATCCTTTGTGTGCAAACATTTCACATCACACACAACACAATTGATCATAAGAAGCTCGGTCAAAGTCCTTTCAAGGGCTGAAATGGCCATTTCGTTTTTTTTTTTTTATTCATCCATATTAAAAACATGCAGACATTAGGAATCGTCATCGGGACAAACTGCGTAAACTTCGCTGCAAAGACTGACGACCGGCGTGTGAAGTCAGCGGAGGAGAATCCCTCGGAGCTTGCAAAAAAAGCCAGAATTGAAAAACTTGGCGCCCTGGTGCAGCAAAACATGCTCTTTTGGGATGAGGAAGGGACCCTGTATGGTGCTGGAATAGCTGATTAGATGTAAGTGTCAAAAAAAAAAACATTACTTACGGTTTTTTTTTTGTCAAACTTTAAATGCGTTTTTCTCGAAACAAATTTTTTCCGAGCTGCACACTATTCCGCATCAATGACTTGATCGATTTCGATGTTTGATGGCTCAACTTAAAGCTTATTCAATTTAGGGCGCGTTCAGGAAAGGTTTTTTTCCAATTTATTAACATTATTTTTTTAACTTTAAAGCAAAAGAAAAAGGAGGAAAAACAGGGTTTTTATCAAAGGGCCGCCATTTTTTTGAAAAAGGGTTTTATTAAAATCGGAAATTTACAATGCCCCCAATTTCATCTAGGTTAATCATTTTTACATCGTACAGCTCACATCAGCTATCGCCGCGCACGGCTTTGATCACCGAGACCTTCAGCCGCGATTTTTAATTATTGTTCATCGAAAAAATTGTATAATGTTCTTGAAGTATACACAAATAAATGCCACAAAAGATTTTTTTAAAAATATTTACGTTCGCCCAAAAATAAAAAAATCCTGAAATTACGTTACGTTTCTACTAGAACCTCGTCTTATCGACTAAAGTAAGACACTGAAAAAAATCGACATGTTTTAAAATTTAAGACAATGTTTCCATGTCACAAGTGTTCTTTTATATTAAAGTTTAGAATATTTTATGCACATGTTGATATTTGGACAAAATTTGCTTTGAGTTATTTTTTGATTACATATTAGGGGTATTCACGATGTGATGTATTTGTGATAAATTTTGTACAAAATTTCCAATATTTACAACTAATTGTGAGCGAACCTTCAATAAAGTTTTGTATTTTTAAACTCTGCTAATTTGTGTATATACTTTTGTTTGGAAATATAAATTTAAATGCGTACAAAATAATGGAAAAATTTGAACGAAACATTAATAATATTAAATTTTTTTAAATAAACTCACATCGCAGTCGGTAGCTTCCTCGATGTTGATCACATACCCACCGAAATTTACCAAGAATACATTAGGGCTTTGTGGTTGTATTTTTGGTACAGGGTTGTATATTGAACACTGTGTATTTTGTTTTTGTAATTTTACAAAATTTACTATAAATATCAAATTTATCAAAAATACACAAAACAAGGGCAAATACACCACATCGTGAATACTCGTATTGTGTTAAAAAAAAATAAAAACAAATTTCGTCAAAATAACACCATATACCCGTAGCTGGATTTCCAAAAAGTTAATGATAATAGTTGCCGTTATCGGTTATTGTGCTTGGCACGTTCATAAAAACGACAGTGACAATCGTCGCTAAGGCGTTTGGGAATCTCGTATGGTACATTAAAACTCCAAAATTTGATAAAAAAAAAACACTAATTCCCGTATGATACTTAATTTTTTTTGTCCAATTATAAAATCTGAAAACAAGTGGCGCGTGGGCAGGACAGACATATATCGTAAGAAAAGGATAAACCTTGTTACTTTTTTATATCTGGTGTTTTTAAGAGCAGCTGCATTAAATAAATTAATATTAGCTACATACATCACTTCCAATTCAGTATACATTTATATTCAATAGTTTTGTTTACTCTAAAAATGTCAAATTAATTATTAACAGCACAGTAAATATTTAATAGAAACTTAACGAAGAACGAATTGAAAGAAACGGCAAAAAAATTGCAAAAAAAATACAGTCCGTCCTACAAATTTTTCTCCAATTTGTACCATATACGTACTCACTCACACCAATTGAATCCACGCATTCGTGATATTTGAACTGCTCTAGTTATAATTTTCAATGATCAATTTAATTAAGTATCATACAGGCTTTAATTAAGTTTGGTTGGCTCGATTTGACAAAACAATGAGCAATTTAATGAAGTATCATACAGGCTTAAAGCCGTCATTGAAAATTAAGCTAGAGCAGTTCAAATAGCACGAATTCATAGATCCAATTGGTGTGAGTGAGTAAGTATATAGTACGAATTGGAGAAGAAAATGTGGGACGGACTGTATTTTCAATGCATTGTTTTTGCCGTTTCTTTCAATTCGTTCGTCGTTAAGTTACGATCAAATATTTACAGTGAAATATTTTGCTATTAATAATTAATTTGATATTTTTAGAGTAAACAAAACTATTTAAGAAAATTGGATGCTGAATAGGAAGTGATGTGCGTAGCTAAAATTAATTTATTAAATGCAGCTGCTATGTAAAACACCAGAAATAAAAAAAAAATTACTTCTATTATTCTTACAAAATATGTCTTTCCCGCCCATGCGCGGGCGTTCAGATTTGTTTTCAGATTTTAAAATTGGACAAAGAAATGAAGTATCTTACGGGCTTAACAGTTTCGGATTATGAAAAAAGTAAGCAATTTTCTAAAGTTAACAACTTGGACCCTTTATTAGATATTAACATACATTTTTTTAAAAAATTTGTACACGCTTGAAGAAAAAATAAAAAAATAATTTTCATAATTTGCAAACTTAGCAGTTGGCAACTTTAAAATGTCAGTTAATTTAAAACCTTGCTCAATACAGAGGATGATCCACACTCCACATCCATTCACACGCACACAGTAGCGCAAGCTCTTTCGATCCACACGAAACCGCTCAGTTTTGTCGCTCAGTTAATTACGCACAAAGATCTGTTTTGTGCCCTTGTGGAACGCAACTCTTTTTGTTCAATTCTTTTTGTTGTTGTTGTAGCATATGCGCTGATCTACAACAAAAGCAACCAAGAAACTTAACAATAACACAACAGCAACAAAGAAAAGAAGTTTGCAAATTGCGTTGTACGTTAAATTAACCACTCTTATTTCTTTCATTTTCTTATTGTGATTTTTGTTTCATTGCAATTGAGTATAAAACCGAGGCTGCTCAAGTGATCCACAATTATTTGATATCGGTGTGGCTCGTGAAGAAGTTCTTCGGTTCGTTCCTGGAATAAAAATCACTCGTACAAGCAAAGATTTCTACCTGCTTTGCTCCGTTCGTTCGGTGTTTTTCTTTTTATTTCTTGTGAGAAATATTGTCTCTGTTTGACAAATACAGTTAAGTGCATGTAACAAAAAAAAAGAAAATTCAAATATAAATTGCAAGTTTTGTAAAAAAAAATTATAGAACAATAGTAGTTCAACGTTAAGATTCAAATTTTGAAATTGTGATTTAAAGTGATTTTCTTGTGAAGCATTGTGGAATATAACATAGGATTTATTTTGTGGTGAGATTTTTTATTATATTTTTTATTTATATATATATATATATTATAATATATATAATATATATATATTTTATATTTTTTATTTATACTTTGATGAAAATTGTTCTGCACTTGAATGCTTTTGTTGTTGTTGATGCTTGCTTTTTTCACTTCTCTCTTTTTATAGCACTGTAAAATTTAATCATCCTTTTCTTAATGTAGCTTACACATTAACTCGTGTCACACAATACATATGGCAACACGAACCTGTGTGAAGCAACCAACGTTCAACTTCTAGAACATGTGTGTCACGCATCGGCTTGTTTATGTTATGTTTTTCAACATTATTCTATCACGTTGGCAACTAAGTAGTTGCGGACTTTTTTTAGAAATTATAAGACAATTTTTTTCATGGAACTTTATTCTGTAATGTATTGCCCATTTTGAGCAATAACCTTTTGCCATCTTTCAGGCAGCATCATAATTCCACGTTCATAAAACTTTTGGTTTTTATCAGCAAAAAAACTGAACCAGATACAATTTGACATCATCATTATTGAAATTTTTACCATTCAAGGAGTTTTGCAAAGATTGAAATAAAAGGTAATCAGATGGTGCAAGGTCAGGACTATATGGTGGATGTGGCAAAACATCCCAACCAAGCTCCAATAATTTTTGCCGAGTGACCGAAGATGTGTGTGGCCTTGCATTGTCATGGTGGAATACAACACTTTTGCGATTTGTCAATCCGGGCCGCTTTTCTTCAACTGCATTGTTCAATGTTGTTAGTTGTTCGTTCGGTTGGGTGGTAAAAGTTCAAAGTAGACAATTCCTTTGTAATCCCACCAAACTGATAACATAACTTTCTTTTGATGAATATCAGCTTTTGATGTTGTCTGAACTGGTTCACCTGGCTTGCTCCACGATCTTTTCCGATTGACATTGTTGTAAACAACCCATTTTTCATCACCAGTTATCAATCGTTTTAAAAAGGGATTATTTTCATTACGTTTCTTTAACAAATCGCAGATGTTAATGCGTTGTGTTTAATGATTTTCTTTCAATTTATGAGGAACCCATATATCGAGTTTTCGTACATAGCAAAGTTGTTTTAAGCGATTTTCGATGCATGTATGTGATACATGAAGCTTCTCTGCAATCTCACGTGTTGTACTGTGAGGATCCCAATCTATTATTGTTTTGATTTGGTCGTCATCAACTTCAACTGGACGCCCAGAGCGTTTTTCATCCTTGAGTCAAAAATCGCCAGAACGAAATTTGGCAAACCAATTTTGACATTGCCGTTCTTTTAAAGCTTCGTCGCCTTAAACAGAACATAACTTTTTGTGAGCTTGCGATGCGTTTTTTCTTTTCCCGAAATAAAAGAGGAAAATATGAAGAAAATGTTCGTTTTGATTTTCAATTTTTCAACAGACGCCAAACAAAAACTACACAATTGATCAAAAAATTTTTTTTATTGATTGACAATTTAAGTACCAACTATCAAATAACAAAATGTGTTTGATATTCCGATTACGTCAGCAAACCTAAACATTCAACTAAAGCCATCTATGAGTGAAACACGCAATTACTTAGTTTCAGATATCAGATTCAAGATTAACTGATTAATCAATTAATCAGTTTTCTGATTAATTAGAATGCTGATTAATCGATTGATTGGGATTATGATTAATCATTTGATTTGTGATAAGTTTGTTGCGGCCGTGACGCAGTATGTAGAGTGTGTGGCCCATACGCCAGAGAACCCTGGTTCGAATCCCACCTGACACGGAAAGTTTTTTCAATTGAATTAGTTTTTCTGTTCGGCCGTCACCTCTCTGCAGACAATGGCAAACCTCAGGGAGTAAAAACTGCCATGAAAAACTTCTTCGCTCTCGCAGAGAGTTCATTTTTTTAAGCAGGGAAAACGACATATTTGAATTTATTCAACCATTTGATGATCGTGTGAACATAGCCAAAGAGAGTACAACCAGCCGCGATGCTACATTCTTTTCAGTAGGGGGTTCAGACGATACTACATGTTGTCACGCATGGTAGGACAAATCAGGTATTTGACCGTTCGAACGGTAATTTTTGATTTTAAGGCCATCACACCAGGCTGGAAAACATCTAGTATTGTCTGAATTCCCCTATTGTACCATAGACCCTACCTTATAATTTTACCACGGCTCCACAGATCTTTTTTTAAAACAAATTAGTTATTGTTTTCTTTAGGGACTTTTTTAACTACTTTTTTGAACTTGCTTGTTCTCCCTTATTTCTTTGTAGCACTTGAGCACACTTGAGCTTCGCGTTGGATCGCATTGCCTTTCTTTGTGTTTTTGAGTAGTGTGCTCTTGATTTTAACATTTTTTTTTATTGGTAAAATTATGTATGGGTTCTATTGGAGTACAATGGAGAACAAAGACATTTTTCACTCATATGCATTGAATTAAAATTAGAGTTGCCAAAGTATGTTTTTTAAAATGTCACTTTAATATTTAAAAATAGCGTAGATATATTTATTTTATTAAAATTTGGTGAAATATTTAATTGATTTTAAGATTATTATTAACTCTTTCATGCCCACAACTATTTTTATAAGGAGGATAAAAAAGCTTCATTGTTTTTACTCAAGCTTATGCAAAAAACTAACGATTTCATTCTCTATCACCATTTTTATTAAAATTTCTTGAGAACAGTAGTTGATGAAGAAATATGAGGTATGGCAAAGTTAAAGCTATAATTATTATAGCAGAACTACAGCTCATGATATTATTAGACAGGTAGCCTTGACAACTGGCTATTTTCTCAGAGCGCCGACCATCAATTGTCAAAATCAATACAAAGTTTAACTTGTCATCTGCTTTCTGTTAATTCAATTTCTCTTTTTCGTTGCGTTTTTGACAAATAATGGTCGGCAAAAGAAACTACCTATAGATTATTATATCATGCTACAGCTCGTTATAATACGCAGAAAATAAATGCATAGCTGTAGCCGTTGTTACTGTTTGTGCAGAATTTAAGTCGAGATCAAAAAATATGTTTCGTGTTTGTTTGAAAATAATGACACCTCTCAAGTGTGTTTGCTTGAAAAAAAAGCTTAGGTAAAAGATCAAAATGCAACCAGAATTAAATTAAATAGTTTTACTTTTTAATTCGAAAAAGTTTTAAAACTGATAAGTCAGAAAATAAAAAATGCACAGCTTTTTCTCATGGCCTCAGTTCCCATATGGAATTTTCTTTGAATAAAAATTATTATGAATTGATAGTTGAAGAGATATTTTTTATTTTTGAAAACAATATTACTTAGAACTTATAAAGTTTCAAATTTAAGATATTAAATTCTTACTTTTGAACACTTGACTTTTAAGACAAGAAAACACTTTTATAATGTTACTACATTCTATAATTTTTCTTTTTATTTCCAGCTCCTTTTCAATCTGATTTTTGATTCTTTGCCCAATATTTTTTGTGATTTCTAAACGAAAAGAAAATATTTTTAGTTTTTATTGATAAAAAGAGATCAGTTATTTAAAAACAAAACAACAAAATGGTCAGACCCGAGGAAAATATTGCCGCCACACCGTCTGAATTGGAGTCAACAGAAGGTAATTTTAGTTAATTTTTAATTTATTATTACTTTTCAGTATATTTTCAAATAAATTGATAACAATTAAGTTCAACGTTCATATAAGTTCTTAAATTCAGTATATAGCCATGGTCACATTAATAAAAAATCACATTTTTTAGTACTCTCAAAAGTCCATTTTATTTTACAATTAAAGTTAAAATCTTTTGTTTTTTTAAGCGAAAAAACTTTTTTTAAAATCATAGCTTCAGAAAAACAGAAAACTTAAACAAAACTAAAACCCAATGCTGCATTCAAAAATTCAAAAAGTGGTATATTTTTGTCATCTGTAAGGTTAATATTGAAGTTTCCACTTATTATCATAGGCACATCATAAAAGGAAAAATCAAATAAAGAAAAAAGAAACAGTATAGTGTACTCAGTAAAGTGAAAATTTTGTCTGTATTAACTCTCTTCTAGAAAAAAAAAGATTTTGTTGTAAGAGACACATAGATAAAGTGAGAAAGAGAGAAAGACAAAGAGAGAGAAGGAGAGAGGGAGAGAGAATCTCAAAAGATATACAACAGAAAATTAAATAAAAAATATTCTGTTTTTTCAATATTTACACTATAAGTGACGTGTGCTTCAATTGGTAATATTGATATTTATGGCTTGTGATAACTAATAATGAGATAACGTGAAATTGCATCTATTGTAGTTCACTGGATTTTGTTGTTAATTCGTTGGGATTGTTTCGTGAAGAAAATTAGTTAGCGATAACGAATCATCTGATGCAAAATTTACGTTAAAGTCTTCCCCGACAATCATAGGGATTTTATCTTCGCTTCTACCAAGAGCATCAACAACTGTTTGACTGTATTTCAGTAGGGAACGATGTTTGAAATAAAAACATTTAAAGATGGCGGATAGTATTGCCACCTGATTTTTTTGAATTTGTACAAACTCGAATAGAAAATTACATTTAATATTATATTTAATATTATAACTTTGATGTAAGATTCGAAATCAAATCCGTTGTCAGAATTTCAAAATTACAAGTATTCGCAAAAATACAAAACAAAAAGACTAGGTGACCCCTAGAACTGTTATATGATGTTTAAAACTTTTAAAAATAAATTTAATTAGATGGCAATTCTATTGTAAAAAAATTACATAATTTTTAAATTCTGACAACCGACTCGAATTCAGCAGCCAATTTTTACCTAATATTCGCCCCAGAGCCTTGTACGAACGTTCGTTCGTAGAAAAATAGAAGAATATTTTGTTTGTTCCTTCGTTCGTAGAGAAATAAAATTAATATTTCGTCTTTCGTTCGTGGAAAATAGATGTTTGTTCGATCGTTCGTAGGAAATTTATGTTCGTTCGTAGAAAATAGTTGTTTGTTCGTTCGTTCGTAGAAAATTGATGTTCGTTTGTAAAAAAAAAATGTTCGTTCGTTCGTTCGTTCGTAGAAAATGTATGTTCGTTCGGTCGTTCGTAGAAAATAGATGTTTTTGTATGGGGACCCAAAGAAGGGTGGTAGATGGGGAATAGATGTGTTGGGAACAAATATTGAGGGGCAAAAAATAATAGGACCAGTTCATAGTTCAGCTACCGCCGATATAAATTATTTTCGACAGTTTTTGTGTTTTTCGTATGAGGACCCAAAGAATTATGGCAAATTGGGGGTAGATATGTTCGGAAAAAATGTTGAGGGGCAAAAAATAAAAGGACCAGCTCATATACTGGACCCCTCTAGGAGTTCAGCTACGGCCGATATAAACTGTTTTCGACCGTTTTTATGTTTTTTGTATGGGGACCCAAAGAGGGGTGGCAGATAGGGAATAAATGTTTTCGAAAGAAATGAAAGACCAGCTCCTCTGTTATTTTCGACGTTCATTAATGATATTGTTGACTGTTTCTCCTCATGTGAACATCATATATAAGCGGATGATATCCAATTGTATAAGCTCTTTCATAAATCAGCTAAAATCTCAGCATCAAATGAAGTTAACCTAGTCTTAAACAGAATTTTTCAATGGACAACAGAAAATGGACTAAGACTTAATCCAATTAAAACTAAGGCTATGTTTATTGATAGACGTACAACCTTCGAGGAACGCCCTCCACTTTTTCTCAATAACTCCTCTATGGAGTATGTCGAAAACTTTAAAAATCTAGGAGTATATGTAAATAATAATTTTACGTGGAACACTTACATCAACAGAGTAGTTGGAAAAGTTTACGGTGCTCTGCGTGGTCTGAGTCCTACGTCTAAGTATCTGTCTAACGAAGTAAAGCTTAGACTCGTGAAGTCCTTCATTTTGCCAAAAATTCTGTATAGCTGTGAGCTCTTTTCGAATATGGACCAGGAGTCAAATCGGAAACTAACGGTAGCCTACAATAGTTGCGCAAGATTCATATTTAACTTAAATAGACAAACTCATATCTCCGCCTTTAAAAATCAGATAACAGGTTGCTCGTTGAACAGCTTTTTAGATTATCGCACCATATTAATGCTCTACAATATAATTAAAACTAAGGCACCAAATTATCTATTTGAAATAGTAAGATTCGCTAGATCGCAAAGAACTGCGCAACTCATCTTACCATCTCATAAATATCTAACTACCTCCCGTCATTTTTTTGTTCATGCGATAAATTTTTAGAACACGCTTCCCACCAAGTTAAAACGGCTCGACAGCGCAAACACTTTCAAACATGAACTTTTTCTTCACCTTTCTAGATCTCAATAACTTTTTTCCAGTTTCTACTATACGTACATTTTCTTTAATCTTAAACTTAGCTTATGCCAATGTTCAAATCATTGGTACTTATTTATTTTTCTTATAGTTAATTTGATATTCTATTATTTTTATTTTATTCTAAATCATATTTGTTATTAAATCATTATTTTTAAATCATATTTGTATTCACTGTATTGATGTTATTTAATGTTTGTACAACTTAAAAAAGAGAAATCTTATTTGTACCATGTATACCTACCTAAATAAATAAAATAAATAAATAAATATATTTAACCCCTATAGGAGTCCACCTACGGCCTATATAAGCTATTTTCGATAGTTTTTATGTTTTGTTTGTTCGTTCGTTCGTAGAAAATTCATGTTCGTTCGTTCGTTCGCAGAAAATTGATGCTCGTTCGTTCGTAGAAAATAGTTGTTCGTTCGGTCGTTCGTTCGTTCGTTCGTAAAAAATCGATATTAAAATTTTGTTCGTTCGTTCGTTCGCAGAATTTTTCTACGAACGAACAAATGCAAATATTATGTTCGTGCAATGTTCTGGTTCGCTCCAGCACTGAATTCGTAAAAATAAAAAATTTAGTTAGCAAGCCTATTCGCCATTTAAAATTTTAAAATTCTGACGTCAGAATCGATATCAGCGACCTCCCTAAAACTCTTAGAAAATTTTGAATACTCGTTAAAAAAGTTATTAGGTGGCAGTAAAGATTGTAAAATTTAGGTGGCAATCCACCGAAATCAATCGAAATTAAATCCGTAGTCAGAATATCAAAATTAAAAGGATTCGCAAAAAAAAACAAAACGAGGTGGCAATCTATCCGCCATCTTGAATTTTTAAATTCTTACATTAGATTCGAAACCAGTTATCCCCTAAAACTGCCAACCACGGTGTTTGCACGTTTTACTTATTTTTTGCATGTTTATAAACAAAAACGTTTTACTTTTTTGTTACATGTTTATAAACATCACGTATGTGCTTTGAAATTTTTCTCTCATTACAAATTGTCACATCGCCGCCTAAGAAGTTTCACTACAAAAAATTTGGTCACAGTACATACCACACACTAATCTATGGAATTACTTTTGTTCCAAGTAAAAAAATTATGTTTTGTATTTGGCAAAGAAAACTTCCTTATGCAGAATTCGTAGAATTTTTAAATGACATGGGATTATTTTAATGAAAATCTTTTCGGGTTACTGCTTTCTCCTTAATCCTTATGTATTGATCTCATTGTCGATCGCATTAGCAAACTGATGAAATTCAAAATACGTGGTTTTTTAAAATGAAATTATAAGTGAAATTTAACGTAAAAAATAAATTTTTATTTTTCCCAGCGTTTATATAAATTTTTATAGAAAATAACAAACTACAAACATGTAATAATCACTCCTAAGAGGAAATGAACTCCTTCCACCGTCGTCTATCTTGACCTCTTGCCACGTTCGCATGGCTTGGCACTCAACATTTACGTAATACTGGAACGCCCTGATCTCCGTGAATCTTGTGGATTCCATTCGAAGGCTATTTTAAAAAGGTCATTGTCATCTTTCCGTAGAGTCCAATTCAACGCCACTTTTCTCTTCTGATTTCTATATTCTAATAAATATATTGAATTAAGCCAAAAGAATATTCGAAATATATTTCATAAAAATGGAAATCCCTAAGATTTAATTTGCAAAATATGGTAATTTTATAAAACTTCTCCCTTTTTCATGTGTTATAAAAAAGACTTACTTTAACTTCTAGTAGCCTATTCCCAGCTGCTACTATGTCAATACCCTATAAAAGTAATCCAAGCTAACCTCTAATTCTACAAACTCTTATATTGTTTAGCTGCGGAACAAATACGTACTAACTTGGTATACTTTGCATTTTTATTTCTCCTACAAAAGGCATAGAAAATTAAAAAGGAAAAAAGAAACAATAAAGCAAAAAATATTTTCATACCATTTTAATACCACTTTAAAGCTCCAACTATGTTTATTATTGCAACGTCGTGTCTGAAGTTACCTACTTTTCTATAACCATAAAAGCACAAAATCTTCTCGGCTGACATCATAGCGATTATAGCGAAAGAATGCAAATTTTGTGCCGCAATTTTGCTGAACTCACTTACTTTTCATTCCCCGCACTTCCTCGCACAAATGGTATTAAATGGCATTTCTTTTTTTTTTTTTGTACAAATTCACCAAAGTATCATATTATTGCTCTACCTTTCTCTATCTTTTACTCACTCACTCACTCCCCCACGCCACATTCGGTTTTATAATATTTTCTATGCTCATCTCCTCTAATCACTTCATTTCACTACTATTATCCATATACGTAGTACTCATTCACTATGCTTAGTAGCTGCAAAGCTGCTTTCTTTCTTTTCCACAAACCTTAGTTTTTAATCTTCAACTCATCATGGCTGCATTTGATTTTTACTCCCTTTTTCTACTACTCATCGTATGGCTGCTATTATTTTATTGTGTGGCAGTCGGTTTTTTTATATTTATTTTATTTTAACGTTTTGTTTGTGCTTTGCAAACATAAAAATGTGCCTTTTTGCAGTGTCATGTAAACTCAGTTGCCACAACAACAAAAACCAACTAAAATAAAGTACCACATTTAATAAAACTAAACTTCATTGCATATGCAACAAAAGCTTATTCAAACCTATTGTTAACTACGATAGAAATGTTAATTTAAGTGTATATTGTGTGCAGTGTGATTTGGGTGAAATATTTTATCGATGCAAAGTGAAAGTACGAAAAAATGTTGATACAGGAATTTCAAGCTTTTAAGTAGTTTTTTCGAGCTCTTTCAAAAGTTTTCCATTTTCCGGAAAAATCGAAAATAAATTTTATATAGCTTAGATAAAAAAATCAAAGGAATTTCGAGCTATTTTCGCATTCTTCAATGGTATTTTTTTTTAGGTTGCGACAAAACCATAAATTTTCCAAACATAGTGACAAAAACTATGAATAAAAAGAAAGTAAATTATGGAGTGTTCGAATAATTTTACAGACCACCTATTCCTGAAAATTAATTATAGTAAACCAGTATTTTTCATATTTCTGTGTGTTTTTGATAAAACAAAATTTATCAATGAAATTGTCAATATATGAAAAGCAGCTGACAATTTTTATCAAAATTTATTATTTTTGAGATTCAAATTTTGTTTTGAATTTGAAAAAATTGCATAGAAATATGAAAAATACTGGTTTACAATTAAAAAATTTTCAAGAATAGGTCTGTTAGCCTTACGAAAAAGCGTCCCTCACGAACACCTAAACTAGCCTCAATATCTTAAAGTACTATCAATGTTCTATTAAAATATAATTTATCCCAATGCATCAATATTCCTTAAATTCTTATACATACTTGCACAAAATGAACATTCTTCTTATAGCATTGCGAACTTTTGTTAAAACTTTAAAAATATCATTTGAAAACTTTTTCAAACTTACAAACGACTCATCCATCTGACAGCGAAATGTGTCCAAACTTGCTTCTAAACTTTACACCACCCAGAATCAATGCTTCTACAGATTGAAATGAATTCGTAACATGCCATTAAAGGGTAACATATGTGAGTACTTTTCATGGCATTGAAGTAACGCTTGGTGGCTTACAGTGCACAGTGGGTGAAAAATGTTGCACAACTTTTTCAAGGTTTCTTTTTTATCGTTTTATATTTTGTAAAACTATTCTTTATAAAAAATATGTTGAACAAAAATAATTCTTTCTGAACTCGAAATATAGCCAATATACATTTGGATATGGAAATTGTTGAACATAATTTAAGGCCGGCAATACATTTGGATCCTTACAATATTTGGAAGGACATTTTTTGTAAAGAAGAAAAAGTGAAACCGTAAAGAAGTGAAACTTCTTCTCTGTATACAAAATAGATTCTCTTTTAATTCGCTTTCTCTTCTAAAATAAAAAATATTTTAGTGTAAAAGACAAAGACATAGAGAAAGAGCAAGAGAAAGAGAGAGCGAGCGAGAGCGTGAGAGCATCTCAAAAGAACTAAAATATAAAATAACCATAAAAACTTGCTATGCTGACATCGAATTTATGATGTCATCGAATTTATGATATCGAATCTGATGTCAGAATGTTAAAATACCAAATGTCTGATAAATTTTTTGTATTTTTACGAATTCGGTGATGGTGCGAAAGCTAGGTAAAAATGATTCACTGAATCCTAATCTTTTGTCAGAATTTCAAAATAACAATAATTCGTAAAAATACAAAAAATTGAGGTGGCAACCCTATCCGTCATTTTAAATTTTAAAACTGTTACATCAAATTCAAAATCAAATCCGTTGTCAGAATTTCAAAATTAGAAGAAATCGCAAAAAGACAAAAAATCTAGGTGTCAACTCTATCGGCCATCTTGAATTTTAAAATTCTGAAACCGGATTCGAAGTCAGCTACTAAAACTATTAGATGATGTTTAAAACTCTTTTAAATTACTTTTATTAGGTGGCAACTCTGTTGTAAAAAATACTTAATTTTTTAAATTCTTGCAACGCATTCAGCAACCCATTTTTACCAGCGCCAAATTCGTAGAAATATGAAAAAAACTAGGTGGCAACACTATCCGCACATCTTGAATTTTTAAATTATGACATCAGATTCGAAATCAGCGATCCTTGTTTCGAATGGTGGCAATCATGTGGTAAACATTTTTATGGCAATTCTTCTGCCATCTTGAATTTGAAAACTGTGACATTAAATTCGAAATCAAATCTGTTGTCAGAATTTCAAAATTACAAGAATTTGCAAAAATAAAAAAAATTCTCGATGCCAAACCTAGTTGGAATTTTAAAATTCTGACATCAGATTCGAAATAAGCGACAACCTAACATAAAACTGTTAGTTAATATTTAAAACTCTTAAAAATGCATTTTACTAGGTGGCAGTCCTATTGTAAAAACTTAAATAATTTTGAAATTCTGACTACGGAATCGGGTTCAGCTACACATTTTTGCATTAGTGTTCGCCCCAGCACAGATTTTGTAAAAATAAAAAAATTAGGCGGTAATCCTATCATTCATCTTAAATTTTAAAATTCTGACATCAGATTCGAAATCAGTGACCCCTTAAAACTGTTAGAATATGTTCAGAACTCGTAAAAAACATATTAAGCGGCAACCCTGTCCGATTCAAAATCAGCGCACTCTTAAAATTGTTAGAAAATGTTTAAAATTCGTAAAAAGCATATAAGATGGCAATCCTCTTGCATAACTTTTGGTGGCAATCCTATCCGACATCTTGAATTTTAAATCTGTGAAATTAGATGCGAAATGAAGTTCGTTGTTAGAATTTCAAAATTATAAGAATTCGCAAAAATACAAAAAAATGTAGGTGGCAATCCTATCCACCATCTCGAATTTTAAAATTCTGACATCAGATTCGAAACTGCCTTGAAACTGCGATCCCCTGAAACTGCCAAGCACGGAGTTTCTCTTAGGCAACGCTTATATACATTGTACGTGTTTATATACAATGTTTACAAAAAACGTTTCACTTTTTTGTGACATATTTATATACAATCTTTACAAGAAACGTTTCATTTTTTTGTAACATGTTTATAAACATGCATACGTGTTTTTTGAAATTTCTCCCTTTGAAATTTCTCCCTTCAAAAATTCCAAAATCTACTGTGCTTTGCCATTTTGAACCAGAAGACTTACATTTTGCGTTAAAATATTTCTTTAAGAAAGCTATACTTTCGCCTGATAACGATATCCAAATCACTTACAATCTTGGAAAAAAATGAGAACGGCTTAGTTTTATTTTTGTTTTATTGTCAATTTTTTCAAAATAAAAAAAATTGGTAACTGTAATAGTAATAGCGCTTCAATAGAAGTTGTTGTATATTTTGACCTTTATCTTTATTGTACTAAAAAATTTAAAATTTTACGATTACTGGAAAGCTTTCTCTCTTGTTTTAATTTTCTTTCCAACACTGTGTATATGGTATATCAAGTAATAGTACCGAATTCCAATACCTTAAGAAAACGTTAACTCTAAATTGAAAAATGAATTAAATAAACTTCGATAACGATTTGACGTAAATAAGTCTTGAAAGAGAAATCTAGAGGACAATTTAAACTTTCTTGAATAATCCTTGAAACAAGTTTTATGCAAGGTATATGTAAAGAAAAAAGGCGTATATAATTAATTTCTTTATTTAAGAACTTATGTAAAGTTTTATAAATGTTTTATATAAGGTTTAAGTAAAAAGATTGGACTCTATTTCAATTGTTTTTATGTGTATTTCTGCAATCACATTTAATTTCTTTTTAGAACAGAAATCTTGTGTACTTTTAAAATGTTTGTATATTTACCAAGATCAACCCCAGAGCGGTTTGATCTCGAAACCTTTGTGTCGACAGCCGCCCACATTATCTTCTCGTCTATTCAGGAATTTGCTTGAATAACATCGAAATTTAATATTTTCTTTGAATTTTCTTTTTTGAAGGAAAACTATATTAAAGTCTCAACTAAAATCATTTCATATAAGCACTTAATTTGCCGGACATAAATTGCTTCGGTAGCCCTGCGGTCTGAGCAAACAGATTATCAGTCAAGAGTTCCGTGGTTCGACTCAGACAATTTTTTTTTATTTTTTGTTCTATTATTGACTGTGATGACAAGTTTTTTTTGTGATAAAGATTTACTTGAGTAAAAATCTTTTTGAATACTTCCTAAAGTGTATCAAAGCTTAAAATACGAAATAATACAAGACAATGGAATTTTTAAGGCTCTTTTAAGCAAAGCTTGAATGATCCACTTTCATACAAGTCCTTTCAAGTTGAGTTGGAATATCTTCAAATATTATGGTGAAATGGTTCAATCCTATTGAAATTTAGTTCTTAGATTTAAAATTTTTTCTCCGGACTAACAATTGTCCTTGTTTTATGCTCTCAAGAACATCAATATATGATAGTTAAACCAATTGATTACACAGCCGCACAAAACCCTGCGGCAAACGGATCTGGAGTTTGTTTGATCCCATCACGTCAGTACATCGCTATTTCTTTTTAAAACCCATTAATATAGCCTATATTGAGCACTATTTAGTTTTTGAGATTAAGGCAAATTCTGAAGTG
Organism: Coremacera marginata; assembly: GCA_914767935.1. Classification (NCBI taxonomy): domain Eukaryota; kingdom Metazoa; phylum Arthropoda; class Insecta; order Diptera; family Sciomyzidae; genus Coremacera; species Coremacera marginata. The sequence goes on from OU612045.1 coordinate 152,706,437, forward strand.
ATAAGATTAAACGGATATCTATTCGCATTAAGGGACCCGAAAAATATGGTTTCCCAAACCTGAAAATCATTTTGTTGTATGCCTGTTTTTTTTTTTCAAATTATATTTTTCTAGGTTGTACTATAAGTTTTATTACTTAAAAATATACTTTTTTATTGTAATAATAACTGAGTTAAAATATGATTTGTTTAAAAAAAATTTTCTTTACTGCAAGGAAAACTGAAAAACTGTACATTAGTGTTTTTCCTCGAACTTTCCCACTGTATGGGGATCTATACATATGATTGCAAATTTCTTCCCACTTGTACTTGAATGTTTCTAAACTACTACCATCGATTTGGCAATTCGTTGATCAAAAAGTTACCTTAAACAGTTTATTTCTTGTTTTTTATTTTCCAACAAGTGCTTTTTTGGCAGACAAATAAAAACACCCAACAATTGCTGAACTAAATAAATACATTCATAGATAAAGATTTTCTACTAGAGTTGATTGAAATTTCTTTTTACTCCCTTTCGTTTTTCTTAATTTACTTGCATGTAAAAACTAATGTTTTTTCTCCGCTTTTTTCTTTTTTATCTCTACCACTTTATTTACCCTTTGAATTTGCTGCTTTTTTAAATCAATTTGGAATTGACAAATAGTTTGTAAATTGTTGCCAAAACATTTTCATTGTCATGCCAAGAGAAAAAAAAAATATAAATAAATAAAAAAAACTACATATATTTTCACTTACATGAGTGCCGGACTTTTCGTGTTGGATCAACCAATGTTGCAAGTTGTTAGTAAAAAGTAATGCAATCAAATTGATATCATATTTTAATTTTTTGTTTGAATTTTCATTTATAAAATTTGAATATGAAATTCATGATGTGGGAATACAAGTCGAAATATTGAATATATAATAGAGTTCAAATCAAAAACAAAAGCCTAATCTAAGTGGTTGGTTTTGAATAATTTTCGATTTCAACTCAAATATTTCGACTTAAGCGAAAGCGTAACTGCTTCTTAGAAAATGATTGAATTATTTTCGAACATGATCATATAACTAAGAATTTTGAAAAAAAAAAAATGTAAAAAACTATACCGTGCTGTTGAAATCAAATATGTTAAAACACAAATTATTTCAGTAGAAAGCGGGTTTAAGTAGTGTCGTCTCGGAGCAGTGGGTACAGGAGCTGTCAAACACATAGAATTATTGTTTAATTTGCAAATTTTGTTAGTTGTTTTGCTTTTATTCGTAAAAACCTGATTTTGACTGGTTTGACTGGATTTTGACTACCTTGCCTTATTGTACAATGCTCTATATCTAACTCTATCTTTAGCACTTACTGATATTCATACTTATAATCATTTTCATACTCGTACTTAAATTCATACTCGTACTTATATTTATCCCCTTTTTCATGCCCATACTCGTACTCCTACTCATATTCATATTCATATTCTTATTCATATTCATATTCATATTCATATTCATATTCATATTCATATTCATATTCATATTCATATTCATATTCATATTCATATTCATATTCATATTCATATTCATATTCATATTCATATTCATATTCATATTCATATTCATATTCATATTCATATTCATATTCATATTCATATTCATATTCATATTCATATTCATATTCATATTCATATTCATATTCATATTCATATTCATATTCATATTCATATTCATATTCATATTCATATTCATATTCATATTCATATTCATATTCATATTCATATTCATATTCATATTCATATTCATATTCATATTCATATTCATATTCATATTCATATTCATATTCATATTCATATTCATATTCATATTCATATTCATATTCATATTCATATTCATATTCATATTCATATTCATATTCATATTCATATTCATATTTATATTTATATTTATATTTATATTTATATTCATATTCATACTCATACTGTGTATTCAACCAAATATTCGGTTACGGTTTTGGCCAGTTTCGGCCCTTTTTGTCAGTTACGAAACTTCAAAATCTTTTGCATAATCTCATATTATGTATTATACCTAACCATCCCATCTATCCTTATTTTTGGAGGATCATCCTCCTTTTTTGGCCAGTTTCGGCCTTTTGTGTCAGTTACGAAACTTCAAAATCTTTTGCATAATCTCATATTATATATTATACCTAACCATCCCATCTATCCTTATTTTTGGAGGATCATCCTCCTTTTGAAGCCGAAAATTTCAAAAACCTTCGAACCTACTTTTTCACCTTGAATCCTCCTTTTATTCTCCAAGCATCCTCCTTTCATATCCAAATTAAAACACAAATTTTTCAACGGTAATAGCACGAAAAACTTGAACGCATGTATTTCTTATGGGACGCATTTTCTGGAGACTTTCGTGCCTACGGTTCTATTTGTTCATCAAATTTTGACCGAATATCGCCGGTCCATCGCCGGTTCAACGAAATTGCAATATAATGTGGCCAACGGCGAACAAACAGTTAACGAAGTGAATTTGAGGAAATGCCTTGGAAGAAAGAAATTGACAATGTATTTTGTATTCAGTTCTCTAAATTAAATTATATACATATATAAATTTTTTTCATCATTAAATATTGATCTTTCTTTTGAAATAAAAAACCTCCTTTTTGACATAATTTGGAAGGAAAATACTCGTTATTTGACAAAACTGAGATAGTATGACTAATTATACCATACAATAAATAAATACAAAAGATAAAGAATTGTTAAAAAATTCGATTTATATTAATTTTACTCGTATATTACTTTTTTTATTTTTATATGTATGAAATGTTTTGTTTTCTGCTTACCTTTAAAAAATATTAATTAAAATAAATAATATGTTATTTAAAATAATTTTCATACAGTAAATACTTAGTTCCGGTTTTGGGCAAATAATACAAAAAGGGCGGAATTTCATATTTGGTTTTGGCAAAAATTTCAGTTAAATATAAACAGTACTCATAAAAAACAAAAAAAAAATGGCCATTTCAGCCCTTGAAAGGACTTTGACCGACCGATCACGCAGGACTTTGTGCGTGAAATGTTCGACCACAAATGATCGAGAACTAGTCCTAAAAGTTTTATGCCGACTCCGAACGACTTATGTTCTCAAGAAGCTTTTCATGGCAGTTTTTACTCTGAGGTTGTTACTCTCTGAGGGTTTTCCTCTCTCAGTTAAAAAAACTGTCTGTCAGGTGGGAATTGAACCAGGGTTCTCTGGCGTATGGGTCACACCCTCATACTCATGTTCATACTTATCCATATTCATACTCATATTCAGGCTCATACTCAACATCATGCTCATTGCTCATATTCATACTAATATTCATAATCATTCTCATACACATATTAAAATCCGAATTTTTACTCAAACTTATGTTAATACTCATTTTCATTCTCGCACTTATACATACTCATATTCATACTTATAATCTTCCTTTAACTCATACTCATACTCATATCCATGCTGATATTTATATTCATACACATATTCATATTCTCACTCATACTCATACCATCTTGCGCTTACATTCTTTCTCTTACACTTACTCTTATTATTCTTACTCCTATTTTTACTCTTCCTCTTACTCTTGCTCTTACTCTTGCTTTTGCTCTTGCTCTTACTCTTACTTTTACTCTTACTCTTACTCTTACTCTTACTCTTACTCTTACTCTTACTCTTACTCTTACTCTTACTCTTACTCTTACTCTTACTCTTACTCTTACTCTTACTCTTACTCTTACTCTTACTCTTACTCTTACTCTTACTCTTACTCTTACTCTTACTCTTACTCTTACTCTTACTCTTACTCTTACTCTTACTCTTACTCTTACTCTTACCCTTACTCTTACTCGTACTCTTACTCTTACTCTTACTCTTACTCATACTCTTACTCTTACTCTTACTCTTACTCTTACTCTTACTCTTACTCTTACTCTTACTCTTACTCTTACTCTTACTCTTACTCTTACTCTTACTCTTACTCTTACTCTTACTCTTACTCTTACTCTTACTCTTACTCTTACTCTTACTCTTACTCTTACTCTTACTCTTACTCTTACTCTTACTCTTACTCTTACTCTTACTCTTACTCTTACTCTTACTCTTACTCTTACTCTTACTCTTACTCTTACTCTTACTCTTACTCTTACTCTTACTCTTACTCTTACCCTTACTCTTACTCTTACTCTTACTCTTACTCTTACTCTTACTCTTACTCTTACTCTTACTCTTACTCTTACTCTTACTCTTACTCTTACTCTTACTCTTACTCTTACTCTTACCCTTACTCTTACTCTTACTCTTACTCTTACTCTTACTCTTACTCTTACTCTTACTCTTACTCATACTCTTACTCTTACTCTTACTCTTACCCTTACTCTTACTCTTACTCTTACTCTTACTCTTACTCTTACTCATACTCTTACTCTTACTCTTACTCTTACTCTTACTCTTACTCTATTCCATTCCTTTAATTATTTAACTTATTCTATTAAATAAGCTTAATAGAGCTTTTAAAGAACTTGCCCTTTGTATACAAATTTGTATCTTTTTCAGTAATGTTTCTTATTTGCTCTAAATTCTGCCTTTAGTGGAGTGCGTCATCTTAAAATTGTTCAACATATATTAATTCGATTGTTGGTTTCATGTCCTCAAAATTGGCTCCACATTTTCGCTCAATCCTCTCTTAAGTATGTATGTTTCTCATGTAGTTTGAAGAAATGCAATCAACATGTTGTCTGCCAAAAATGTTAATTTTTGTAAAGTATGTTCAACATAAGTTGTAACACGCTGAGCGAAGAGCATTTGAAAATTTTTGGAGCTGAATCAAATTTTAACTGGGTTAGTTGCATACAGCATGATATAGAAAAATAAAAGAAAAAACAAAATGATTACTTACGAATGAAGGAAAAAATAAAAAAAAAAATCATAAGTCAACAAAAAATTTATGTAAAAAGAAGCAAATATGGTGGTTGCTTTTTAAATAGGTTAACAGCACCAAAGGCGAAATGAAGAACTTCTTTATGGAAGTATTCAGCTGTGATTTTCTTTAAAAACTTTTTCTTCATATAAATAACACCAGAGTATTTATAACGTATTAAAAACATAACAAAAACTTCACTCACATGTCTGCGAACAAAAAAATATGCTTTGTTAGACTTCTGAAGAAGCTCTTCTAAAATTTATATTTTCCCAATTTTCACCTGATTATCTAGATTCGACAATAACAACAATCAGTTCTAACCAGCTATACGCCTTAAGATGCTTCATCTTATTCTAAATGCAAAACCAAACATCCTGCTTTTGGAATGTTATTTTCTGCCAACACAGTAATTATTAGTATTTCCGAGCGTAGCATTTTATGCGAACAAGCTTTAATATATTCCTCACCAGCTTTGCTCATTAGATGGAAAAAAAAGTGGGTTCAATACGGTGTTGAGGGCGAAAATCGCTTAGCATACTTAACACCACACCCACTGTACTGTGTTCGATGTGTGTGACGTTCTGGTATTGTGCTCAGTGCCACCCTCGTTATAATTTTTTTTTGTTTACTCTGTTCTGTATTTGGTTTTTCACTACTTTTTGCTTGGGGTTTTATTCTCATTTTCACGCAGTTCAACACGTTTGACATTATCATCGAAATGTCATCTTAATTCAATGCTTTTTGTTGTTGCTTCTGTTGTATTGTATTCACTTTCCACTTGCTCTTAAATCACCCCTATTTTCTCCTAGCTAAATTTTTTTCAGACTATCTTTTCTTCCTGGTCTTACATATCATTAAAGAATTTATATCTTCGTACTTGAGAATCTATTATTTTGCACACCTTGGTTATGTTGAGATATGAAATACATAGAAATATTCAGATTATCTGCAGGATTATGGATGTCTATGCTTAAATGAGGGGACCAATATACATTCCAAAGATACATTCCAAAGATACATTCCAAAGATATCTCAAATTACTTTAATTTTTATTTAACTCTATTCATTCTGATTTTATACTTGAGTTTTTAAGGTTAAGCACTCATTACTTAAAAGATGCAAGATTCAAGACGCAGTAAAAAGATAGAAAATAAAACCTCAAAGCTACAAGAAAAGAGATACAAGATATGAGACATAATATAGAATATAGAAAATACAACATGCAAGATACAAGACACAATATACAAGGTGCAATATACAAGGTATAAATAACCAGTTACAAAATACAAATTTCATGATACAGGATACAAAGTACAAGAAGCAAGATGCAGGATACATGCTACCAGAAACAAAATACAACATGCATGGAAAAAGACACAAGATGAAAGGGGCAAGAAAAAAGATACAAGATAAAAGATAACATATGCAAGATACAAGATGCAATTTACAAGACACAAGGCATGACACAAGGCACAAATATGAAATACAAAATACAAGATATAAGAAAAATAATTCAAGCATAAGATATAAGCAGCAAAATATTAGATAAGAAATATAAAATACAAGATGCACGATGCAATATACAAGTTACCAGTTGCAAGATGCATGATATTAGCTGCAATGTACACGATGCAAGAGTCAAGATACAAGATGCAAAATACAAAATACAAGATGCAATATGCAAGATCTTGATACAGAATGCAAGACACAAGACCCAAGATACGAAATACTTAATAGATACTAAGTACTAAGTACTCATTACTAAATATAAAAAACGAAGTACTAAATGCACAATACTAAATACTTAATACTAAATACTAAATATTAAATACTAAATATAAATACTAAAAACTAAATCTAAATATTAAACACTAAAAAGAAAAATTAATGTCTTTTAATCTTCATGTTAAATTCTATACATTTAGACTCTCATAAATATTGGCTTTTCATTGTTATTCATATCTGGGCATAATTCACTTGTAGATATTAGCGTCGTATATTCAAAAATTCGAATTAAATTCACATCCTTTTACTTCACAATGCCATATTTTTGAATTTAAGCTCATCAGCATCCTTTCAAGAGGTTTTGTTCTTTACCTTGTCTTCTTGTTATTGGATTTCCGGAATTTAAATTAAATTATTTTCTGCTCAAAATTGTAGTTGTTGCTTTTGATATTTAGGTATTTGTTGTATGTCATTTGTTTTGTTGTTGTTGGTTTTGTTGTTATTGCCCTGCAACCTGTATGCCAATATTACCAATATTTTACGCAATATCAGCGATTAAGTGGGATAGATAGATATATCGACGCAACATCATTCATTCTACGAGAAACATAGGAACACAGCTGTGGGTTGCAAAGAATGGGGAGAGACTGATTAACTATTCTGGTCATGTGACTTGAAGTGTTTTTATTGTACTCTGCTCTCAGCGTTCGTAAAATGTCATCATCAGCATCAGCTCCAACCATCAATGGTATAAGTTATGGTCTTGTCTTGTCTTGTGTGAAGGAATGAGGTATGTTTCTACCTCTCCGCCTTTGCCTCGTCTGAGCGCATGTTGTTGTTCGTCTAACATAGCTTTTTGTGCGGCAATCTCGCCTGTGGTTCTGACTTCTTATTCTAACTTATATCTGGTTGTTTGTTGTTTGTTGTTTTCATTTTCCAATTTCTAATTATATGCTTCCTTGTTTTTGTCTTACTCACCGTCTACGTGTTGATGCCATACATATTGATTACTTCCTGTTTTAACTTAATATGTATCTCTTCCAGCAACATGCTTTTGTTTATACATTGAAAAAAAAATGTTGTTTAATATTTCAAAGATATATTTCTACAATTTTTTAAAATTAAATTAAACCTCTTCAAATCAAATTCAAAAACCCATTTTACAAATCAAATTCAACTTTCTAAAATTTTAAATTCAACCTTCGAATTTACAACATGATTTTATAAAAAATTGATTTTGGTCTGTAACATATTACATTTGAAGTGGAAAGGACTAAATTTGAAGATAAAAATCTGTATTATTCTGATATGATATTACTGATATGTTATGTATTATACTTGATAATTCAGTGAAAAATGTAACAAGGAGTGATTTTTACTGCAAAAAAAGTTTTATTTTTCAATAAAGTTTGCTTTTAGCTGGATACACTTCGTCCAACGTTCCTCCAATTTTTTGATCCCATCCGAAAAATACGTTTCAATGATGAGCTCCTCTCTGGTGGTGAATTTCTTTCCGCCGAGCCATTTTTTCAGATTTGGAAACAGAAAATAGTCGTTGTGGCCAAATCTGGAGAATATGCTGGATGAGGAAGCAATTCTTACTTTAATTCATGGAATTTTGTGAACGCGCGCATTGTCTTGATGGAAGAGCACTTTTTTTCCTTGCCGAATGGAGACGTTTCTCTTCCAAAGCGTCGTTGAAACGACTGAATTCGGCTACATAGTATTTGCCATTGATCGTTCTTTTCGGTGGAAAGTAATCGATGTAGATTATACCGCGTTCATCCCATAACATTGTCGCCATAACCTTTCCGGCCGACAGCACCGTCTTCACCCTCTTCGAAGCACACTCGGTCGGTGAAGTCCACTGTTTCGACTGTTCCTTTGTCTCTAGTGTGTAATGATGGATCTATGTTTCGTCCACCGTTACTAATCGACGGCAAAAATCCTTCTTATCTTTGTTCAACATCATCAAATACACCTTTGAATCAGTCACGATCGCGTTTATAGTCGAGAGTGAACAAACGTGGCACCCATCTTATGGATAATTTTTTCACATCCAAATGATTTCGCAAAATGTTCCACACCCATTCGTCTGAGATGCATACGGCCTCAACAATCTCGCGCACTTTAACTCTGCGATCGGCCAATATGATGTCGTGAATTTTAGGGACCATTTCTGGTGTGATGACCTCATTTCCGCATCGGAATTCAGTAAACCGCTTCTTAACCATTGAAATTGATGGTGCAGAGTCCCCAAAGTGTTTATCAAGCCTTTCCTTGGTTTGGCTGATGATTTTTTGCACAAACACAAAAAATGCTTGATGAGCACACGAAATTCACTTTTTTCCATTTTCGCCAAAATTCACAAGATCGTCTGCTGTCAATGGCTGCCAAACGCAAACTAAGCTTCGCAGCGAGCTGAAATTTCGACAGTAGTCTATTAACAGATTACTAAGCATTTAAAATTACTATGCGGGAAATTTCATTTTTCACTGAATTATCAAACGGCCCTCGTATTATTCTTCATATTTATTCTTATATTCATATCTTCATCTTTATCTTCCTATTTATATCTATATTTACTATCATTCATATTCTTCCTATTTATATTCATTTTGATATTCATATTTTCATGCTCAAATTCATATTCACATTCATAATCATATTCATATTCATATTCATATTCATATTCATATTCATATTCATATTCATATTCATATTCATATTCATATTCATATTCATATTCATATTCATATTCATATTCATATTCATATTCATATTCATATTCATATTCATATTCATATTCATATTCAAACTCAAACTTAAACTCACACTCATACTCATACTTTAACTCATATTCATACTCATACTCTCACTCACACTCACACTTACACTAATACTCATACTCATATACCTTGCTTATCCAACGCTTCGGTTCGACTCAAATCGTTTTGGTTAAAACCTTTGCATAAATTTCAAACCAATCAATTTCAACCAATTTCAGACCGAATTTCAAACCGACTGAATTAAACCTCATTTCAATTCGATTCTTATTTTTCAAGACGGCTTAAAATAGTGCATAAACAGGCTGATCTTTTAAAACGTTTGGGAAATCATATGCTTTGGCTTTAGGTAAGCAGTTTATAGCTGTTTTATATGCAAAATTATTCTAGTTTTAATAGAATTGATTAGTAAAGAAAGAAATAATTTAAAGTTTTTGTTTTCCATTGCTATTTAAAAAAAAAAAAATTCAAATTTTCAAAACGCTTTGATTGCCGTTTTCAATGAAACCGCTTGCTGCTTGCGTATAAGCACACGGCATGAAATCGTTCTGAGTCAAAGCGATTGTGATCAAATCGACTTGAAGCGTCGGATAAACAAGGTAATACTCATACTAATAATCATACTCATACTCATACTCATACTCATACTCATACTCATACTCATACTCATACTCATACTCATACTCATACTCATACTCATTCTCATACTCATACTCATATTCACATTCATAGTGTTATCCATATTCAATTTTATATTCATATTTCTTTCATATTCATATTTACATTCAATTCATTTTTATATTAATATTTTTGGCAAACCAAAAACATTCGTCTTTTTAAAATAAAACATATTTTTTTTAGTGTACTCTTCATTGGGTATTCTTCATTGTATGGCATATTTAATCCTTAAGGATTTTAAATGAAAAACAACTATAACATCCAAAGTTGACAATATTATTTTGCTACCAGTTTTAGTTGTTCGCTTTGTGAGACTGTCTCGCTTTCCTGTCAGTCCTGTTTGATGTATACGTTGCAGGCGTGTGTATAGCTTTATATCTGTTTTTTTCAACCTTTGCTCTCTAGTTGCGCAGCCTTGTTTTTTTTCATTAGTTTTATTTTCATTTTTTTATTTTGTAATTATTGCCATATGACCAAGTTTAACTCGTATATTGACTCGAAAACTTTTCTGCTTAAATCTAAGCCACTGTGTGTACTCACTGTTATCTTAACCCGTGTGGACAACCTATGAGCTCGTGCTGGGATTTGATGTCTTTGCAACAGTTTGTGCTTATTTTCTTTTCGCTCTCTCTCTGCTTAGAGTAGAGCAGTAGAGCCCATCATGTTGATCTTTGGCTCTTAAGTTTCTTGCCACGCACATATTTGCAACACATGTTGTTGCTTTTGCTGTTATTGTTGCTACTGCTTTAGCTTGAAGTAGTTGTTTAGCCAAGTTTGATTACATTTTGTTGCTACGACATTTTAAGATTTCTTGCACACCATCAACGTCTTGGTCGCATCTCTATACTTTCAGTTGACTGCACTGCTGTGCGTGCTTCATGTTCTCCCCAAATGCTGCCACATGCGCTGTGATTAGCTTGTGGAAATTAAATCATATCTTTTTTTTTCGTTTTTAATAAGAAGAGGTTTTCACGATTTATGTCAAGTTTCCTTTATTCTTGCGAATAGTTTCGCTCCCCTAATGAAGCATTCTTGATTAATTGGAAATCATAAAAACGTGCTCTGATTCTGACCAATTTTTCTAATTGACGTCGCCAGTGTCTGCGGATATATTCATTGATGTGAATTTGATTGATGTATGTATTAAGACACCTTATGTAAGAGTATTTAAATTATATTTCTGTAAGATTGTCACAACTAAAACTAAACTGTTCTAAATTTGAAAGTTTTCATTCTTTGTTTTATAGTTGTATACCGTCTTATACAGAGTTTGTCTGTAAAGATTATATTAAAAGATTCATATAATTTATGTTTTTTTTTAAAATTTTTTATTTTATATATTGTTTCGACCTTGTAATGGCTAAGGGCGTGGCCGTGGCCCGTATGCCAAAGGACCGCGGTCGACCCGGGCTCAAATCGCATTCGATACAAACAATTTTTTCAAAAGAAATAGTTTTTCTAATCGACCGTCACCTCTCTACAGACAATGTCAAACCTCTGAGAGTAACAAATTCCATGTAAAGCTTCTTGAGAACGTGAACCGTTCGGGGTCGGCATAAAACTTCTAGGTCCAGTTCTCGATCATTTGTATACAATCATTAAATAACATGCACAACTCAAATTCAATAGAAGCTCTTCAAAAGTCCTTTGAGTAGGGACCGCAAAGCTTGAGAACGGCAGGCGCTACTTCAATAATTATTTTTCTATCGGATAGCTATGGTACCCAATTGGGAATAGGCCAAAAATGAAGCACGCCTACCTGCGATGCTCCCTATATTGAGAAAACATGGGCTGAAGTGGGGTGATGTGTAAAACGTTTTTATTTGCTCTAATAAAAGTGTTAAGAAATTGAATTTTTAATTGGCTTAAAGGTTTATCCATTGGAGAAGAACCAATTCGAAGTGAGTGTTTTCATGGCTGCTGAATATTTTGAGAAACAAAAATTTCAAATATGTTTTTTTTTGTCTTTTTCAAATCGGTGGGTGATGTGTAACACCAACAAAATGTTGGTTTAAGGACAAGGAACTTTAATTTTTTATCTTTATTTTGTCTTTTTATGTTTAGTAAAAGTATTATGATAATAACTTAATGAAATCTCCTGCACCTGCAACTGTAAATGTTTCTGTGGCGTTGTTAGAAAACAAGTTTTCATTTTCTTCCTACCGCGATAGGATTTTGGTCTGGGCTGAATAGTATGAACTGGGCCGATCTCTTCCACTGCCGTTGTTGTGATTATATTTCAGAGTTCAATTTTTTTAACAAAAATTTTTCACTCTTTTTAAGAACTCTAATGAAATGTGTGTCTGCCTAGTTCCAACACTTATGAAAAACTAGATGCTGTCAAAAAGAAACATATCGCAGTAGTTCATTCACTCATATATTAACATTTTGTACGAAAAATCGCCGTGTTACACATCAACCCATGCTACACATTACCCCACCACACCCTAATAATACGAGAACGGCTAAGCCGATTTGAACGAAAAAGGTGTCAAAGTGGTTTGTATTAGATTTACATGAGTAAAAATAAAATTTTCTACGCCTACCTGCCACGCCCACGGTACTGAAAAACAAAATAAGAAGACTGAATCCATTTGAACAAAATACGAATCAGGCAATTCTGGTTGCATTTGGATGACTATGAACTTTAAAAAAATTGCCACGCCTACGCGTAACGCTCAGAATATTGAAAAATATAACAAGACGAAAACGGCTGAACCGATTGGAACGAAATTTTCCATTCCATTTGAATTAATAATAAATACTCACAACTTGCCAGGCCTCCTTACCCCGCTCACCTTATTTAACCCATCAAGTCCGGGAATATCACAATTTTCACACAATTTTTGAGCCTTATTTTCTGCCATACAAAAATTGAAATACAAAATTCCAAACATACCTATTCTACTATTTTTGAGCTCGCTCTTTGGATTGGTGCAGTCAGATTCGCATTATAATCATTTTAAAATCCAATATGGTGCATTTAAAATATAAAAATAACTAAATTTTTTGGGTTTTTTTTTTTTTTTTGTGAATCTTTTTCGCATTAATAAAGTTACTGAATCGATGCCAAACGACAACCAAAAGTGCACAAAACATCTAAACTATATTAGAGAGCTATAAATTTAAGATGGTGGATCCAATATGGCTGACCAAATTTCATTAAATGCTTTAAAATTACGAGAATATGTGTAGGGAGTTTCTGAAGTTGCTGATCACGAATTCGAAATAAGATTTTCAAGATCCCAAAAAATGTTGTTTTTTTTTTATATAAAATGCGTCATATTGGTTTTTAATGTCATTATTATGCGAATCTGACTGCACCAATCGAAAGAGTGGTCTCAAAAATAGTAGAATTTTATTCCATTTATTTCAATTTTTTATGACAAAAAAAAGTCTCAAACTCTTAATGGGTTATTGGGTTAAGGAAAACAAAAACCACAATAAGCCAAAAACAGCTGAGCCGATTTCAGCAAAAACGAAACCAATTACGTCTGTGTTTCATTGCGGTAAACATCCCAGCAAAAAAAAAAAAAGAAATGCTTCTAAGAGAAGGTAAATAAAGAAGGAAAAATACTGAATTCCACCCCTTTTACTTTCATACCCAGAAGGCATTATTTTAACATATGCATGTCATTGGGTGGAATGCTTTCTTTGGTTTTCTCCGTAAGTGCTTTCAGATTTTTTTCAAAGGAAAAAAATGTGTGGGTGTGTATGTCATGCCATGGACTCTGAAACCGATAAACCAATTTTTATGAAATTTCCAGGAAACTGTAGCAAAGTCTTGAGAGTGTTACAGTGAAGTTTGATGCCGATCGAACCAATGGGGCATGTATTGAGCAAAGGGGCGGACCACCTCCCATACAAACGAAATTTGCGATATCGAATAGCTTTGGAGTTATGGGCTAGTTATAGTCAGGATAGGTTGAAGCAGATGTCTCCCTTGAGACACACTACGGCCAATGAGGCCCATTGTGATACCATTAGCTTAATTTCCCTCTCTATTTAAACCAGTTTGAGCATGGTCGTACGACCACCCCCTCCTCGTTGGACGAAGAAGGTTAAACTGGCAGGCTATGAGACCACTCCTCGAGCGGAATCGGAACTGCATCCAAGGGCCGAGATTTGGTGTCTTCGTGTGCAGTCCTCATTTGAGCCTGAGGCTGGGTTAAGAGTCCGCCAGTGTGGTGGTCAAAAATAAAGAGGGGAAAAGATATCCTCCGCACTCTAACCCCAATGCCGCGGTAAGGCCACAGTTACTCCCTGAGGTGGCCAGGTATCAGAGAGGCTCCGTTAATGACTTTACGGACTGATCCTCGGTACGGGTCGCATGCCGTCTTGATCCAGCCCAGTGGATAGCCTTTTGCTCATTGCTCCACAACAGCCTGTATGACATGGGTGACCCTACCAGGAGCCGAGGCTCCTGTCATCATAGCCTGTTTGTGTCATTGCAACCTAAGCCCCTACACCACGACAAGGTATCTATCCAGGTAGAGGCCATGAAGTTATAGGTCGTCCAACTTTGGAATTCGTTAGTCGACATCAATTTACGAGTAATATTTTCTGCTGGTAATATTTTATGTAATATTTGCCACTGGTAATATTTTATGGGCGTTGGACGGGAGGAGTGCCACTTTTTCCGCTGCCAAAATTTTCGGTATAACTTTCTAACTATAAGCCTTTCAAAAATCTATGAAATTCGGTACGTACTTGCTATTTAGTCGTGTTCTTCGATTGGAAAAATTGAGTGAGCATTATACAAAGGGGCGTGGCACAGCCCATATTATTCAAATTTTATTATATTAAGTATTCCAAAGCTAAATGTCGCATAATAATGAAACTCAGCATGGAGTTACCATAAGTCAGGTCTTTCTACTGGAAAACTGGGGCGAACATTGGAAAATGGGGAGTGGCTCCGCCCATTAAAGTCAAATTTTCGTTTAAGAACAGCTATGGAAGTAACATTGAAATTGATATAAGAACATTGAAATTCAGTTAGCACTTGGTGACGTCCTTCTACTAAAAAACTGGGACGGACACTGGAAAACGGGGAGTGGTTCCGCCCATAAAGGCGAAAATGTCGAATAGCTATGGAAATAAAAGTCACAAAAGTTTGAAACTCAGAATGAAGCTACCATTTGGTAATGCCCTGCTACTGGGAAACTGGAAGGGGCATAGGACAATGAGCGTGGTGTCAAACAAAAGATCTAATACAAGTTTTGAAAATATGTATTTATTATTTTCCAATATAGTTGACGAGTGTAGCAACGAGCACTCTGTTATGATAGTTTTATATAAAGCGTTGCAATAACAATGGTTCCAGTGTAGTGTACTTTCATTGTTAAAGGATTACCACTTTTTTTTTTTAATTTTTAAGTTACAAAATCTTTTTTTTTCGGGCGGTCACTGCAAGTGTTTCTTTTTAAAGCTTAATTTGGTTTTAACGATATGATTTTTTTATTTTCAAATCTGTTATGGAAAATATAAAATGCCCCTTTAAAGTAACCTTTTTTTTATATGCTCTCAAAATGTGTCCGCACCTACAGTATTATCCTTGCTCACCTCTTTAATTTTTATGTCTCATAAAAATTAATGAACCCTATTCATGTGTGAGGTTCCACTACATGTCTACGTTCAAGTTTTGGTTTTTTTGTTTTTTTTATTACATTTGTGGTCATATTACTGCAACCACCTAATAAAGTTTTTCATTGTCTGCGGTAGCAACCCGTTGGATTTTATAACATCGTTGTCTCTATTTTTGGTAATTTTAACCCCCTCCCTCCCCATCGAGTGTGTGCGACACGTATGACATCTACTTTGTTCACCTTTTGCTAAAGGCTTATGATGATGATGTTTCCGTATGTGTGGGACTTTTTTACCGTTGCAGTTATTTTTATAGTGTTGATTAACTGTTATTAATATTGATTATGATTTCCAGAAAGAGTTTGAAAAAAAAATATAAGAAACCTATGTTTGGTATAACATAGGCTTGAGGTAAACGGAAAAATAAATCGATAATCATTTCACACATTGCTGCTGTCAATTTGAAAAATCTTTCATGTTGATGATGTGGATAGTTATACAATAGTTATAATATTATTGGTTTTGGGCAGAAAAGGAAGTGATTGGTTTTGAATTTCATAGTTGGAATATAAAGAGGAAATTTTTTTGGATTCAAAAAAGTTGATGTTGTATAGTGTGAGTTACTATTAACACATTTTTTCATTTGGTATTTAATATTTCAACTTCTTTTCTAATTGTCTAGAAAATAACTCAAAGGACGACACACTTCAAATAATTTATGCGCACATTAAATACAGCTGAAAAATATTTATTAATATGCTTTCTCGAAGAAGAATTGTAAACATTGTAATATTTATAAGCATTACTTAAGGTGACGAACTGACAAAACCACGCTGACAGAAAATTTTAACTTCTCAAAATCCAGCACCACAAAAAACCATTAACATCCAAGTGTTTTTAACGTTGCAATTTGCGCAAGCAATACAATATAGAAAATCGAATTAATCAAATTTGAAACCCTTTTGGGTTTTTTTTTTTTTTTGCTATGGTAGCCCATCAACCAAAGCTATTAAAAAAAATATGTGAATGAAATTGGGTGGTGGCTGGTAATTTGATGGTAAACGAGCCAAGTCTACGAGAGAACATCAGCTGCTAAAAACCATTTGTTGCTTTTTTGGGGCCAACTGATGAGGGTTGAAAAGACAGTTAGATTAATTGGCATGAAGAACAACAAAAGCTTTAATGAAAATCACATCCATTTAGTGAGGGTGAAATTGAGAGCAATACAAAGGAAAATTGGCACCCTAAAAATTTCAAAACTTGTAATAAATGCTTGAATTGTAAATGGGGCAATGAAACCAATTAATAAAGAAGCTAATATTTGAGTTAAATTGGAAATAGGGAGAAGATCTAAATAATGATTGTAGAAATCTGTGCTTCAAAAAATGTGTTAGCAAAATTAAACAAAAATGCGTTGGAAATTGGAAAAGCTTAGTCGTCAACTCAGGTTCATTGAAATACTCAGCTCTACGCTTTTAAAATGCACAAATATGCGTATAATTTTAATTCCTCTACGACACATTGCAGCACAGCTCAAGCATATAACAGCACAAGTTTAAAATTTTTGAAAAAAAATAATTGCGTAGCTAACTTCACATTACTATTACTTCGTTTTTCAATGGGACTCATTATAGCACACACTGTGCACAATGCAGCACATATGTTTGTTATGCATATCGTAAACGTTTTTTCCAATGTTTTCTAATTTTTTCTCTATTTTTAAGCTAATTAATAAAAAACTATTTATATAAATAGCAAACTTTTTTGTGATTTCAGGCGACATGCTGTTGTTTTTTCTTTTTACCTTTTTTTAATTACATGCAAATTTTTGTTCCAAAAATAAACTAATCAACAGTCATTGTTTGAAATGTTGACACTAAAATAAGCCTGTTGTCATGCCATGCTGTGTGACCAGGTATCATAAATTTAAATTTTTCCTTATTTACAGCTAGCTGGTACTTAAAACACGTGCCAAAAAAAACCGCCCCGAACTGTGATTTTAGGATAATTGCACTAAATTCGCATTGGTCATTAAATTGACATAACTGCGGTAATGTTGTTACCTGCTTTGTCACCCCAGCCGCCACAAATTCACACTTTATGGTATGCTCCATATTTATTTAAAGCTCTTGTTTGCACATCAAAAAAACACTCGTACTTTGGTCATTGTCATTTGCACCATTTGTTGCTGATGATTTTGTAATTGCCCGTATTTTGGCAGGTTTTATTTTTGTTTTATTTTTATTTTTTTATGGTGGACAAATTTTGGGCTTTGTCTAATGATATTTTAATAGGTCATCGTTATTTTGTGTGGATTAACGATTTTTTGAGTCCTCAGAAATAGTACGAAATAAAAACTTACAGAGTGTTTCCACTTTATTGGCTTTTACTGGCCATTGCTATAAATCACAAAAGAGTAGTTTTGTTTTAATTGATTGTCCTTAAAGACAATCCCGATATCAAATTGTTTTAATCATTATCTTCTAAGTCAAACAATGAAAGATTTGTATTCAATTAACCGATACATCGTCAATTTTCAATTAATTTTCATCCATTTTTGAAATTATCTGCATCGGAATGTGTGCTTACATTTTTTATAAAAAGTTTTAAAAAATTTTTTGCAAAAAATACGATTTTTTCCACTGAATAAATGTTAGAACAAACAATTTTACATAAAATGGGTAATGTACAGGCACTTTCTAGTGAAAGCGAATTTATATCATTCAGCCCAATTATGAAACATTTTCTCCCGGGAATTGTAAAAGGGAGTTTCCGTTTTTAAGATAGCAGATAAAGACATCTCATTTGTTTTATTTTACACTCATGAATATTGACGGTTGATGTACAAATTTGCATTAAAAGATTCTAAAAAGTTTTTAAACTTTGTCTTAAAAACGGAAACTCCCTTTTACAACTCCCGGGAGAAAATGTTTCATAATTGGGCTGTTTATGAATTCGATATTTGGTGTTCTTCATATCACTTTTTACGTTACAATTTAATTCTCTTTTCGAAGATAAACTGAAACATGAATAAAAAAGATATGAAATGAAAAGTACAAAGCAGTATGAAAAACACCAAATGTTTAATTCATAGCGATTTGATTTCACTTTCACTCGGAAATGCCGAATGAAAAGGTGTTTTCGAGTCATAACTTTTAAGATATGTCTGGTTTTGGAAAGAATTCAACATGGCGGCTACCATTTTTTTGAAAAAGCTCATAGTTTTAGAGTTATAACGTCCTGAAAATGAAAAGAAAATTTATTTTCGAACGTCATTTTGTATTGAAATGTTTTTTCTCAATTCTTCCCTTGTTTTGTGGAGGAACTTTCTGCAGCAATATAGAATCAACGCCGGAGGCATCTATACTACGAAAGATTCTATCCAAATACCCCACATCGCCAAGTTACATACAAAAAGATGGCGGCTTTTGGACAGATTCAAGCCTTGAATCTCTCAACTTCCTCTTTCCCAGCATTACAACTGACACGCCGCGTGCCTCAACAACTCCCATAGGTGCCCCATCTCAACTGGTGGACTCCATAGTAGGCAGAATGAAGATTACATGGGCAGTGGCCACATTTCAGCCCTACAAATCTACAGGTTCTGATGGAACTATGCCGGTCCAGCTTCAACATATCCACCTGCACATAATGTCCTGGCTTCAGACCATTTTCTCTAGTTGCCTACAACAACTACAATTTCCATCGGTTGGAGAGAGGCTAAAGTAGTTTTCATACATATGGCAGGCAAAGCCTCTCATGCTAGAGTCCATAAGACTTCAGGCCAATCAGCCTATCTTCTTTCATGCTAAGACTCTGCAAAAACTTATTAAATTTTATCTGAGGCAAACCATTCACTCTTCGAAACTTTGAAGTGCTTAACATGAGTACAGCAAATATAAATCCGCAGACACTGCCTTCCACTCCTTAGTCTCGACTATTAAAAGGTCACTATCAGTTAAGGAGTATACGTTTGTGGCATTCCTGGACATAGAGGGTGCAATCAATAACGTCCTTCTGAGCGCCATCACCCTGGTATTGACGGATCTGGGAGTTGAGGCACCTCTAGTTTCGATCATCTGCGAATTGCTTACTAGCAGAGCAGTTAGCTCGGAGTTAGGAGACTCCTCGGTTCGCAGGTCCGTTAACAGAGGAGGGAGGGGTCCTCTCTCCACTCCTATGGGTCGTAACGATCATCATGCGTGGTAAATTTCCGTAAACACTCTGCAACATCATGGAGACAGTGCTTTGGTCGCTATCTAGCTAGGCTGTAACCAGACGGTACAAAATCCCTATATTAAGACCCCCTAATCTTAACAACGTCAGGCTTAACTTCAGCAACAGCGCCAAGTTTCTGGGAGTAATCCTAGACAGGAAACTTCTATGGATCCAGAACACTGAGGATCGTATCAAGAAAGCAAACTTAGCGCTCTTCGCATGTAACAAATCAATAGACAAGAAATGGGTATTTTCTCACGTCATTAATTCTACTCCATGGAGTAATTGTCTGGTGGCCGGCCACTCTTAAGTCTTCCGTCTAAACAAGCTTCTCAAAGTTTAAAGAAGTGCACAACTATGTATAACAGGGGCACTGCGGTCTACTCCTATGGATGCGTTAAACTTCATCCTGCACTTACGTGCCTTAGACCTAATTGCCATCGAAGGTGCTATTATCACAGCTCTGAGGCTAAGGAAGTCTGAATTCTGGTTCGGAGCTGGTAATGGACACACGGAAATACTGACCATCCACTCCAACAATACTGATCCCGTCCAACACAGACAACTATACACCAGAGGTAATCTTTGTCAAAAAATACAATGTGTGCATTCCTACACGGCAGGAATAGGAAAGCAGGATTCACTATATGGAGGGTGCCATAAACATATTTATCTACGGCTCTAAGCTCGATGAGCGAGTATGTGCGGGGAGTCTTTTTCTCCAGACCTGGGGATTGATATCACCTTCCGACTACCCAATCACTACAGCGTTTTCCAAGCGGAGGCTTTGGCCATCAAGGTAGCAGCACAGCACCTCAACCAGCTGAGCACCTCAGGGAGAGCTGCATATATCTTTTCGGACAGTCAAGCGACGCTAAAAGCGCATTATGCTCCTATACCCATAACTCTAAAACTCTTGCTGCATGCCGGAAATCTTTCAACGAGATGGCTGATCAATTCAGGATCCACCTTGTATGGGTGCCTGGGCACCTGGGTAAAAGGGTATGACCGCCGCTTTCCTTCCGGGAAAGGATGGGGTAGGTATACCCTTAGCCAAATTTAAACTCCAATGCAGGCGAAACACGCTACGTCAGTCCAATAAACGGTGGAATATCTTGGTCTCCTGCGGCAGAGTCAGACTAACCTGGCCCTCCTACGACAACAAAAGAACCTCCTCCTTACTGGGACTCGGAAGACCAAATCTCTCTGTTCTGGTAGGGGTACTCACCGGATACTGCTTGATAGGAGCGTAGAAAATATCTTTGGTATTTTCTCGTGGCAACAACTCGATGTGTTGACTAGTTTTTTTTTGGTCCTCTATTTTTTCATCGCCTTCGAAATTCTAATTACTGTAACGAATATGTTAAAGTAACTGTTTGTGTTGTCGTTGGCATTAATATGAATGCAACATTAATATGCATATCAGTTGCTTTCGTTTTTGTTGCTGTTTTTTTTTGTCTTTGTTTTGCTTTTTATTTTTTACCTTTTTTAATGAAACTAATAGTGAGAAATGTGTAAAATTAAACAAAACACCTGCTAGCCGTGCCAGCGGGCGAGAAAGCAACAATCGTCACGCTAGATACCAGTGTACAAGTGACTTAAAGCTGCTTGTTCGGCTGGCACTATACGAACTTTGAACTTGTTTGATATAATTTGTAGGTGCAGCGTTTTCCAGCTTTCACTCTCGGCTCAGTCCGGCAATAAGCAACAAGCCGCGACTATAAACGTGCCCTTACAGAGCATATACTTTTTTACCACTATACCAGCCTTGTGTCTCGCCGTCACCAATTGGAAACGCTCGCCATGCTCATTAGATATCCTTACCACCCTTCAAACCCATGTTCACTATCATGCGAGCAAATTGTCTTGAGCAAGGATTTGAACAACAATTTTGATAAGGATAAGGTTAAGTTTTTAGGCATGGATTTGGAAAAGTATTTGGACAAGAGTTTTGCCAAGGACTAGGGGAAGTATTTGGACAAAGATTTCGACAATAACTTAGCGAAAGGATTTGGATAAGGTCTTGGACAAGGATTTAAATAAGAACTAGAACAAATATTTAAACAAGGAAAAGGTGGAAAATAGTAGTAGTAGTCGAAAATAGTAGTATTAAATAGTAGTAGATATGAAAGTAGAAATAGTAACAGAAAATATTGGTAGTAAATAGTGGTAGAAAATAGTAGCATAAAATAAAAGAACATAAATGGAATACATTAGTATTAAAAAGTAGTAGGAAATATTAGTAGAATTAGGTGGCAAAATAGTAGCAAGAAATGAATGGTAGTAAAATATAGCAGTAGAAAATAGAAATAGCTGTAGAAATAGCCACCGTCATCTTTTTATACAGATGTTCCTTTTTTTTTTAATCGATATAATTTCGATCAAAAAATAATTTTTTTAATCTGATCAAAAAAATATTGATCAATGATTGATTTTTATTTCTGAAATAAAAAATAATGATTAAAAAATACATAACTTTTCTTTCTGACCGAAAAAATAACGATACAAAATGATTTTTATTTTTGATCGCAAAAATAACGATTACAAAATAATTTTTATTTCTGGTCGCAAAAATAACGATTAAGAAATAACTTTCATTTCTGATTGAAAAAATAACGATCACAAATAATTTTTTTTCTGATTGTAAAAATAAAGATCAAAAAATAACTTTCATTTCTGATCGATAAAATAACGATAAAAAATAACTGTATTTTCTGATCGAAAAAATATTGATCAAAGAATAATTGCAATAAAATGATTGATTAATAGCGATAATCGTTATTGGCGGTCCCTGAACAAAAATGATTGTGACTTTTATAAGCTAAGTTAAACTTTATTTTGTCCAAAGAATTTTTTATTGCTCAAGCAGATTTTTTTTTAAAATTTGTATTAAAAGTTTTGTTTCTTAAAGAAACTTCAAAATTTTTTTAATTTTTCTTAAAAATAAAATATCAAGTTTTGATTTTAAAAGTCTCATTTGTATTATTTTATCATAATATCCTGACCCTGTGTGGGCTTGAACCTCTCGAAAATTCCCCCGTAGCTACAGGCCTGCCGTAAACAATAACAATTTTATTTAACCGCTATGCTCAGCTTTAAATTTATTACTATAATAATTTTGAATGCAAATAAGTCCTTCATGTAAAAAAAAAAACTGTTAAAACTAAATAATTTTAATTAATTTTCAAGGCGTGGTTTTCACATATATCAGCAACTGCCTCCACATCATTCACCATTGCAGATGCGCTCTTTTATGTTCATGTTGAGGCTTTCTTAAATTCATTTTCCATGTTAAAACAGCAAAACTTCACGTCACTTCAAGCTTTTTAAGCTACGACAATGAGATATCCTTGCCGCAGGATGTTTTGTAAGCGCTTGAAAAATAAAAAAAAAAAATAAAATACGTACTTTGTTGAAGTGTGAGGAAATATGCGAAGCACGAAACAAGACGACAAAGTTTGGCCGGGGAGTAGATTCGAGTAGAATTTCCCAACCATTTGCATAGAATTTTTAAAAAGTATAGGCTGACGGCTGACATAGGATGTGCTGTGGGGAGGGGGGTATATTCAAGACATTCACAGAAGTTGCGCCTAAATCGATGTAATTTTTCCACTTTGTATGCTGCTTTTCGCTTAACATTTTCTTTCTTTCTTTCTTTCTTTCGTCTTCGCTTTTGAACATAGTTTATGGTAAAACTTTTGTCTTCCAACTTTTATATGCAAAAGTAGTTTGTCTGTTTAAGCTTTCGTTGTTGTTTTTACTTTTATTGTTTTTGCGCCATATGAACAAATGACAGCGGGAATGGGACTGGAATGGGTGTTGGGGATGGCGACATGGGGAGCCGGTAGTAGATAATTTGTGTGCGACTGTTTTCTGCTATATGAGGCTAATGAACCTTAAATGCAAAATCAATTTTTATGCTTCAGCGGAAAATTTTTAATAATGGATGTGATTTTGGTTAAATTCTGAATGAACAGAAAAAAATGGGGGAAAAGTTTACACTGTTTTTAATATAAATAATTTAAATTTAATATAATTTAATATAATTTAAATTTTAAAAAACGTGAGTAAACCAAAAGTAAAAATAACGTTATTGATGATGGTTGTAGTTATATTGGGGCTAAGTTATGTTTCCCAAGCCAATTTACCATAATTTGTTAATATTATATGCAATGCATAAATTTTTTGAATGTATTTTTTATTTTTATATATTATATCATATTATTTTATATTATATTATATTATATTATATTATATTATATTATATTATATTATATTATATTATATTATATTATATTATATTATATTATATTATATTATATTATATTATATTATATTATATTATAATAATGTATTTTTTTATTTTTTTTTTATTAATTTTTGCTTCCTCGTTTATTTTTTTTTTTAACCATTAAGTCTGACTTGTAAAGTTTTTAAAGAACTTTTCGAAGAGTTGTATATACGAAAAGAAAAAAAATGTTGTCATTTAGTAGGTTTATTGTTGTGGTTGTTGATTTTGTATCTCTTCTGTTACTGTCATTTAATTCTGCTGCTGTCATGTTGTTTGTTTTTTTTTTGTTTGTTTTGGTTTTCTTTTCCCCCTCATTTTAAATGCACATCCATAGCTTGTCTGGGGCTGAGCCCTTGAGGCAATGTAAATGTTGTTTAAGTGATGCAAATGAGCGTTGAACGTTTTGTTATGAGGGAGTTTTTAACGATTGTGATTTTTTATTTACATACTTTGTTTTTTGTTTTAAAGATAATAAATAATTTTCGCACTTTAATTATAGGAAATTTTTTTTCAAACAACTACGGGAGGCTTTTTTCTTAATTTTGAAATTTTATCAGTCCACTTGACGGATTATTTTGTGGAATGGAAGTAAATTTCCAGCAAACCATAGTTGACGACTTTGTCAAAATTCCGACTAATTCGTAACTATTTCGAGCATTTATCGGAACAGTTTCACTTTTTATACGAATTTATATAAAATACGTCGTCGTACGACATATTGAAATGCAAACAGAGTAATATTTCCTTTCTTTCGAACTATCTGAACGAAATCGCAACTTTTTCGTAACATTTCCGTTAAGACTCGTTACGACATTTCGTTACGAAATCGTGTCAACTCCTTCATACGATATTCCTTACGATTTCGTAACGAAATCGGAAAGATTGCGAAATGTTTGTTACGATTTCGTTAAGAATATTTTGAAATCTTTCCGATTTCAAAATTCGATTTCATTGCGAAATCGTAACGAAAATCGCATGACACGACTTCGTAACGATTTCGTAACGAATCTTAACGAAAATGTTACGAAAAAGTTACGATTTTGTTCAGACAGTTCAAAAGAAAGAAAATTTTACTCTGTGTTTGCATTTCAATATGTCGTACAAACAGTCGCATAATGAAATTTTATATAAATTCGTATAAAAAGTGAAACTGTTCCGATATTTGCGTAACGAAATTGTAACGATTTCTTTAAGACAGCTCGAAATAGATACGAAATACTCGGAATTTCGACAAAGTCGTCAACTATGGTTTGCTGGGTTATTTAGTTTTTGTTTTTCTCAGTTACTAAGGACTGGGACCATTCGAAGGAATTATTAAAAATGAAAAGTTGAAAGAGATGCATTAGAAACCTGCTCAACCTAAAAATACAAATTTTTTAGTGTTTCCTTAAAATATTTTGTTTTAAACTCTTTTTTTGAAGTGAAAACTTCTTTAGGCGCGTTGAATACTCTTTCGAACAAAACTATAGATTCGTGATATCATCACACTGTTAGCGAAACAGAAGTTATTGTTGCTCAGCATTCCTTTTTAGGGATTACTTAGCATCGACCAAGCCGAAGATCAGAGCGATTACCGAACCGATTACCAGGCCGATTATCGAATCGATTACCTACAGATTACCGAACCAATTACCGATTACCAAAGCGATTACCAACGGATTAACGATTACCGAACTGAGTACCAACCAATTACTAATAACCGAAGCGATTATCAACCGATTACCGAAGCGATTACCAGCCCATTACCGCTTACTGAAGCGCTTGCCAACCGATTACCAATTACCGAAGCGAATGCCAACCGATTACCAAAGCTATTACCAACCGATTAAACCGATTCGGTATTCATAAATTGAAAAATAGAATTAAAAAAGTAGAACGCGTCTGATTTGCCGACTCTAGCTACTTCTGAAATTCATAACATCTATGTTATTTCATAGCTTGAAGTTTTTACATCGGTCAGCAATCCCCCCTCCCCTGCCTACTTTTTTTGTTTGTTTACAAAAACAAAAGAATGCGTTTTATTAAAAAATTAAAATGACTTTTATGTATAGGAGACCCCCTTATATATTTTCAACCACAAAAATTTCAGTAAGGTTGAAAATTTAGACCTGAATTTTTCTCTGTATAATACGGATCACCCACTAATGGCCTGGAGCGGAAAAACTGTCGGGTTTTTTATTTGGTGGTGTTTTCATAGTTTATGTAAATCTGAAACTCATAAATTTTAAAAGGAAATATTATACCAATTTAGCTAATTTTTCAGTATAACTTATGATACTTTCACATTTTCAATTATTTTTTTCTAACCCAACATTTTTCTTTTTTCTTATTTATTTGCAGGTAAGAGTTGAATGACTGCTTTATTAGAGAAACAAACCTATGTTAAATTTAAGATAATTTCTCATATTGAAAAGTTTTGGTGAGCATTTAAACAATTCATAAAAGCATTTAAATGCATTTAAAAATCGTCATAAATACTTAGTTGACCGCAGAATGTACGCCGCTATGCTGAAAATATTTTCGCACATGTGCGCTACAGACGGGCGATATATACATAAATGCATTTGGAACCGCACTTGAATGCGGTTGAAAACAACATATGAGCAACAACAAACAACAACAACATCAGCAGCAGCATCATCATCAACAACATAATTATCATCACCATCAACATAATCGACAAAAGCAAAAAAACAACATTATCATTTTCAACATCAAGAACAGCAAAACGGCAGCAACATGTTAACACCAAGAGAATGATGGCGAATTTATTATATTTTTGCAGCTTTTGGCGTAGCTTATTCCTTTTTTAACCCCTACACCAACAGCATAAAATCGATTATTTCGCTGTGAACAATAAACGTGCTTGAAACATATGTGAAGAAATGGGCAGAATGTAAAAAATAAAAAAATTCAACTCGTAGGCTTGTAATTCGCGTAAAATTACGCTTTACAAACCGCTTACGATGTTTTTGTTGTTGTATTTTGTTGGAGCTCTACAACAACTGCTGCATATTCAACCCCAACGGCGAAGTGCAACATATGCTATTTTTGTGCAATCAATGTTGCAAGTAGGGGGCTCCCGCTCATAGCATTAGGGTGGCTGGAAGTAAGGGACAAAATAGGGAAAAAGATTTTCTTCTCATTTTGTTTGCAATCATTCGAGTGGACACCAAAATGCACTCACATTGAAATGAGCGCTCTTCAGAATTTTCAAGCGAGACATCACCAGTGTTTGTATTTGACGGTCGTTTTCTTTTTTTGTCTTTTTTTTTAATTTTTCTACTACGTGCACAGCCATTGTAATTCAATTTGCTCAGAGCGTTATATCAAAAATAGAGAGGGAACAAAAATAAAATCGCCCTTTCGGCATTTCATATGTAACATGAACGGACATTTCCAAATTTGTTAATTAAAAAGTGATTTTGAATAATTAAAAACTGTATATTATTTATTTATAAAGTGTTGTCAATGTTGATGATAGAAGAGCAGAATGAATGTGAGCAAATAGATGACAGCCGCTGTTTGTTTGTTTTGAATAAATAATGCTTGAATTTATTTGAGTAGTTCTGAATACCAAATTCATAAATTTATTGAAACACAGTTAAATTTTCCAAGCTTTTAATATTTATACAGACGCAATCGGGCCATATGTGCATTTTGACTACATCAAAAATATCGGATATCAAGACGACTAATCGAGTGATTAAATTTATTAAATGCTTGACTCTAGAAAACTAACAAGGGCTTATACAGGTCGTATTGCTCATTTTGAGGGTCGTTGAAAAAATTTCCGGCCTTATATAGAACAAAAAAATTGTACGATGAAAATATTATTAGATTTTTTCACACAAAAACAGCTTGATGTACCATTCCCTCTCGAGAGGAGTGGTAGTCTGGAAACCTTCCATCAAAGAATGTCATCAAAACCAACATTAATGAATCAAAATAAGATGGTAAAGTTGGAGCAGGCGTCTACTCAGACACTCCTAAAATTAATTCAGCCTTCAGACTACACGACCATTGCATTGTCTTCAAAGCGAAAGTCGTCGGAATACATGACGCCTTAACTTGGCTTCAGATAAATAAGATACTATCTATAGATATCTGCATGCTTTATCTGAAGTATAACTCTTACCAACAGGTGCTACTTAAAGCTACCTAGGCAATTGAGAAGCAGAGCCCTCTCTCGAACAAAAGCCATCCTACGCCCATCACGCCCGTCCTGTTATATGCAGCACAAACCTAGACTTTGAGCAGCTCTGGTGAAAAGATTTTTCGAGAGAAAGATCTACTGACCAATCTGCGTCAATGGCGAGTACCGAATACGATGGAACGATGAGCTGTATGAGCTATATGCCGACATCGACATAGTAAAAAAATAAAAACGGAATGTCCATGTCAGATCTTGAAAGGCCTTTGACCCAGCTGCAAAGTCAATCAATTGTGTTGTGCGTGTTGTGAAATGTTTGAACACAAATGATCGAGGATTAGACCTACAAGTTTTATGCCGACTCCGAACGGCTTATGTTCTCAAGAAGCTTTTCATGGCAGTTTTTACTCTCTGAGGTTTGCCAATGTCTGCAGAGAGATGACGGCTGAACAGATAAATTAATTCAATTGAAAAACTTTCTGTGTCAGGTGGGAACTGAACCAGGGTTCTCTGGTCTTTTTCGTCTCTATGCTTCTTATCCATAACCATTCTTCTTTATCCTAACTTTGGACCGGCCGGCTTGCATCAATGATGCTAACCTGGTGGAGCTAACCTGGCGGGCGAACAACGAAAGTGCTGGTATACCTCTCACCACATGCAAACTACTCACAAAAGAGCTATCCCTAAAAATACCCTATTGTTGGCTTTTCAGCCCTTGGAAAAACTTGGATCGAGCTTCTTATGGTCAGTTGGGTTGTGTGTGTTATAAAATGCTTGCACACAAATTACCGAGAACTGTACCTACAAGTTTTATGCCGATTCCGAACAGCTCATTTTCTCAAGAAGTTTTATATTTCAATTTTATTACCATTGTCTGCAGAGAGGTGACAGCCGAACAGAAATATTAATTCTTTACCCCGCCACGTACCTTAACCAGTATGCCATGGCCGCCGCGAAGTCTGGCCAACACTAACCTTAAACTCCTAAAAGATCTGATTTCCCTAAGAAGGGATCAAATATTACTGTGATAGGGGTCCTAACTGGACTATCCTATAGTCCTTCTATAGAAGTTGCAGAGACGAAGAGGAGGAAGAATCCATAGTACAGCTTCTCTGCACTTGCCCAGGGCTGAGTAGAAATCACAACCTCCATTTAAATAACTGGTTCTACATGGATCTAGACGGCCTCTCAGATACTTCGATCTACCGAATCCTCTGCTTCATTAGCCTCTCTAGCCCAAGGTGATTCAAATAGAGAGGGAGAAAAATTAACCCCTGGTATTACAATGGGCCTAATTGGCTCTAGACGGCCTCTCAGATACTTCGATCTACCGAATCCTCTGCTTCATTAGCCTCTCTAGCCCAAGGTGATTCAAATAGAGAGGGAGAAAAATTAACCCCTGGTATTACAATGGGCCTAATTGGCCCAAGTGTGTCTCATAAGAGACAGCCGTTTCAACCTAATCTAACCTATTTAGATTTTTAGAATTATGTATTACTGTGCCCCCTTGTCCTTCCCTTCTTCCCCCATTTGTCGGAGACAAGGGTAAACAAATCTGATAAATGCAAAGCAACCAAAATCCTAAGTAAAGGGTGACCGGATAACAATAGGATAAGAAAATGAAATAAAAGAACAACGGTGTGAGATATCAAATTCCGGCTTTATTTTGAAACTTTATTCAGGTCATTTTGTATGGAATAGCACATCGTTTAAATGGCCGCCTCGCTCATAGTGTTTCAAGCGGGCGGTCCATTTTTTGTTGACTTTGGTCAATATATGTGGACTTATTCCGGCAATAGCGTCTCGAACGTTGGTCTCGAGCTCGTCCAAAGTTGTTGGCTTGTTAAAGTAGACTAAGCACTTGACGTAGCGATAGAGAAAATAATCGAAGGGTGCTAAATCGCGTGATCGCGGTTGCCAATTGATGAACACTCGCCATGAGATGACCCAGTCGCCTAATTTCTCCTTCACCTCTTCGAGCGTTGCGTTGCTTGTATGGCATATAGCGCCGCCTTGTTGGAAGCACAGGTCGGATATATTGATGTTGTCGAAACCTGAGGCCCTACTCTCTATTGCGATGCGACAAAGCGAATTCGCAAAATTGATTTGATTGTACGGATTTGCGTACGCATCGCATTTAATTTTCGCATCGCATTGATAGGCGCATCGCAATACAGGGTAGGGCCCCTGGCCACAGAAAGTCGGCTAACATCGCACTATATCGAGGAGCATTGACGGTAACGGTCAATCGATCCTTCCTCATTTCAAAAGAAATAAGGTCCGATGATGCCGCCGTGCCATAAACCACACCAAACAGTCAATATTTGTGGATGCATTTATGCTTGGTCGAACACTTGTAGGTTGTGGTCGCTCCAATGACGGTAATTTTGTTTATTGACATAGCCGCTCAGGCAAAAATTCGCTTCGTTCGAGAAGACGATTTTTTGGCCAAAATCCGGATCTCCGACCAACATTTCTAGCGCCTAATTAGCGAACTCACGGCGTTGTCTATATAAGTCTGGGTTCATATAATAAGTCCGGTTGACTCCCTGGCAATGCCCAATTTAGCTGATCTGCGCCGAATCGACATTTCTGGGTCTTCGGCGGCTATGTTTAAGTCACTACGCACCAATCTCTGTTTGGTTGGTTACTTAAGGTCCAAAAGAGTGTACTACGCTCAAACTTTTCCACGGTGAGAGTAAGTGCCTGCGTAGTGAAGCTATGATGACGACAAACCTCACGGCGAAATTCAATTCACATGGCGTTTTTATAACTGTGCTGGAATTTCGACACTTTTTAATAATTTCCAAAGTTCGGGAACGTGAAACGATGCATGATAAAGTGGTAAACCGTACTGATTTTTTAATAGCTATTTTTTTAAAAGCTGGATGTCATTGGTAACTTTATCATCTGATCACCCCTTATTTATGAAGGTTTCTTAATAGAAACACTGCATTTTTAACAACTTTTTTAAAAGAGAAAAAATTTAATAAAAAAGGGTGAAAATAGACAAAAGGTTAAAAGAAAAATCTCCTAATCCGGTGTAAACAAGTTTTATGAACAATTGAATGAGCACCTTTATCTCTCTAAGATTTCATATCTAAGCCATAGAGTTCAGTCATTGTTAAGCCGAAGATACTTTAATGAAATAATCGAAAAATTATAGTAGTATATTTTTATTAAAAGAAGAGGCCATATTCTTTTTTAAGAAACTGCATTTAAGAAAACCTGGCTAGCTGAAAATAATTAATAAATCATTTCTGAAAACTATAAATCATTTATAACAAAAAAGTGTCCTAAGCATTTAAATAATTTATTATTTATTATTTATTCTTCTTTTGCTGTAATCGTTTCCAAAATTGCAATATTTGCAACCTGCATTTTGGTCGTGTGTCTTCATTAAACCTTATAACCTGTGTAAAATAAAAAGGTACAACACTCCTTAGAAAAAAAAAAAACACGCACACACACGTTTCAAACCCTTCAGTAATAATTTATTTACGACAAAAGCAACGCTACTAACAACACCGACCAACTCTACTCTACAAAACACGAAATAATAGAACTTCATCAACTTATGCCTAAGGGGCCCTCCACCCCTACTCCAAAAGCTCAAAAACACATGCATACGAAGCGCAACGTGACGCGTAGCGCACGTTGTTGTTGTTGCTGCTGCTGCACACACATCATTATTAATGCATTTACCACACGTTACCTTTAAGGACACGCTGCAATTCCCTAAGGGTTGATTGCTTTGTTGGGAATACAAAAAATGAGAAAATGAGATCGGGCAGAGTAATGGTCGGGGGAGCATTCAGGAAATTCCCTTTAGCCACTTGTAGGAATTGAAAATAACTTTTCTTGGGGATTGAATTGTATTCGAGAAATACAAATGGGGGTTATTTTTTTTACCATTTCTTTGGTTCTTTTGTATTGGTAGTCAAGGGTGTGAGGGACGCGGGAAAAATAATATGAAAACAAGTGAGTTGTATACTGCAAAATAAGTAAAGAAACCAACTTGCTCTGTTGAACAGTCGATTTTATTGTATTTGGTTTTATGCTTATATCCTATTTATTTAAGCGAAAGAGGATAATAGTGTTAAGAGGTCAGCGGCGTAGGTGTGCCTGCTATGGCAGAAATAATCGTGAAACCTGAGCGCCGTTCAAGCTTTTCTAGTCAACAACGTAATAATAATAAATACAAGATAATTTCAATTGATGTCAATTGATAAGCCGGACAGGCATCATTCATTTGGTTAATAAAAGGAAAAGTTTATTTTTTTTCTTATTTGTTCCGTAACAACGTCTTGTTACTTTTTTGTAGAGAAAATATTTGTATCGATCTTCATTAAGTTTCATATTCTTTGTTCGCTACAAGGATTGTCAGCTTTTTTAGACTCTGTTGATTTTACTTGTTTTTTTTTGGAGGCGCTCAACTTACTTACATGTGTACGAGCAAAGTGTTTTCGGTTCACTCTTAGTTGTATTGTTACAGAATCGTCTGTATTATGCTTTGCTCAAACTTGAACAAAAATTTTTGTTCATTCGTAAAAAGATTGAAGAATTTTTTACTATCCAAGTTTTTTAAAAAACCAAATTGCCACCTAAGGTGGCACACCTACCCCCTATCTGTCACCTTTCTGGGGGTCCCTATAAAAAAAAACACAAAAACTCTCGATATCTCTTCCGAATTGACCTCTTGAGGGGTGGAATATATGAGCTGGTTCTTTCAATTTTACACCTCAATATTTCTTTTTAACACACCTAACCCCTATCTGCTACCCTTTTCGGGGTCCCTTTCCAAAAAACATAAAAACTGTCGAGTGTAGTTTGTATCTCTCCTGAATTGCTTCCTAGAGAGGTCAACTATATGAGCTGGTCTTATTATTTTTTACCCTTCAAAATATCTTCTGAACGCATATAACTCCCTCTCTGCTACCCTTCTGTGGGTACCCATACAAATAATAGGGAAGCTGTCGATTATAGTTCATATCTCTTTTATTTTTTGCCCTTTAACATTTCTTCTGAACACACCTACCCCTATCAGTCAATCTTCTTGGGGTATCGATGCAAAAAAAAGAAAACAAAACTGTAAATTATAGTTCATATCTCTCCCGAGTTGACACATTTAGGTTCTATATTTCTCTATGAGCTGATCTTATTATCATTTACCTTCAACATTTCTTCTGAAACCCGTCGCCCTTCTGAGGGTACCCATACAAAAAACACAAAAATTGTCATATCTCTCCCGAATTGACACCTAGAGGGGTCAGATATATAAGCTGGTCGTATTAAGTTTTGCCATTCAACATTTCTTTATAACACACCAACCTCTTATCTGCCACCCTTCTGTTGGAACAATTCTTCAGAACACACACGCGCTTTTAAGTTTACTTTTGTATTGTTTTGTTGCAAAATCAACAATAATACAACAAAACCTAAAAAAGACCAAAGTTAAAACCGGTTTGAACCAGTTGCAAGATCAAGTGGCTTTATGCGGCTTGATGTGCGTTCCAGCTGAAACATAGAATCGAATTAACTTGGCTCAACAGCTGATGTACGTTTTTTTAATGTGCGTTCTTTCTAAGTACTTCTGTTTTGTTTAAAAAAACGCGAAATAAAAAGCAGCAACAAGGCAACAAAAAAACAGCAGAAAACAATTGCAAAGCCGTATAAAGAAGCTGGAAAGCAAGTAACGTTACGCGGCTTAAAATGGCTTAAAGTGCGTTTCAGCAGGGTTTTTTTTTTTGCATTTTTGTCTTTTCACTTGTTGTCCACTGGTTTGAGAAAAGCAAAAAAGTGTACACGAAATCACATGACTTTTATGATGCTCGATTGCAAAAATAATAAAAAAAAATGTAATATATACAAGCAAATCCAAAATAGTCAAAAACCAGCTGCAATAAGCTGGCGGCTGTAATCGCGCACTATACGCACTACCACATGCATAAGCATGATGCGTTTCCAATTCGGTACGGCACGGCAACCAGTCGGCTTTATATACGCGCCCTAATAAGAGAGCAGATTGTTCGAGAAGGAAAATTTATCATTGTTTTTTTTATTCTTCGTTAAATTCTTAAAAGAAATTCTTTGGGAGCATATGGGTACGGTGAATGAATTTTCCGCGAAATTTCGTTTAAAGAAAGTGTTTGATTATGCAGGGTGTCCCCAATTGAGTGTAACTATTTACGGAGGTGAAAGGTTATGTCAAGCTGAGCAAAAGATCGTATGGGAGGGGGGGGTGTCTATTTCATATTCTTAGGAGCTAAAGGGTTAACTAAAATGCAAGACTTTAATTCACGTTATTGTTTCTAGCAGTAAAAGTAACTTACATTCTTATAGCTCATTGCAAAGGCAATAAAATCACATTTCCAACGGTATTTGAACAAACCCCACCAACTTAACCCTTACCGAGCTGTGCTTTTGTGAAGATGAAATCAATCGGTTGAAACTACTAAATTTCAAATTTGAGTGCAAATTTCTCAGAATTTCGTTTAATAAATGAATTTTTTTTTTGTAATCAGTTTTGTAATTTAATCAATTTTTTTTTAATGACACCAAAAACCTAAACATATCTTTAAAAATAAAAAAGTTGGCTGTATTAAAAAAAGTATACATATTTTTTGTAAGTAAGTTTTTTTTGCTAGAAACAATAACATGAATCATAGATGTGAAATATTAATTCACCCTGTAGCTCCTAAGAATGTGGAAATAGACCCCCCCTTCAAACACGATTTTTTGCTCAACTCGACATAACCTTTCACCTACGTAAATAGTTGCACTCATTTGCGGGACAGCCTAAATACTAAAGTACACTGTGACGTATCTAAATACATTCGTGTATATGGCAAAAAATTTTATTGAACGAAACTCATACGCCACGGTGCACTTTCATAGAAATCAAATTCTTTAAAGCAGTGGTGTCCAACCGGTAGTTCGAGGGCGCCTGGTAGCTCGCGAACGTATTTTTAGGCGCTCGCAAACAAAATGATGCACAGAATAATACTCCCTATAGGAACAAACTAACTTCTTTTTAAAAACAACTAACTAAAAAACTAATTTAACATAAACTAGTATATGAAGTGAAGTACTTTGAATTATATTAAGGCGGCAACTACTCTGATTTTGACATGTTTTAACTGCAAATTTTTATCAGATTACAAGTTTATATATATTTAACCATGTTATTTCATTAAATATTATTAACTTTACGCTTCACTAAAATTTTGTTACAAAAATACATATTTTTTTATTTACGACATTGAGCTGCAAGACAGACGTGGTAGACACACTTTAAGACTGATAAACTGCCTCAAAACCCTGTGAAATTCTTTATTAAGATATTCAAATTAGAAACTGGTAGTGTTTAGCAAGCATTGCACAATTTGGACTCTGTACGGAAATTGATTGCTTAACCATTCAGCAAACACCTCATCACTTCAGTAGTAAAGACGTAAGCCTTTCCCTACGTAGCGTCGAGCCTGCTCCATCACTTCATTGCGATTGACACTTAAAAGATGCACTAAGCAAAATATCGGTGTGTCCATCGACCATGATTGATGGTTGCAAAGCGTGGAAAATCCCGCTGACACGCTTGTTTAGCTCATATTTTGAAATGAAGCATCAAAAAGCTGGCTCGTGTTAAATAACAGGCGCAGTATCCACACAATTCCGATCAATTGGATCGGCACCTTCGCTCATGTACCCGGACGGTGGCATGCCCGTTTTTGTAAACCGCTTCTGTGGTAAGCATGCTCACATATAAGCGCAGAGTTCCTCCAGGTTCTGAAACTATCACCTGTTGGAAGCAGAAATAGTCCAATGAAGAAAGGAATGAAATTGTATCTTCCCTCGCAGCGTACTTCTGTTGCGCTCCTTGGATGTAATTACTAGTCCTTTTTTGAATTAACTGGCAATGAAGTTTGGCATAAATCACCTTTGAATTATTTTAAAATCAATTAAACCACCACAAAAAACGACATTTCACATTTTCCATTAAAAAACTCTGATCACTTTTAACTTTGTTTACATTTTGCTTTCAGATTTTATATTTCAGAATTTATTTATGTCGACCAGGCATAGAAGGTTTAGAATCGACGATTTGTACAATCATGTTTAAATCGACTAAAAAATGAGCTTGTCATTTAACACGGTCGTTCACACTGCCTGAACTAGTTTCAAATTGATAGCGACAGCAGCTTTGTAGCTGGAGAGCTATTTCTCTGCAGACGCTAAACAATTGCAATACTGATGGATACAATTGCAATGGAAGAGACCAGAACATCTTGCTTTTTTATTTTTCATTGCTTATGACTTTTTATTTTGCGTCAAAATCTAATCTGTCTACATTAAAAGTGTCAAATTTGAAAGTTTTCTTTAGAATCAACAAGCAAATATTTTGTTTATTTTTATTAACTTTTCAGATTTGGGTTTGTTTAACAAAAAAAAAAAAAAATTATTTTTGTAAGGATTGGTGACCGAGAAACATGGTCATGGTTTCAAAGTAGTCCTCAGTACAAATTCGTTTGGACACAACTGCTTTAAAGGAACTTCCGTGAAAAATAAATTCATAGTACCTGAAGAGTTTTTCTAAGAGTTTAACGTAGAATACGAAAATCAATGTTTCCAGGATGAAAAAAATTAGTCCGCTCTACGTAATAGTCCTGAAGATTTAATTTATTCTGACTTTCACTATCGATTTAAATTCAAAACAAACTTTTTTTATTTAAGATTACTCCAAAAGTATATATAGAAATATTTGATATTCTCACAACTTTCTGCACCGAAAAAAGCTTAAATTTTCATTTCACATCTCAGAAATGTTTAACCGAGAGTCTCGGTCTAAGACTATATGTAAAAGGTGTTTGGCTATGTATTAATTAATACCGCATAGTTTACGAAAAAAATGGTAATCCATCTACCATAACGGTCCATAGAAGTTTTCTGTAGAATAAACATGCCCATGTAGTTGCCCGATTGACCCGCGTGGCGTTTCATACAATTTTTTTTTTTATCTTAATTTTGTCTTTGCGCTAAGCCAAAAACAAAGAACAACTGCACAAAAAACAGCACAAACTGCACTCGTTCACTGTTCAGCACA
Organism: Coremacera marginata; assembly: GCA_914767935.1. Lineage (NCBI taxonomy): Eukaryota > Metazoa > Arthropoda > Insecta > Diptera > Sciomyzidae > Coremacera > Coremacera marginata. The sequence goes on from OU612045.1 coordinate 152,743,909, forward strand.
TTTTTCAACTCGCTTTACAATAACAAATGCATGCAAAGACATAGCTGATTGTCCCGTTGCTTGCGTGCGGAATGGTTTTTGCATGCAAGTTTTGTTATTGTAATAGAAACAGTGGCTTGTGAACTTATTACATTGAAAATTCTTTTTTTTTTTGTTTTGTTTCAGTTTTTGACAAACGCAACGATATGCAACATTTTGTGTTTGTTTTCTTGTTTTTTTGGTTCGTGCTTATATTTCTTGGGCTCCACTACTGTAGAACATAACCGTTTAATTATTGAATTAATTTCCACCTTTACTAAAACCAGCAATATATGAGACCAGGACAGCACTTTACACTGCTTTTGCTTTGTTGTCAGAACCAGCAATACTTAACAGCAAAATCTTTAAAATAAATTTACAATAAAAACTGCTCAAACAATTATGACCAAAAGACACGCAAAGGTGGAATGAGACACTTGAAACTTTAGAAAAGCTCACCATGTACCACCAAAAAATAAAAAAATCCCCTTTTGAAGCATCAAATTAGCCAACCTTTTCTTCACTGCCAGCTATTGTTCGTGTGTATTTAACTGTGCTCAAAACACCTAAACAATTAATTGAATTTATTGCTTAGCACTCATATATGTTACAACATGTTTGCAGAAAGCAAAAAAAAAAAGAAAAAGGAAAAGAAACCCTTGTAAGGGATACTAGCCACAAGCACACATACACATACACACCTTTATAGTCAGTCAGCCCATTCCATCATTTGTTCAGAAAAACCGTCAAGTTTTCCAATGCGTTGGTCGAGCAGGGGTTGAAAAATAAAAAATAAGAAAACCTCGCTCCAAAATTTAAGAAATTCCCCTGCAGATTCACTTTAAACTGTTTTGCTTGTAAAGATCGACCCCGACCGAGGTTTTATTGCGCTTTATGTAGCCGTGTTTTTCCGTCTTTTTTGATAATAAAAATTTTGTTTTCAGGTAAATTCAGGTGTAAGCCGCACAGTGGTTAAAGTTCATACAAATAGTGCACAAAAAAAGTATGGAGTCGTTGCAAAGCTACAGATTTTGATACAGAAGATTTTTATGTCAATACAATCTCAGTGTAAATCTCTGAAAAAAACACCCACTGCCACGCCCACTTCCCATAAAACATGAAAACAAAAAACCAAGTTATTTCTTTCATGCTACAACTTTAACCACAAATTTTGATACAGAAGGATATAGGCATGTAATACCAGCTATATATGTAGGTCAATGTATAATCTATACAACAACCATGCAATTTTTCTTGATCCATTGGCGTTCCTATACAATTTTGAATCAATGAATGAGGCACTCATCAACGTCAACAATATCGACAGTTAAGGACAGATTCTCGAAAAATCTTCTTGATGTATTGTAGTGCATCGACATGAAGTACTGCCACTGCCCTATGTACATTTAAAATAGTCAAACAACTTTGAAATATTGTATTGTTGCAGGTCAAAGAACCAACTTATGATAACATTGCCTACTTGCAGGCTTGCATTTTAGAATGCTGTTTTTTTGGAAGATATTGCATGAAATTATGAGAAACGGTTTTTAACTATCGGGGGCGCAAACGGTCGCAGCTAAATTTTACAAAAATTAAAAGTCGATAGTCTTACATGCATATTGATTTCAATCAGCTTGATTGTCGACACAAAGAAAACTTTTATAAATTATTTAATTTTTTCTTTTTAATTTTAAGCAATTTTTTAATATTAAAGGAAAACTTCTTGCATATATTGTATGTTCAAGAAATTTTTTGTTTTATTTGTAGGAAAAGTAAATTTATTCATCAAGCTTAATATATGTTTAATAAGTAGAGGAGAGTCGTCATGAGTGGGACACCTTAGCTTTTTGGATTATGACTATTTTTACGTTTCGAATTTCAAATAAATATGATAAAATATAGGATTAAGATACAACTTTCCAAATTAAAGTTCAAAAGTCGAGGTAATGCCGACTTTTTTCTTTGATTATCACGATGTTGTGCATATAGAATTCTTGCCTAAAGATCAAACGGTAAATAAAGAATATTATTTGTTCGTAATGCTGCGTTTGAGAGATCAAATTCGTTGAAAAAGGCCAGGTTTGTGTAAAGAAAACTCATCTTTTGCACCACTACAACGCACCAGTTCACAGGGTGAAGGAATTTCTGGCCAAAAACTCAACAAATGTCATCAAACAACCACCGTATTTACCTGATATGGCCCCGACTACCCTTTTTTCTCATTCCTAAACTCAAATTACCACTTCGAGGCACCACCAGTTTTCAGTCGATAGAAGACTTAAAAGAGGGTTCGTGGCGAGAACTGAGGTCGATTCCGGAAAATTCGTTTGAAAATCATTGGCATGGTATTATTTCGAAAGGTTCCTACTTTAAAGGCGATACAATAAACTTGAATGAATTACAAATATTTTGTTTCTTAAATGACCAACTCCTGGTACGTTTTAGACAAAATGTATATTAAGTGTAGGATAAAAAAAATATGTCCAATGGAAGAGATGTTGAAATTTTTGAGCTTCGAAAAAAAGAGTTCGCCATGAGTAGGATAAAAAAATATGTCCAATGGAAGAGATGTTGAATTTTTTGAGCTTGGAAAAAAAAAATTTCGCCATGAGTGGGACACCCAAAGAATGTTCTCCAAAAAATGTCAAAAATGCAGATTGAATGCCATTTTATTGAAATTTCATCAATATTTATCTAATTTTTAGGATAGTTATTAGAATAATTTGAATTTTCCTAAAGTACTGCGATAAGCTCGATTTAGAAATCTTGAAATTAATGCCCGTTTTTCAAAAAGTGATAGTTTTAAAAATTATCATCACTTAATTGCTGCAAGTTTTTTTCTTAATTTTCTTAATAATTTTGAATTCTATTTTTGAACACATTTTCTAGGGTTTGTAATAATTTATCAAAAAAATCATTGAAAATTTATAATATTTTCCTAATATAATTAAAAAATAACATAGAAAGGAGTTTTCATTGAAAACACTAATAATATTGAGCTGTGTACTACAAATAGAATTATCGACTAAAATGTCATTAATTTTCATGAAATCACAAAAATGATGCACAAAACAAGTAATTATTCGATAAAAATTAAGTTCACATGACAAAAACAACTTTGGTAAGTGTCCCATTCGTGAGGAAAAAGTGTCCCATTCATGACAAAGGGCGATTTTTTACTCGCTCTTAGTTTAGAAAAACAATCGCAATTATTTGAAGTATGCTTGGCACACAACGAAACTTTTCGATGGCAGTTGAATTTTAGTGTTCCTAATGTGGGAAATATATTTTCTTTCAACGTCCCATTCATGGCAACGTCGCCAGGTACAAATATATCTGCCTGTTCGAAGCCAGGATAAAGAAGGATAGTTACAGGTAGCGGACGGGAGAATCTTGTGATATATAGAGTAAAATTTTCAAACTCAGAGCTGTGAGTTAGACTCTAAATCTGAGAAGCAGCAGCGGGGACTATTGGTATAATAGTAACTTAGTACCTGCGAAACAGATAGTCAGTCTCGAAATTAACGCGAACATTTCACCACATGCATTTTAAAGTGTCGATTGAGTGAATAAACAAGGCCGCTTGAAAGTGAGAACTGTGAACGAACTTAGTAGGGTCATATTTAGTTGTTTTGTGTCGTTGACATAGATGATTTAACTAGTTACGTTGAAGTGGTCTCATAGTGGCAGGAGTGACGACCAGACACTATTAAGTTTGGTGCCAGTGTTGAATTGCTGTGTATCGGATGAACCTCTATCCTCGCATGACTATTGTAAGCTGGCCCTCTTTAGGCAGTTTCGTGCTGGCTGTAGTAGCTCAATGTCGAGAGCAGAACTGAACTGGTCGGCGCGAAGTAGCGAAGTGGTAAAATCAGATGGAAATTCCCTTTATCAGAGATTTAAGATGGGCTTTGACACTTCTACCATTAAGTGTGTTTGGTGATCAACTTATACATCCATGATACTGGTACTATGAGTTTCAATGGTTGCACCTACCCATATCATGTGTGCATTTATTGAAAGACATTGTGGTGTGGATTCAGTGTTGAAATGCGCTAAATAATGCGCTGATCACGTCAGGATTTAAGGAAGTGACACCTTCTTGAGGAGGAGTTACTTCAAGGGAACTAGTATAGCTTCCGAAAGGTTTCATCTGTTAAGTGTTAATTTGAGTTGACTATACGTCAAGTGTCAATTTATGTGCCATACATGCCGATTTTCCACCCACCGCTACATTACCCTTAATTTTTTCTGTTAGGTCTCAGTTTCTTGAACCTGCCACTTTTGTCATGGGCAACTTGATCTAAGACCTAGATACATTAGGTGCCAATGTAAAACTATATAATAGCCTTCCGTCCCATTCATGCCGATGTCTCACCCATGGCTGCATTACCGAAAATTTTTTAACAAAAACGTTTATAGAATTTGACAGTAAAAATATTTACTTAAATTTTTCAAAAACTAACTTGAAACTAACGCCCTTCAACCACTGTACGCCGTAAGCTGTAAGGAAGTGTATGTAAGGGCATAAAAATGGTAAAAGTCACGCAAAACGACGGAAGCTGTTGTTAATGCAAGGCAAACATTGTCTAGACTCTAGACTGACTGGAGGATTTTTTTATGGCGTTAAATTTTGAGTTTTTTCTTTTTTTATGTTATCAGGGGGCATTTCGCCTGCTTGAGGGAAAGAATTTAGACTTTTATGTTTTACATTTAATGCCCTGAATTAAGCAGCGATAATAAAATGTAAAACCATTTTTAGCATTTGAAAGAGGACTGTTCAAATCCTGGACAGAAGACATATTTTTAGGTGTTGCATGCTTTAAACCTGTAACGTGAAAGCAAGTTGAAAGTTTTTGCGAAGAGATATTTAAGAAATTTCTTTATATTCAACCCAACTTTGACAGCTAACTTAAGAATCCTTAATTATTTCCATTCCAGCACCTTCATTCATGCCAAAGTTTCTATTGCGAGCTCTTCAATTAACATTCTACTAAAGTTCAACTTGAAACTCCGGCTGTCAACAATTTATCACAGTTGCCCCCCTCTACCAAATTTAAAGCTTTGACCAAAATTCTTCTGTCCCCATGACACCCAAAAACAAACGCACACTCACACACACACATAAGCCAACATTTGCCTTTGCGCTAACTTGGTTATTAGGCAGTGAGAGCAAGCGTCATCAGTGGCTTCACTGAAGCAACACCAACAACAGTAACAACGCCTTTTGTCTCTGTGGTGAACACAATTATCGAGGAATATTCTTAGTTTCTGTGAACCTCTGACCTCAAAGTGTCGCAAGCCAAAAAGTTATGTGTTCGTTTTGTGTCACCAAAAAGTCATTCAAGAGTGCAATAAAGGATGTGAGGCAGAAAGTGGGCGGAGTGTTTAAAAATACACACACACACACACACACTGCAAGCTGCTTTCCAAGGACAAAAGAATGACCTCAATGCATGTGATGGGAAGAAAACTTGCTATACAACACTCATTCATGCAAACTATTTCTTATCTTTTAAAAACAAAAATAAATAAGAATTTAACATATTTTGTTAAAATATTTATAAAGTTTTTGTAGCAAACTCTTTTCAATTAAGATTTTTAAATAAGGAACATTTATTGAAGTGCATTTAGAGAAAGTACTAGTTTAAACTAGTAAGTTAGACAGCTTCTTAAGAATGTGTCTAGTTTTAATAAGATACGTATTTAAAATAAAAAAAAGATTTGACACCTTCTGTCGCCAATTTGAGCCGAAAAAAATACGAAGCCTTCCCAAATATCAGTCTTCTATAATCATTGTGTAACCTTCCGTTATTTTTTCATGTAGTTCTACAGTCTTCAGTGTCTCTACAGTGGCTTGCCTTGAATATATCTGTTGGTGTCAGATGTTTTTTTTTTAAATATCTATATTACAATTTTTATTTCGTAGCACCTCTCCGTATCATCTAGGACGATGTATTAATATTACTCTCATCATATTGATTACTGTTTTTCAATCCTCCACTGATTAATTCCTATCTCAACTGTCCGAATATTTAAGCTCCAGTTTTCTCTGGTACTTTGTCACAAAAGGTTTCTTAATCTTGGCCTGACCCTTGTATCCGTTTTTTCGGTGCACATTTCAGACGCTTTCATCAAAAACGAATCGATGATTTCCCACTTCATCGAACTTGAGTGCAAACATTTTCATACTGTAGAGTCTTTCTGGCAAATTCTCTAGTCTTTTCCTAACCATAATAATTGTGGATTTGGATTCGCGGATGTAGGGTCGATGGGTCCTTCACTTTATAAAGACTGTAAAAAATATTGATTTAAATTAAATGCGCCCTTTATTTTATGAGCATTTAATCATAATATTAAAGAAATGTATATTTAGGAAAAATGCCATAAAAGTAATTTCATCAATATTTGAATTGAATGTGTGGTGAAATTTAATTTTTACCGAGCTTCTTGCACAAAAATGATCGAGAACCGACATTTTTGCTTAAAGTCTTTAACATTTTGTCAATTTATGTAGAGTAATGTAGCCATGAGTGGGACATTGCCATGAATGGGACAGTTAAAGAGTTTTTTTCATACTAAAAACACTTAAATTTCGGCTGTCTGAGAACAATCTCGTTGCTAACGCACTTTAATAATGTATGCAGTACGCATAGAATTTATTGTACTACTGTGGACAAAAAATATCGGGGATGTGTTTATAAATAAATTAATCTTTCTTTATTCTTCTAAATTCATTTCATCCCCCTCAAAGTAATCCCTCCCGAATGGAATACACTTGTGCCAACGTTTTTTCCAGTTTTCAAAACATGCTTCAAAGTCCTTTTCCGGTATAGCTTTCATTTCCGTCTTCGTTTCGGCTTCTATTATGTTCTATCGATTCAAAACGGTGTCCACGGAGCGGTCTCTTGAATTTAGCGAATAGCCAAAAGTCACTTGGTCTAAGTCAGGTGAATACGGTGGTTGAGGAACAATGTGGGCCGAGGTTTTGGCGAAATTATCATGAATTACGAGTGCAATGTGAGATGTAGCATTATCGTGATGCAAAAACCAAGAATTGCCTCTCCACAAATCCGGTCTTTTTTGGCGCACACTATTACGCAAACGACGCATAACACCCAAGTAGGTAGTATTCTTTGTTCACAGTTTGGCCGGTTGGAAGGAGTTCGTAATGCACCACACCACGATAATGGAAGAAAAAACTAACTGTCAACATGACCTTGAGTTTTTTCGTTTTATCGGTCTCGGCTCATCTTTGGCACGGTATTTACCCGATTGATGGGCTATTTTCGGGTCGTAAGCGTACACCCAAGTCTCATCTTCAGCAGAGCTGTAAAAAAATGCAATTATTTGTGATTTAAAATCATTCAAGTCCCAATCAATGATTTGAAAAAAATGAATGGAATAATTTTTTCGATTTTAAATCATGTGATTTATATTCAAAATGAATACATTCGTTTTTTCAAATCATTGATTGGGACTTGAAATTTCAAATCACAATCAATGATTTAAAAAAATGATTGCATTTGTTTTTCAAATCATTGAGTGTGATTAAAATTTCAAAAAAATTGATTGCATTAATTTTTTTCAAATCATTGATTGGGACTTGAAATTTCAAATCGTAATCAATTTTTCAAATCGTTCATCAAATCATTTTTCAAATCAAAATCACAAATGATTGCATTCTTTTACAGCTCTGATCTCCAGTTATGATGCGTTTCATTATGTCTTGATAGTCGGAAATCATTGTTTCACACATATCAACGCGGCGCTGTTTTTCCATGAAATTGAGCGTTTTTGGCAACAATCGAGACTTCACTTCACTTTTCTGAGGCCCAAACGGTCACTCAAAATAGTTTTCAATGATCTTTCCGATATTCCAACAAGGTCAGTAAGTAAGGTCTCGGACCGTCAATCGACGATTTTGGAGCACCAATTCTTTGATTTTATTGACTTGTTTTATTGATGAGCTCATCAGTTGATGTTAATTGTCGTCCTGGCCGTGCCTCGTCTTCAGCGCTTTCTCAACCCTCTTTGAACATTTTGTACCACTCATAAACTCTAGTTTTAGACAGTGCTTGCTCACCGAGAGCCTTCTGCAACATTTTCAACATTTTCAAAATTAAATGGAACTGCCTTGTTGAATACTTTCAGACATTATAAATAAAGAAAAATTCACTTTTAGCTATTAACAAAAGCACGTGTAACTCAAACACCAATGAATATTTTAACGTGTAATTTGACACAGGATTCAGTGCCAGTAGATTCACCTTGAAAATAGCAACACTTGTTCTTATCGGAATCCCTGAAAAAATTTAATTTAAATTTCCCGGTATTTTTTGCCCACAATAGTATTCCTGTAAGATGATTTCCAAAATAAGTGCAAGAGAAAAAATAAGTAAGCCGAAAAAATGGACAGTTTTTCGTCATGAGTGGGACATTTCTCAAAATAGTTTTTTTATGTGCTCGTTTTTTTAATAATTTTTGTGTAAATTTTTTTGTGATTACATATTAATAAATGGCTTTTAAGTCAATATCTTTCTTTTATCCACAATTTTTTTTTTGTCATACACGGCTCAGTGTTATTTGTGTTTGCAATGGAAACTGCCTTTTATCTAATTTTCCAATAACATTAGGAATTGAATAAACATTTTCCATGAGTTTTTTCAGATAAAATATAACTAAATCTAACAATAATGTGTCCAAGCATAGAATTTAAAATTATGAAACCGGCGCTTGAAGCAATCAAAATGGTTATAAATAAAAAAATACCACTGAGAAAATCGTTATTTTATTTAAAGACTCCGAAATCTTACTTAATTGTCATGACGTGCTGAATTAAATGGAATTTTTTTCACTTGAGTCAACATTGTTGTTCGTGTTTCTGACATTGATGGTGAAATATATAATGCACATGCATAAAAAACTTTTATTGTATAGAATCTCTTAAAAATTATATATTGTACATAAATATTGCTGAATTTGAAATAATTTGACATTTGATGTAGATTTTTGAGTCATATCTGATTTTTGTTGATTTTTTAACCAGAAATCCGTTCACAATCATAGCCTTATGACTAGTCTTTTGGAACTAGTCTAGTGGCAATGCATTTCATGCTGAAACAATCGTGTACAATGACACGAATTGTTCCATGGGACACAGAAAGTTTAGCGACTGTCTTTCTCAAACCTGAATGACTATTTTTCGCCATCATTATCTTTCTTCACTTTATTGATGTTAACTTCAGTTGAAAACGTTGATGTACGACCAGAGCGAGGCAAACCTTATACCACATCTTGTCCGCTTTTGAATACACTGTGCCACTCAAATGCACTTTTTTTTGATAAAGTCGATTCACTGTAAGCATTCTGTATCATTTTTAGCCATTCGGCAAATGAGATTCCATTAGCAATGCAAAATTTGAGACAAATTCTTCATTTGATATTTTTATTCATTTTTAAAATAGCAAAACACACTGGAGATGAATTGACGAAATTGAGCACTGTAAACAAACAAATTGATAGATTGCGCTCAAATTTCACGTCAGCATGGAAGCCATTTGTGCCAACTTAGCGACGACAGAATTTTTGCAAGTCCTTTAAGCAGATTTTTTTTAAATGACCATTTCCCGGAACTTTTTTGGCGGAATGTATGTATGGTCAGATCTTTGGAACGGTCGCTACGCTACTGCATTTAAAAACCATGTTAATAAAGTGACACACGCCAGATTTAATTATTGAATATTTTGTTTTGACTTGCAACAAAAGTTGTTGAAGCATTTTTCATATCTTAGTCTTGCTCTTGATCTTGGACTTGATCGTGATATTGGAATTGATTTCAATCTTGATCTTGGTCATGGTTTCGGTTTTTGCCTTGGTCTTGGTTTTGGTCTTAGTCTTGGTCTTGGCCTTGGTCTTGGTCTTGGTCTTGGTCTTGGTCTTGGTCTTGATCTTGGCCTTGGTCTTGGTCTTGGACTTGGTCTTGGTCTTGGTCTTGGTCTTGGTCTTGGTCTTAGTCTTAGTCTTGGTCTTGGTCTTGGTCTTGGTCTTGGTCTTGGTCTTGGTCTTGGTCTTGGTCTTGGTCTTGGTCTTGGTCTTGGTCTTGGTCTTTGTCTTGGTCTTGGTCTTGGTCTTGGTCTTGGTCTTGGTCTTGGTCTTGGTCTTGGTCTTGGTCTTGGTCTTGGTCTTGGTCTTGGTCTTGGTCTTGGTCTTGGTCTTGGTCTTGGTCTTGGTCTTAGTCTTGGTCTTGGTCTTGGTCTTGGTCTTGGTCTTGGTCGTGGTCTTGGTATTGGTTTGGTCTTGGCCTTGGTCTTGGCCTTGATCTTTGTCTTGATATTGGTCTAGATTTTAGTCTTGGTTTTGGTCTTAGTCTTGGGCTTGGTCTTGGTCTTGGTCTTGGTCTTGGTCTTGGTCTTGGTCTTGGTCTTGGTCTTGGTCTTGGTCTTGGTCTTGGTCTTGGTCTTGGTCTTGGTCTTTAAATTTGTCTTCGTTTTGGTCTTGGTCTTGGTCTTCGTCTTGGTCTTGGTCTTGGTCTTGGTCTTGGTCTTGGTCTTGGTCTTGGTCTTGGTCTTGGTCTTGGTCTTGGTCTTGGTCTTGGGCTTGGTCTTGGTCTTGGTCTTGGTCTTGGTCTTGGTCTTGGTCTTGGTCTTGGTCTTGGTCTTGGTCTTGGTCTTGGTCTTGGTCTTGGTCTTGGTCTTGGTCTTGGTCTTGGTCTTGGTCTTGGTCTTGGTCTTGGTCTTGGTCTTGGTCTTGGTCTTGGTCTTTGTATTTGTCTTCGTCTTGGTCTTGGTCTTGGTCTTCGTCTTGGTCTTGGTCTTGGTCTTGGTCTTGGTCTTGGTCTTGGGCTTGGTCTTGGTCTTGGTCTTGGTCTTGGTCTTGGTCTTGGTCTTGGTCTTGGTCTTGATCTTGGTCTTGGTCTTGGTCTTGGTCTTGGTCTTGGTCTTGGTCTTGGTCTTGGTCTTGCTCTTGCTCTTGGTCGTGGTCTTGGTATTGGTATTGGTTTTTTCTTGGCCTTGGTCTTGGTCTTGGTCTTGGTCTTGGTCTTGGTCTTGGTCTTGGTCTTGGTCTTGGTCTTGGTCTTGGTCTTGGTCTTGGTCTTGGTCTTGGTCTTGGTCTTGGTCTTGGTCTTGGTCTTGGTCGTGGTCTTGGTATTGGTATTGGTTTGGTCTTGGCCTTGGTCTTGGCCTTGATCTTTGTCTTGATATTGGTCTAGATTTTAGTCTTGGTTTTGGTCTTAGTCTTGGGCTTGGTCTTGGTCTTGGTCTTTGTCTTGGTCTTGGTCTTGGTCTTGGTCTTGGTCTTGGTCTTGGTCTTGGTCTTGGTCTTGGTCTTGGTCTTGGTCTTGGTCTTGGTCTTGGTCTTGGTCTTGGTCTTGGTCTTGGTCTTTGTATTTGTCTTCGTCTTGGTCTTGGTCTTGGTCTTCGTCTTGGTCTTGCTCTTGGTCTTCGTCTTGGTCTTGGTCTTGGTCTTGGTCTTGGTCTTGGTCTTGGTCTTGGTCTTGGTCTTGGTCTTGGTCTTGGTCTTGGTCTTGGCCTTGGTCTTGGTCTTGTTCTTGGTCTTGGTCTTGGTCTTGGTCTTGGTCTTGGTCTTGGTCTTGGTCTTGGTCGTGGTCTTGGTATTGGTTTGGTCTTGGTCTTGGCCTTGATCTTTGTCTTGATATTGGTCTAGATATTAGTCTTGGTTTTGGTCTTAGTCTTGGGCTTGGTCTTGGTCTTGGTCTTGGTCTTGGTCTTGGTTTTGGTCTTGGTCTTGGTCTTGGTCTTGGTCTTGGTCTTGGTCTTGGTCTTGGTCTTGGTCTTGGTCTTGGTCTTGGTCTTGGTCTTGGTCTTGTTCTTGGTCTTGGTCTTGGTCTTGGTCTTGGTATTGGTCTTAGTCTTAGTCTTGGTCTTGGTCTTGGTCTTGGTCTTGGTCTTGGTCTTGGTCTTGGTCTTGGTCTTGGTCTTGGTCTTGGTCTTGGTCTTGGTCTTGGTCGTGGTATTGGTATTGGTTTGGTCTTGGCCTTGGTCTTGGCCTTGATCTTTGTCTTGATATTGGTCTAGATTTTAGTCTTGGTTTTGGTCTTAGTCTTGGGCTTGGTCTTGGTCTTGGTCTTGGTCTTGGTCTTGGTCTTGGTCTTGGTCTTGGTCTTGGTCTTGGTCTTGGTCGTGGTCGTGGTCTTGGTCTTGGTCTTGGTCTTGGTCTTGGTCTTGGTCTTGGTCTTGGTCTTGGTCTTGGTCTTGGTCTTGGTCTTGGTCTTGGTCTTGGTCTTGGTCTTGGTCTTGGTATTGTTCTTGGTCTTGGTCTTGGTCTTGGTCTTGGTCTTGGTCTTGGTCTTGGTCTTGGTCTTGGTCTTGGTCTTGGTCTTGGTCTTGGTGTTGGTCTTGGTCTTGGTATTGGTCTTGGTCTTGGTCTAGGTCTTGGTCTTGGTCTTGGTCTTGGTCTTGGTCTTGGTATTGTTCTTGGTCTTGGTCTTGGTCTTGGTCTTGGTCTTGGTCTTGGTCTTGGTCTTGGTCTTGGTCTTGGTCTTGGTCTTGGTCTTGGTCTTGGTCTTGGTCTTGGTCTTGGTCTTGGTCTTGGTCTTGGTCTTGGTGTTGGTCTTGGTCTTGGTATTGGTATTGGTCTTGGTATTGGTCTTGGTCTTGGTCTAGGTCTTGGTCTTGGTCTTGGTCTTGGTCTTGGTCTTGGTCTTGGTCTTGGTCTTGGTCTTGGTCTTGGTCTTGGTCTTGGTCTTGGTCTTGGTCTTGATCTCGGTCTCGGTCTTGGTTTTGGTTTTGGTCTTGGTCTTGGTCTTGGTCTTGGTCTTAGTCTTAGTCTTAGATCTTGGTCTTTGTATTTTTCTTTGTATTTGTCTTGGTCTTGGTCTTGATCTTGATATTGGTCTTGATTTAGTTCTTAATTCTAAGTTCCCAGGTCTCTAGTTCTAAGTTTTATTCAAAGTCTATTCAGAATGCAGTCAGAGTCAAGGCAGATTCAAGTCAGATTCAAGTCAAAGTCAAGTCATAGTCAAGTTAGAGTCAACTCCGAGTCAAGTTATATTCAAGTCACATTCAAGTCAGAGTCAAGTCAAAGTCAAGTCATAGTCAAGTTAAGGTCGGTTTGTAGAAGCCTATTTGTATTATAATCCAAAAGGCTAAAATGTCCCACTCATGACGACTCTCTCCTATAGATCGATTATTATGGATAAACCATTAAATGTTGTTTTTTTTTTTTAATTTCGTTCTTAAATAAAATGTATATTGGCAAGGAAAATTTAAGGACTTAGAGTAATCTGCAACTTTACATTGTATTAATTTCGATGAAGTAGCCTGAAACGAGAACTTTGAAACGGTTTCCTAGAAATAAGAATGAAATAAAATGCATGAAAATATTTCGTTTTCGTTTTTTTCTTTTTTACATAAAAAGGCTCCTAAGCCGATTAATACAGAAAAATATAAAGTAGCAATAAATTTGTTTTGATTGATGAATAAAATATGTAGCATTTTTTTAATTTCGTTATAAAGCATCGCTTAAGGCTATATATATACAACAATATTTGAAAAGAACTCAACACAACAATTTGTACCATTACTACTTCGACCTTTTTTTAAGGCTTAATTTTCTCTGTCATGTGAAAGCAGGTTAAAAATTGACAAAAGTTAACTAGCAGTAGCATAAAAAACTTTTCCAAGGGAATTAGTTTTGCTCTCCTGGGAACTTAAAGTGTGCAAATCCTCGCATTCCTGAAAGCGTTTCAACAAAAGTTTTTTTTCGCTTTTGTTCTTAACATTTTCAATATGTCATTGCGACGCACACATACGAGCACTTTTGTACGTATAACTGAAGTCAAACTCACAAAAACATAGAGCTAAATAAATTCCAAAGAAATGAAAAATAGCTCGACTTCAAATTTCATAATAATGACCAACAATCAGCAAAACAAAACAGGACAAAAAAAAAAATAGTAGGAAAAAAACGACAAAAAGGAAGCTCAAGTCAAAGATGAAATTGAGAGAAAAATTGCCAAGTAATAAATGTACAGTAAAGTTCCAATTTAAGTTAGTGCGAAAATAAAATAACACCCAAACGACAGATAGACAGAAAGACGGACAGGCACATAGACCGTCAGTTTGCGCCGACAGTTAGACAGAGCAAAAAAAAAAAAAAATAAACGAAAAACGATCGATACATCATTGAATGGTTCCGAAGTAATATATTTCGTCTGAGTGTGATGGTTGGCTTTGTATCCTTGAAGGCAGGATATATATTGTTGAAAGGATTGACGTTTTTAATATGGCACAAAAAATGTATGCAAGAAGTTGAAGAATAACAAAAGCACTAAAGCAAAAAATGAAAATAGGCAGGAGCAAACCAACCAACACAAAGCAAGAGAAAAAAGTAATAGATAGAGTTCGCGCTTATCTTGTCTCGAAGCAGACATTGAACACACGTATTATGGGGGAAGAAAAAAAAATGTATTTAAAACAAAAAAAAAAAAAAATTCAAAGTAGCGCCTAAGTTTTATCTTTTCTTCTGGTTAAAAAATGTCATGAGACAGGCAGTTTTCCGATAAGATTGACGTTTGGAGTGGATTGAAAAAATCTTGAAATATCTGAAGAGAATTTAAAAAAAATATTCCGAAGTCTTATTACTAAATGGAAAAAATACAGAAAAATTTCAAGAAAATAAAAATCTTTTAAGTAAATAAATAACTGTAAAATTAATGAAATTTTAAAATTCAAAAACAAATAGTCTTGCATAGTCAAGTCTTGCATTAACCCAATACGGACTGACCTATGATCTCGTTGAGCAAGAATGATTAAGCTTTGCTAAAATATTGAGTTTGGTCGAACTTAGAAAAAAAAAAAAAATTAAAAAATAAAAAAAAAAACAAAATGTAAAAGTCGAGTTGCCACCTCGAGATTTTTAATTTTCAAATTGAATGATATTGAACGATATTCTACAAGCAAAATCAAGCATTTTACGCCAATACTGATCACAAGAATTGCCGCAAAACAACAAAAAAAAAAATACAAAAACGTATTTCGTTAAATACCTGCGTTGTGTCAGCCCGCGGAAGCCACGCATGTAAGTCAAACTTCATAAAAATTCACAAAAGTTAAATATAAAGCCTAAGAAAGATGAAAAAGTTACTTTATTTTTATACCCCAACGCGTACTGCGTATGGGTTACATTAACTTTGTCATTCCGTTTGTAACGCCAAGAAAGAGACGTGGCAAGTATAGAAAAAAAATATATATTTTTGATCAGCATCATCTCCTGAGTCGATTTCCGTGTGCCCGTCTATCTGTCCGTCTGTCCGTCCGTCGACACGATTACAGCTGCAATTTTAAAGCTATCGCGATGAAATTCAAAATATAAGTTTATTTTCCTTTTTTTTTAAAGAAAAAAGGAAGATCAAGTTCGAGAATGGGCCAAATTGGATGAAAATCTCGACTACCTCCCATACAAAGTGACTTTATATTAACTATAAAATGTCTTTAAAATCCACATTAATTAAAGAAATGCCTTGAAATTTAACACGTCAGCTTTGCTCTTCAGTCTTAATCCTGACTATAAAATTGGAAAAATCGGATGGAAACCACGCCTACCTCCCATACAAAGTGGCTTTATTTGAAACGTAAAATCTCTTCAAAATCTGCAAAAATTAAAGAAATGTTTTAAAATTTTGCACATTAGCTTTGATATTTAATATAAACCATCTGTATAATATATGGTAAAATCGGATGAAAACCACGTCTACTTCCCATACAAAGTGGCTTTATTTTAAACGTAAAATCTCTTAAAAATCCACAAAAACTAATGAAATGTCTTGAAACTTTGCACATTAGCTTTGATATATAATATAAATCATCCCTATGGTATATGACAAAATCGGATCAAAACCACGCCTACCTGCCATACAAAGTGACGTCATCAAAATTGGAAAACTTTCGTTAATATATAAAACTGAATATCATCGTGTATGTCTAAGGACTTCGAATATACTTCAATATGGCAGCGGGGGGGGGGGGGGGGTTGGTATTTTAGCTTCGGTACCCTGCCGAAGCTCCATCCTTACTAGTTCTTTTTTAGATTTCTCAGAGGTTTAAAATTTAATATAAAAAAAAAATAGAAAATTCCCAAATTTCCCAAGCTTGGAAATGTAAGTAAACGTAATTGTTCAGCCTTGAGTGAAAATTCAAGGCTGAATAAGATAAATTCTTAAAATTGTATTGTCTTTTTTTATTTATCATGAAAATCTACCAATGTATAACCTCCTGTATGCTTATACGCAACGCAGGACAAAACTGGGTTTGCCCTTTTTTTAATCACATTGAAATAAATATCAAAAAAATCATGAAATTCCAAAAATCATAAACTTTTTTTTAATAAAAATTAAAAAGTAATGAAAAAATCATGCCTAAAAGTATGCAAACATTTTTTATACGAAACTTGTAAAGCAACCATAAAGTCAGCTCAAGGCATTAACTGCTCAATTTTGTATATCGAAAACGCAAACCAACGACAAGTAAGACACGAGAAGCAATACTTTTTTATATACAAAATTATATCGCATCACGTGTTTTGCTTGTCGTTGGTTTGAAAAATCATAAATAAAATCAGCTCCAAGTAAATATTTCTGTTAAACGTTTCTGTTTTATTAAAATCAATAAAATAATGTAAAATCATACCTAAGAGTATGCAACAATTTTCATACAAAACGTGCTAGATATGCTAGATAAAGAGCATTCCGAAACTTAAACGTTTTTGTTTAATTAATATAAAGATTAAAAAAAAATGTTTATACGAAACTTGCTAGGCTTGACTTAAATAGTTCCGCGGACACTTTCTATCCAATGCAACAAAAAACTTGCAGAGACTTTCATAAAGCTATGTCCAGGCTCCTGAAATAAATCCAAGCACGTTTTATTAAAATCCTTAAAATAATTCAAAATTATGCCTACAAATAGGCAATATTTTTCACACAAAACTTGCTAGAAATTAAAGATGAATTAAAAAATCGTTCCTTAAAGTATGCTACAGTTTTTACACAAAACTTGCTAGCCTTGTCTAGAGACATTTATGGGCCCTTTTTTTATCAAAAAACAAAAATTTGCCTAAAAGTATGCAAAAAACTGTATATAAAACTCACACAGACTTTCTAATATCAACTCTTAACCATTTATGTTTTATTAAAACCAATGAAATAATTTAAAATTATGCCCAAAAGCGGGCAACACTTTCCATATCAAACTTGCTAGACATGCATAAAGAGAGTTCCAAACACATAAATGCTTTTATTTCAATAAAATTAAATATATAATAAAAAGAAAACCTCAAAGTATGCTTAAATTTTTATACAAAACTTATAACTGTCTTATGCTTCTCTGGAGCGAGGTCCAGTCATTTTTTTCATTAAATTCAAAAAACAATGAAAAATCATGCCTAAAAGTATGCAAAAATTTGTACATAAACCTCGCGGAGACTACCATAAAATTAGCTAAAATCACTTAACTTGCTTAAGTGACTTAACTTGCTAGACATGCTTAAAGAGAGTTCCGAACACTTAAACGTTTTTGTTTCATTAAAAACTAAGATATAATGAAAAATTAAGTCTTAAAGTATGCTGCATTTTTTATACAAAGCTTTTAACCCTGCCTTTTTCTTACCTGAAGCCAGTTCCAGACACTTTTTTCATAAAATTAAAAAAACAATAAAAAATCAGCCTAAAAGTATGCAAAAATTTGTAAATACAACTCGTAGAGACCACCATAAAATCGGCTCTAGTCACTTAAGCTTTTCTGTTTTATTAAGATCTATGAAAAAATTAAAAGTCATGACTGAAAGTAGGCAACAATCTTCATACAAAACTTGCTAGATACACATAAAGAAGAGTACCGACCACTTAATCCGGCCGTTTCGTTAAAATTAAAAATAAGATGAAAAGCATTCCTTAAAGTGTGCTATGATTTTTATACAAAACTTGCTAGGATTGCTTAAAACAGGTCCGTGGACACTTTTTATAAAGTTTAAAAAACAATAAAAAATCATGCCTAAAAGTATGCTAAAATTTCTATGCATAAAACTCTCAGAGACCACCATCATTTTAGCTCCAAGCACTTAAACGTTTATGCTTGATTAAAATTCATGAAATAAGTAAATTATTATATGAAATAAAGTAAAATCATGCCCAAAAGTAGGCAACAAACGGTTTCCATGTAAAACTTGCTAGACAAACAGTTGAAGCCTCGACGCGAATAGCGTTGTAAGCGACAAATTATAAGTTTTCAGAAATTGACAAAAACGTTTTTAATGGCGCACTTAGAGCCATTTGATTTCGATTTTCAAATGTTTGGGGGTAAGAGTTTTAAAGAAATTTGACTGTATATATACGCCAGTGCATTTTTAACGGTGGTATGCAGAAAAACCATTTTAGATTAGTTTGTCGCATACAACGTTATTCGCGTGAACGCTCCAGTTGTATAACGATTTTATTTAATTACATTTAACGATTTATAAGAAAAACCTAAAAGTATGCTGCAATTTTTTTACAAAACTTACTGCGCTTACCGACCAGGCACTTAAACTGCTTGTTTTTATTAAATTGAAAAAAAAACATAAAAAATCATGCTCTCTCAAGACTTCCATAAAGTCAGCTCTAGGCACTTAAACGCTTATAATTCCAAACCATACTTAAAGAAAGTTCCAGATACTTACACGTCTTTGGTTCATTAAAATAAAAGAAATAATATAAAACATGCCTACAAGTATGCACAAATTTATATACATAATTTGCTAGACCTGCCTAAAAATAGTTCCAGACACTTTAACCTTTTTATTTCATTAAAATCACACAAAAAATTAACAATCAGCCTAATAGTATGCATTAATTCCTATACAAAATTTGCTAGGCTGCCACAAAGTCAGTTTCAGGCACTTAAATTGTTCGAGTACCAAGTAGTTCACACCCCCAACATGTGCTTTCGTAAAAACAAGTGCTCCACCCACATTCCACTTTGACACTATATAACTTAAGCTCATGGCAGTCAGTGAATTTTAAACCACATAAAGCAAGAACACAAAGTTCACTCAAAGCGCGCTGCTTGCTGACGTCATGGTTTAAAGCAAAAATGTCGTTGAAGTTGTTAACATGGCCGCACATCCGATTTCTTAATGCATGGTATTTTTCGTTGTTTTTTTTTCCACTTTGTTTTTGCAACTTGACAATGTCAACACTGTGCCACAAAGTGCGCTGTCAAGGCAATAATAATTTTTCACTACTTCATTGCTTTTGCTGCGTTTCAATTTTATCAACGAAAAGTGACGGGCGTGAAAATGAGAAAGTGACAAAAACAAAAACTTCAAAGTAAAAATCGAAACACACTATAAAAACACTCGAAAGAGAACTCATGCATAAGGAGGGTGCAATAAATGCAAAAATAGCAGCAAAGCGCGACAAAACATTCAATATGAATATTAAAATAATGTTCATTGCAGCTTTATAGGCGTGAAATTAAACAATGTAGTAGAAAAAATAAAGAACGTAAAATATTAAAGCTATTTTTTCTTAATGAATTGAAAAGTTATGTATAACAATATTTTTCAAAAACATTGAATTTTTGCATTTTCCATAATTAAATTTCTAAGAACTCACAACTATTTGTTATGTCAAAAAATTGTTAAAACTCTTTCCCTTAATTTACCTTCTTATGCAATATGTGAACATCAAATAAATTTTCGTAATTTCCCATAAATTTCGCTAAAAGCCGTAACACAAGCTTCGTTGAAATTCTCTGTAATTTCATTATGTACAGTTTTTCTGTGTTTAAAAATTAACCACAATCTGGAATAATTTCCAATTAATACCAACAAAATACAAGAAAACAAATGAAAATGTATAAAAAATTTTTTATGCTACGTTTACTCTGTCAACGTCAATTAATATGCTTGGCTTATGCAAATATTACCGAAAACTTTTCTACACATCAAGAAAACCGGGTTTAATTGAAATAATGAACAAATTGAAAATGATTATTAAAATTATTTAGAAATTTTAGATAATAATCTAATAGAAAATCTATAATTGCATAATTTTTAAATAATAATAAAATAAAACGAACAAAAAAAAATTGTCTATCCTAGAATAGTGTATCCCTTCTTTATCGGTTAAAGATAAAACTGTTAAAGGTTTTTTTTCTCAGTGTGCACTTTTGTGCTTTAATGCTTTGGAATATGAAGTACCGATATTTGATCTGGTAGCTGTCAAAAACATGCTAGGTGTTTGGTGTGCAAAAATTGTTGAATGTGTGTTTATATGTAGATTGCCCCATCTCATGCATTTAATTCAAACGCAAACACATATTTATATATAAATATGTATGTTTATAAATATAAATGTGCAATTATAAACATAATATACGTATGCATATAAATAAATGATTGATTGATATCACTTGGTTTTGACAAACATTCATTGAAAGCTTTTAGCTTTGAGTTGTGTGTGAAAAAAATATAGTTTTAAAAGCATTTAAGCTATAAATAAATGATGAAATTAAATATCAATTAAAAATAATAGCTTTTCAATTTCCTATTAAAGCTGAGCTTTGAGATAAAAATACAAATTGCTTAGCCAAAATTGATCTACTAAAGCATTATATATTTATTAAAATGATATTTAATAGGCTTTCAGAAAATTCTATGATAAAATCTTTATTTAATTTAGTGCAAAAAATTTCGAACATGTTTTTTCAAGGAACTTCTACTTGTCAGCCACTGTACACTTTTTGTGATAACTTTTGTTGCGTGTTTGTTTTGCTTAAGGGGTTACATGACATTGGCAGTTTTTTGAAATCGACTTTTTTTTAATAACTTTGTATTTTAGTAAATATTCTTAGGATTCTAAAATAAAAATTTCATGGAAAATTCTTGCGGGTTAAAAAGTTACAGCCGGATTAGTGAGAGCGTATTTTTAATTTTTGCGCTGCCTACGTACGGCAGCTGGTATATACTTGTTTTACTTGCTACCTGGCTTTTGGTGGTTGTTATTTCGTACCTACTTGAAGGGTGAAGCCCGAATTGTTAAACGATTGCAAAACACTATAAGAAACAGCACAACACAAGATAACGAAGGCATACAGGACGAAGCATGGCAGATTGAAGCTAACCTTTTTTTCTTTGTTCACAAACTTTGAACGCGTTTATCTCGAAACCATGTTTTTCGTACTGGATGCGGCACTAGCGGGTTCATTTTTTGACGATTGTATTTTAATAAACGATTTTTTTGTTGTATTTTTTTGAACTTGATTCGCTATCGTAAAAAAAGCTCGTATCATACGATAACCAATTTTGTTAAGATTTAAAAAAGTCATTTTTTTCCAGATCGGACAATTTTTGCAACTCCCAGCGCTGCAACCACGAAGCCCCGTTTTTTTTTTTTGCCGCCAGTTTGGAACTCTATAAAACCATGTTGGAGTGAAAAATATATTTTTTTGAATTTTTTTTCTTGTAATTTGTACAATTCTCTACAATAATAAAAAAAAATTTTTGAAAAATGTTTGTTTTTGACTGAGTTATGAATTTTTAAGAAAAGGCCTGTTTTCTCTGCCGCGAATGTCTTGTCCCACCTTAAGAGGCCAAAAATAATTATTTTCGTTTTTTTTTTCTGTTATTCTGAAAAAGCTACTTAAAAATATAAAAATAATTTAACGGTAAAAGCTCTTTTACCTTAATTTTTTAAGAAAGTATTGCTTTTGTCAAATATGTCAACACTTTAAAAAATGTAAAAGTTTTAAAAGAGTTAACAAGTTCTCAAAAAGCTTAAAGAAAAAAAATCTTTTCGAGGAAATAGCAAAAGTTGCTTTTGAAAAACTAAAATCTTTTTGAGAATTTAAAGCTTTTGAAAGCGTTATAAAAATGAAAAGGTCTGTAAAAGTTAAGCAGCTTTGTAAAGACTTCAGAAATATAACACTATCGAAAGCTGGTAAAAGAGTTTGCATAAGCTTAACCTTAACCTTAAAAAAGTTTCTTTAAGTTACAAAAATGGGTTTACAAAAACACTCTTCGTTTTACTTCTTAAGTAATCTACTATGTTAAAAAAGTTGAAATAGCTTTAGAATATTAAAAATGTTTTGAAAACTTTTTCTAAAATTATAAGGTTTCTTTAATTTGAAAAGCCTTGACAAAGATATTATTTTTGAAAGCTTAACATAATGAAAGAGCTTTAAAAGCTTTTGCTTCTTAAAAAGCTAAAATTAAATTAACATTAAAAAATTTGAAACATTAAAAAAAATTTTAAAGCTTTATACAATTTTAAAAGGTTTGAAAAGATGTCTTAACAACTTGAAAAAATTTGAAAGATTTCAGAAATAATCGCTTTTAAAATTCGAAAATCTTAAAAAGTTTCTTGAAGCAAAGCTTAACAAAAATAAGGAGTCTTTAAAGTTTCAAAAAGTTAATGCTTTCATCTTTTTATCTTATTTAAATTGAAAAGTTGTTGTGTATCATTACATTAAATGGTTTTAAACCAGCGACGAACATAATCAGCTCGCGACCTAAGAACTTTTTCAAAAATTTATACGTATATAAATTCTTCCGCTGCAAAATAGCTTTCAGTCTGCAGGCTGACTTGAAGCAGGCGGGGGTCAGGTCGCTTTGATCGCTGGATTTCAAAATAATTACGTTACGTTTGTACACCAAAAAGAATAAAATAAGGAAGCGTTGCGTAGTCCTGTGCTATTTGTTTACATTTAATACTTAAGAACGCAACGTTTTTTATTCATGTAATCCATCATTGATTTCATAGTTTGTAAGTTTAAAATTGTATATTTTATATTTATTTTGTTTTACGGTAAATTTTTTATAAACAAGGCCTTATTAAAAATGCCAAAAAATGTTACTAGGTATTTAATATTTAATATTTAATTTAAATTTTGTTGATGTTTAATGAAAAAATAAGGGGAAAGATTTAGGTTAGTACAATTCACAAATGTAATAAATAATGTTTTGTACTCTTTCTAAATTTATTTCTGAAATTAAAATATTTGATTGCCGAAGAGAATCGCATAGGTAGATATTCATCTAGAAGTATGAATGCCTCTATAATCCGAAGATGAAGGTCACCTGTTTTGGACATTTCTTGACATATAGTATAAAATAATAAGAGGTTTCATGTAAATGGGCAAAACTCTTATAAATAATATAAGCCTTATAAGTTTATCACCTGTCAACAATTTTTGTTTTAAATTTTCAATACCATATTCATGAAAAAACTTTTAATCAATTCTAAAATATATATGGCACTGGGAATATAGATTTTGCAGTGACATTAATTAACTTGTAATTTATTAATGCAATATAATGTAACTCTGTTTTACATGTATATATAATTAAGATAAAAATAAATATAATAATATTTGCAATAATAATTTAATAATGTATAATAAACATATAATAATAATAAATAAAAGAAATAATAAAAAATTAGATTGTGATTTAATAATTTTTCTATTCGCGTCTATTTTCAATTATTTTTGTATATAAAGCTTTCAGAAAGTTTTCAAAATGCTTTAACGTTCTATTGCTTTCAGTGAAAAGCTTCAAACGTTACACATACACGCAAGCAGCTTAAGTTGTGTGCGTTTGGTCATCACTGTTTTAAACCTTTTTAAAAAAAAGGTTTTTTAAAACTTTAAAAAACTAAATGCCTAATGCACTGGTTATGCTAGGCAAAAATATTTGATAAGCTTTTTTGTTGTTAGTCATTTAAGCATGCGAGAGTATAGCTCATTTTTCATTTTATGCGTAAGACACTAACAACAAAAACGCTCACCAAACATGTTTGCCTAGCATAACTATGGCATACGACGACATTCTACTGGTGAAAGCTCCGAGAAGTAACGTATACATTATAGCGTGTCAGGCAGCTTTGCACTCTTGAGATTTTGATAGTTCAGTAAAATAAGTATTCACAAAATATGTATTCAGAACGATCAAAGATTCAGTGTTCAAGCGAACGTCAAGCAGATAACATCTACGCTTGAGAGTTCTTTGAATACATGAGCAAAAGTTGCGAGATTTTACACTCGATAAAATTTTATGTTTGGAAGTATTTATAAGCAACTTAGCAATTTATTTTTTTTACAAAAAAACAGCATTTCGCCATGGTGTGTCACAAAGGTAATGTAGGAAAAAATTATGCATTGAGAGACATAATAGTTTGCCTGGCCATTATAATGTAATTGTAGGGGATGCGAGAAAGAAATGATTTAAAAGCGGCATGTCCACATAATATTGATTATGATCAGAGAATGGAAAAAAAACCTTAAGGATCGGTTCGTTTTTGATCTTTTCTACCTTTATTCTTTTTCATTCGTATATCGCTCTTCGACTCAATCACAAACGATACTCCTTACCAGGGATGATATTGGCTTAGTAGTAAAAGGGCCAAAATTCATACAAATATAGGGCCTTTTTGACATGAATGGGGCCTTTAGTGGTAAAAAATTAATGATTAACACTTTTACTTTTTAAGAAAATTTTCAAAAAAAATTTAAGGTTTTCTATTTAGATATTTAACCCTAATGACAAAAAAAAAATAGCACACGTTTTAATAATCTCAACAATGTTATTCACATTTTGATTAAAAATGTTTTTACAGTTAAAAATTAATATTCAAATTAACAGTTTCAGGATTTCAAAAAATTCTTACCTCTCCAGTGTTTTCTTTCGCTTTCGCTGATTAAGCCGAGGCAGGGAAAATTTTGGATTATCACAAAAATAGCAAAAATTTTTGAATCAATGATGTATGGTGAAATACACATGATAGCGGAAGAAAATCCGCTCCTACCAATGAATTTAACAAAGAATATCCATAACTATTCAACAATTTTGGAATATAGAGCCTTCTAACAACAAAGTTAAGTTAAGGGAGGTTTTTGGCAAAAGCATTTAAAATTAAGGCAAATTTTAGAAGATGTTTTCTAAAAAGTGTATTATATATACAAAAAATTCCATTTGCATGTTAATTTAACATCATTAGTCTAAGTAAAAAAAAATGTTTTTGTTTGTTTACATATATTTTTTATATATAAAGATGGCGCTGAAGTTGGTGTCCTTCAAAAAAAAGGTGAAAATCGGCCCATATCCTAGTGCGACTACAGATTGTCTGACAAAAAAAAATTGCTTTCGAAAATATACCCCTGAATGCAGATCTTTTACCAAAATGGAATGAAAATATGGAAAATTAAGAAAATTATGAATAGTAGAAAAAAAGGCGGAAAATTTACATAATTTTTGACCATACTGTTGAGTAAAAACTAGACAAATTTTCCAAAAACGCTCATTTTGGTGAAGGATGTGTAGAGTAACATTACAAGTAGATTAAGAAAAAAAAAAAAATTAAAATAGGTCGATTAATTTGCTTGCATTGGTGTGGGCCGTTTTGAAAAAGTATGTTTCGAGAAAAACGCATAAAAAGCTTCAAACTTCAAAAGCATCAAAGCGGTCAAAAAACAAAACTGTAACAATTAAATTTTTTTTTTTTTCTACAAGGTAGAGTTTAAGAAACATTCTATTCTCACATTCACTTTTACATACACACATACACCGAATATAACGCGTTTTAAGAGCTTCTTCCGTTTGATCGATTGATACTCGATCGATTGTTTGCCTAACCCCTGCCTTAAATCACATCGAATAAAATGACAAACAGTTTTCAGTCGCAGTTACCGCAGTCCAAGTTTTTTTGAAAAAGCTCATAGTTTTTATGTTAGAACATTCTGAAAATTTAAAAACTTTCAGTTGAAATTTGGGCCATATTGATTTTTTTCCAGACCATACATGTCACGAAAAAGGATGTGTTAAGATACAGGATTAAGGACTGGTTAAGATACATAACACTAAGAAATACAAAATACAAGAAAATTAGTTTTTTAAAATTTCCCTCAGTATTAATAGATTGATACAAGTGTATATTTCTATAGCCAACCAAAAACGTACGTGCATAGGCTTATGTAGCTTAAGAGCCTCCAGAAAAAAAGACATCATTTTAAAAAAAATTTTTTTTAAGCACTATTTTATGTTATTTTATTTTATTTTAGCTTTATTTTATTTGAAAATTAATATTTTTCAAAAAGCAACGATTAAACGCACAAGAACTCTTAAATAAACCGAAACATTTTTTTTTTAGATCCCGTCTACAGATATCTTGCTCACCGCAAATTTTAAGGTCTTTCGCGGTATTGCTCTATTCTACCTTGTCGACGAATATTTTTGGACCAAAATTTCAGGGATAAATCTTCAATAGTTATGATTTAATAATGTAAGAAAATGTTGGTCTAAAATAAAATAAAATCTTACAAAACAAATTATTTAAAAAGGAGTTTTTTATCTTCGAAAAACTTCCGGAGGCAAAGTTTTTTAATACTTTGAATAAAACAAAATTGACACAAATTGAAGGTTTTTGTTTTCCAAAGATATAATTCCAAAATGAGTATCTGATATTAAAAAATTCAAAAGAACTTATTTTAATGAGATTGATTTAAAATCATTTAAAAATTTTTAAATTTTTACATCAATGGCATTCTATTTAAATAATATTTTTTTAATAAAATTCTTAAAAGGGCCTAAAATGAATCGAAAGGGCTTCGGGGCCTATGAAATCAAAATAGGGCCCAAAAAAGCCCTAAAATCCCCCAAATATCATGCCTGCTCCTTACACACAGTAAAGAGAGATCGGAACAGAATGGAAGATTTGTGTTATAGAAGCACAAAACATTATTTGCTTTGTTGTGCTTTTTGCTCGCCATCGCAAACCCAAACCAAACCGTACCAAATATTCCGTTCGTTTCAGCTTTTGTTTCTGCAAACTTTTTGCAGGTTGTTGCGATTCTTTTGCAAAACAAATTACTTGTTCAGTGATTTGATTGATAACGTTGAAACATGCCGCGGCCAACAAATACGTAACTACAGTTTTTTTGAAAAAAATAACTTAAATCAAATAATATGCAAAAATGGAAATTGTGGTGGAAAAACTTTGCAAGGGCATACATCTAATTTGGAACGTCGCGTCAAAGCTTAGCATTCAGAGCAAGATATAAGGTTGCATTAGGTACGCTTTTTTCCCACTCTCTGAATATGATTAAAAAATACTAGCACTTTTCACTATTCGCCTGCCTTTTTACATATCCGTCTGCATATACTATTTGTACTTCACATTATATTCACATTATGTAATCTGTGTTCCATATTAGGGGCTATTCATAAATAACGTAACATTTTTTTGGCCAATTTTTGCGTAATGCATGACCTTCCCTTCCATCTTCCTCCCCCCATCCCTAAAAGTATTACGTAATTTATGAATAGCGCCCCTTATCCGTCTGTCGGTCTGATTGCTTTTGATTGTTGTGTGGACACTACACATCTAATTAATTTTGCAATATAAATCAAAGCACAAAAAAAACCCCCCTATAGCTCATAATATTTCTGCAAAAGACGCTTTAGCACTATTTTGTTTTCAGTGTGAGCTTTAAAGCTCTTGTTAATAACTATATACCCAAGATGAGAGGGTTTAGGTGTACATAGCTGCCCGTCACTACTTTAGAGCTTTACAACTTCAAACTTTCAGTTCAACGACACAATGAAAAGCTAGAGAAAAAATTTTATTTTTTCGGTTTTAAGCTTCATCAGTTTTTTATTGTTTGTGGTCATAAATAGGCATTTACAGAATAAGATTAGGAAGTTGTTTTTAAGTTTTAATTGCCAAAATTTTTAAAGATTTCAAAATCTGAAAATATGCCTTTAAAAGCTTTTAACAATTTTAAGCTTTAAAAAAACTGATTTAAAGTTCAATACATCTTTATAAAAGCTTTAATTATGGCTTTAAATTTAAATTAAAAATTTTAATAAATCGCAAACTTAAGCAGTTTATAAGATTATTTTAAGTACTCATATAATTCAACTGCCATGTATAAAAACATTCGACCATATTCGCTCCATATTTTTGGGGAAATTTAAATGTTTGAAACCATTTAAAATAATGAATTTGATCAGAACTAAGCATATTACGGAAATAATCTCACCTATCACGCCCTTCTCATATCACCAACTACGCCCATTTTTCATACGATCAAACATACTTTAAGGGGTTACATGACATTGGCAGTTTTTTAAATCGATCTTTTTTTTAATAATTTTGTATTTTAGTAAATATTCTTAAGATTCTAAGATTAATAATTAAGATTCTAAATTAATGGAAAAATTCCTACGGATTCAAAAGTTACAGCCGGATTAGTGAGAGCGCATTTTTAATTTTTGCGCTACCTACGTACGGCAGCTGGTATATACTTGTTTTACTTGCTACCTGACTTTTGGTGGTTGTTATTTCGTACCTACTTGAAGGGTGAAGGGTGAAGCCCGATTTACTAAACGATTGCAAAAAACTATAAGAAACAGCACAACACAAGATAACGAAGGCATACAGTACGAAGCAAGCATGGCAGTTTGAAGATAACCTTTTTTTTCTTTGTTCACAAACTTTGAACGTGTTTATCTTGAAACCATGTTTATCGTACTGGTTGCGGCACTAGCGGGTTCATTTTTTGACGAAAATTTTTTTTATGTATTTTTTAAACTTGATTTGCTATCGTATGACACGAGCTTTATTTTAAATTTTTTTTTGATTTTTTATGAATTTTTAAAGTCAATAATTTTTTCGAAAAAACACACTTTCAAATTTGGAACATCACCAAAAATTGAAAAAAAATTTAAAAAAAAAAGCTCGTGCGATACGAAAACCAATTTTGTTTAGATTTTAAAAAGTCATTTTTTTACAGATCGGATAATTTTTGCAACTCCCAGCGCTGCAACCATGAGGCCCCGTTTTTTTTTCTGCCGCCAGTTTGGAGCTCTAAAAAACCATGTTGGAGTGAAAAATATATTTTTTTGCATTTGTTTTCTTGTAATTTGTTGAAAAATTTTGTTTTGTAATTTTGGAAAATGTTTGTTTTTGACTGAGTTATGAATTTTTAAAAAAAGGTCTGTTTTCTCTGCCGCGAATGTCATGTCCCAACTTCAGGCCGATGTCACTGTACCTATTGAGATATAATGAGTTATCTGAAACGATCGATAATTTCGTCAGCAAAAGGTAGTTATATATATTAAGTGGGCGGGACTATACATCTACTATGCCCAGTTTTCATGTGACTAAATTTTAGGTATAAATTTGAGCATATTTAAAATCAGTCATGCTTTTTTTTTACATGAACTTATTTAATATTTGAAGTATTTAATATTTAATTAAAATATTAACATATTTAACATATTAAAGCATCTGCTGACATCCTGCAACCTAAGTTGAAAGCTTCAAGCTAAAAGTCATCAAACCATTTTCAAAAATTTATATAAAATAAATACAAGCAGTTTATTTTAGAAGAACAAAAAAATCTATAGTTTCTAAACTTGGATATCGATCGTCTAAGCTTATATATAAAAAACAATTTTTGTCAACAATGTCGAAAAAAACAATATCCTAGTTCAAATTTAATAATGTTAAATAAAACATGACATTGTAAGGACACACCCAAAAAATATAATCCCCATTTCTCAACAACCACCAGCACCCACTCAACAGACAACAACAGCTCAAATTTCCTATACATATATGCCAGATAATCTTGGTCCGAAAGGGTGCTCAATGAATGCCTGGCTGAAGTTGAAATTGCATGTCCTGCATACAAAAGGAAGTCCACGAAATCGACGATGACGCCGTTAACGAACGAACGAACGACCTAACATTTTCGCATTTTGAACTATTTGTTGGCATTATCGTGGTTATTGTCTTGCTTGCTAGCCGCCTTTCTTCCGGCATCCGGCCAGGATAAAATGTGCTCCTTTATTTAAGTTAGGTGTTTTTTTTTCTTTTTCCCTTTAATATGGCAACCGCAGCTGGTGTCTGGTTGCAAAACCGGCAAAAAAGCTCGAAACGTTCTCAGCCAGCTATTGCAATATTATAGAATTTCTTCTGGTCTTGTTTGTTCGTTGAGCTGGTTTTTAGTGGTTGCATTATTTGTGCAGATTATGGTGCACAAACTGAATGACAGGACACTTTAAAATGTGCGAGTAACGGTAAACGTGTTAGCTTGATAGTATTTGAAGGAAAGCAAAAATAAGGCACACAAAATGCCAAAGAAGTTGAAATAGAATAGCAAAGTAAGCGGTTTACTGATTGCTATTCAAACTCCAAGAAATGAATGTGTTCATTTTGACTCTCCAGAAAAATGGTGAAGTAATACTTGAGGACTAAAGAATACATTTATCAGCCAATGTTAGACAACATTGTAGATCAAAATAAAATTCATCATCTCGTATCATTACTTTATTGAAGTTAAGATTTAAAAATGCATTTTTAAGAATTCATGGAATGTTTCTCAAATCTCAAAACCACTGTTCAGCTTTTACTCCCTTACCAATTCGGTTGTAATTCCAATATGAAAATTTTCTGACTGAATAATTTTGTAACATTAATTAAATGTTAAACTATGTGTTCATCTCTGATATTATGTTACGATTTTGTGTTTTTTGCTTTCTCTTTTAGTTTTTTCTTAATATTCGTCATAAATTTCTATCATTATTAACCAGTGCTGTTCACAAATTTAGATTAATGTCTTGGAATAATAATATCCACCCGTAATTTCCACCCAGTTATTATATTTCAAAATTTATCTCATAAAATGAAGATTGAACAATCAATAACACGCACGATGGTTCAGATTTGCTTTATTTAGAGCAAAATTATAGGTTATATTCAATTTAGAATATGTTTATAAATAGCTTTACTAAATTTTATAACTTACGTAATCGTAAACAATTTAGACTAATCAAATAATATCAAGCAATAACATAGATTCAGACCTTCGAAAGTTGGTCAGGCTCGGAAATTACTTTGAAAGAATAAGCAAACTAGGCAGGTAGTTGGAACTCCTCAGGAAACTCAGTAGGAACCTTTTACTTAAGTGAGTTTATTGAAAAAATTGTGGATATTGTAAAAAAAGAGGCGTAGCACCTCCCATAAAACTCGAAAACCTTATGTGGCTCTTAAAGCTTGAAATCTTAATATGCAGCGTTATCTACAAAGAGAATTTATTATTATAATAAAATTATTTTTTATAAAAATTTATTTTTATTTTTATTTTTTTGAAAAATAATTCTGTATATTAGAAAAATGGGCGTGGCATTGCTCATAATATTCGTTTTTTTTATTAATAAGCTTTTGGGCCACATACTTTAAAATATAGAAATTTTGTTTGGTGTAATAATTCGCTAAAGTAATTTTATTATTATTGTGTTAAATGAAAAAGGGGGCGTTGCATCTTCCACAAAACTCAAATCTGTATTTGGTATATTATTTACACTGTATTCTGTTATTCGGAAACTCGTTATTGAGCAAATGTTGACTAATACCTGACTAGAAAAATGTTTCTGAAAGATAAATTAAGAGTCTTGAACATGGAGGCATGGCACCTGTAGGTGTGATAGCTATAAGACTCCTCAAATTAATCATAAAATCATTTCCAACAAATGCTTGCATTAATAAAAAATTCAAATCTGCAAATTAAAATAAAGTGCAATAACAATATTTTTCATAGATATATGATATACTAGAACTTTGTCTTAAATCTACGACCATCAACATCTTATATAATTTTTTTTCAATATTACATTGAGAGTGAAAAAAGGCCATACCTGTTGAGTAGGGTTAGATAAGTGCATTGATTTTAGATTTCGACTAGACTAACCCTAATTTTGTAAGATTCGAAAATAAATACTTTTCCCCAAAAATTATGGGCAAAGGGTGGGGGAAATTCTGCCGCATTGGGGTCAAAGATGGTGAAAAGGGCGTAAAAATCGACAAAAACTTTCACAGGAGCCGCCGTAGAGGGGTAAAATGTGAAAACGACCCCATTAATTTTCCCTATTCAACATTTTTTGCAAACATAGCTACCCCCTTTCTCCATCCGCTAAAGGCCCTTTCATAAAAAATTTACGTTACTAAGAAACTGGTCCCCATCATTCCCAGGGTGCCAATAGATGGTTAAGTTGTATGTTGGACCATCACTATTCTCCCCTCCCCCCAATGTTTGTTCCAAACACACCTGGTTCTCCATCGCCACCCCCTAAGAGGGTTCCAATACAAAATTTACGTTTTTAGGAAATTGGCCCCCATATCGAAGTTGCCCGAAGAGGGGTAGAATGTTAGGACAACTCCAATTTATTTTCTGCTACCAACACTTGTTTAAGACGCATACCCCTGTCTCCACCCTTTAAGGGGATCCTATACAAAATAAACGTTCTTATAAAATTTGCTCCACCCCTCTAATCGCCCCAATTGAGTGAAATAATGGGCCCCCACTGCATTTGCTCCCTAATGTTTTTCCCGAACACACCCCCTATCTTCCATTACCTAAAATGTAAGTCGGACCGTCATTCAGTTACTGCTGCCAACATTTTTTTTTAAAACAACCAACCCCCTTTCTTCACCCTCTAAGGAGTCCACTACAAAATTAACGTTTTTAAAAAATTTATTTGCATCGGTCTTATTGGCCCAACGGTTCCCCTCGGGGTTGAGTTGCATGATGAACCTCTTATTACTTTTTTTCCTTAAATGTTTTCCATCCTAACAATTGCCCAGGAGTTGACATTACAGGGGGAATATGTAATACCGACCCGCATTTATTTTTTCCTACCAACATTTTTTCGAGCACATCTACCCCCTATCTCTGCTCTTTAAGGGGGTTCCCATACATAATTTTAGTTTTTACTAAATTTATTACCACCACTCTTAATGCCCTAAGGGTGCCTCTCGGGGTTGAGTTGCAATGATAGACCTTCAATACTTTTTCTCCCCAAAAATTTTTTCCGAAAACACTTACCACCATCTTCACCCCTTTAGGGTGATCCCATACAAAATAGAATTTAGGCTTGTAAAATATAGGAGGAAAATCGTGAAATACCTCTACAACTCCCCAGGAGTCGCCCTTAGAGGGGTAAAATGTAAGACCGACCCGCAATAATTTTCTCCACCCAACATTTTTTCGAACACATCTACCCTCTATCTTCACCCCATAAAGAGGTTCACTTACAAAAATTACGTTTTAAGCGTAATTTTACTTCTCTAGGGGCAACCCCTAGAGCAGCTTACAACCCCTGTCAGTTGTAAGCTGTTTAACGATTTTCGTATAAGAGCACTCTTAAGTGTTAGAGATAGTCTGTAAGCGTGTTGGGAGAAAATGTTGGGAAAGCAAAATATTGTACGTCAGTTATACAATTTAAGCCTCTAGGGGTACCATGGAACCGGTGGGGGATAATTTTCAAAAAATCCCCTTAGGGGATGGAGATAGGGTATAGAAGTGTTCTAAAAATAATGGAGAGGGAAAATTAAGAGAACCATCCCCATGCGATACCACTTGCCTCCACCCTTGTCCACAATTTTTACAAATGCATTTTTTTCGAACCTCGAAAATTTGGGTTGTGGTTAATCGAAATCTCGTTACTAAGAGCACGTTTATAGTACCGGGTGGTTGCTGTGCCGGACCGAACCGAGAAAAAAAGCTGAAAAACGCCGCACATACAAATCATATGAAAAAATCTCAAAGTGCGTATATTGCCAGCCGAACAAGCAACTTAAAGTGACTTGTGTGCTGATATCCAGCGTGCCGATTGTTGCTTGCTCTTTCGCTCGTTCGTGTTGCATGTGTTTTGTATCTTTTTAAGTGATTGCTCACTTATTATTTTCATTAAATAACATAAAAAAAAGCACCAATCAAAGCAACAACATAAGGAAAAAACTCCAATAAAACATATTCATATATTTTTTTTTTGTTGTTTTTGTTGTTGCGCCTTTTTTTCATTTCTTCTTGAATGCAAAAGCAAGTGTAGAATAAACGCATGATAACGGGAACGCAGTTTTGTATGGCTTTTATATTTATGCGCAGAAAAAAGAATTGAAAAATGAAGTGACAAAATAAAAAACAAACAGATCGATTGTGTAGAAAAAAAAAATACGAAGCGAATATCTGTTATTTCTTTGAATTGCAACACACGCTAGCTACAAAGAAGAGCAACAAGAAGGAAGCACACAAGAACAGGAGATTGCGTGCAGTTGCTTTTCTGTTGCTAAGTGCGACAGTTTTGCGGACCTTATTAAGCGGTCAATAATTTGATATCAAAGATTTTGACAAGTCTGTGTAATGCATATAAACAAATATTTACTAACACTTATAAATGATTGATGCCAAATTATGAACCATGTGAGCTCCGCATTAGGAAAAATGTTTAGGAAGACTTTCGATGAATAGCTTAACCAGCTGGTTGAGTTTTTTCCACACTATTTTTTATGTTAAGTTCTTTTCCTGTTCTGTAAAAAAAATACCGAAAAATACTCACATAAAGAGCATTATAAAACAAACAAAAAGAGCAGCAAGAGGGCAACAACAACTTTTTTAGTTTACTCTTGTATTGTTTTGTTGCAAAATCAACAATAATACAACAAAGCCTAAAAAAAAAGTTAAAACATTTCAAACCAGTTGCAAGATCAAGAGGCCGCATAAAGGGCTTGAAGTGCGTGCCAGCTGAAACATAGAATCAAATCATCTTAGTTGAGAAGCTAATGTACGCTTTTTAATGTGCGTTCTTTCTATGTTGTTCTGTATTGTCTAAAAATAATTCGAAACAAAAACGCAGCAACAAGGCAACAAGAAAAAGCAGCAGAAAACAGATGCAAAAAAAAAAAATATAAGCAAGCTGAAATAGCAAGTGACTTGAAGATGCTTAAAGTGGCGGAAAGTGCGTTTGAGCAGCATTTTTTCACATTTTTGTCTCCTTACTTATTGTCCGTTGGTTTGAGGAAAGCAAAACCGAAGTGAAAACTTAAATCTTTGAAATAACATAGCTGTTATGAATTTCCGAAATAGCTGGAGTCGGCAAATCATACGCGTTCTACTTTTTTAACACTTTTTATCAATTTAGGCGTTGTTGAATTTATTAACTGCTATTTTTTAATATTTTATATATAATATATTTGTAACACAATTACTTTGGTTGGTAAATCGGTTATTGGTTCGGCAGTGGGTTGGTAAACGCTTCGGTAATTGGAAATCGGTAATTGGTTCGGTAATCGTTTGGTAATAGCTTCGGTAATCGGTAATTGATTCGGTAATCGGTGGGTAATCGCTTCGGTAATCGGTAATCGATAATTGGTAGGGCAATCGGTTGGTAATCGCTTCGGTAGTTGGTAGGGTAATCGGTTGGTAATCGCTTCGGCAATCGGTTGGTAATCGCCTTGGTATTAAAAAAAAAGCTCAACAAAAATGTTTGCCTAGCGTTACCACGGCATAAGTAATGCTGTACAGTGCAACGGAAATAAACAGCTAAAAGCTTGATGATATCGCCAACGTGATGATTCTATAGTTTTGCTCTCTACCAAAAAGTAATCAACGTGCCCAAAGAAGTTTTCTCTTCTAGAAACCAAAATAGTCAAAAACTAGCTGCAACAAGTCGACGCACTACCAGCTGCTTAAAGCATGACGCGCTTCCAGCTCGGTTCGGCACAGCAACCAGCCGGCACTATAAACGCGCCCTTAGTGGTCGCCACCAATCGACAATAATACCAATTCTTCTTTATAGAGAGTTCCGGATGAGTCTCAAGAGTTTCAGAAGACTGTAAACCGAGTTTCTCAAAAGTTTAAGAAAATTAACAAAGATCTACTTAAAATCAAAGATCAAAGAGCTGTAAAAAAGTTTCGAAGTAATAGACGAGTACTGAAAGAATTTTTAAATGTTTTTGTCTGCCAAAAAGTGTATCTGGAGCACTGTGGCTTGGTGCCAGTATAATACAAGCTCTAATAAATGTACAGATAAGCAACTAAATTAGCACACAAACACATAATCACACTTCCCACCTACAACCCACTAAACCGCCCCACACCCCATTGCAGCGAAAATCCGCTGGTTAATGTGGCATGCAACTTGAACTCAAATGTAATTTTTTTTTTGTTTGTTTGTTTGTGTGCTCCTTACAATTGCAGTCAATTTTCCACCCCATGGCACTGTAATAAAAATAAGAAGAAGAAGAAGGAAAAATAATGAAAAATCACAACAAAACACTAAAACGGCCGAGTCGACCAACTATGAGTCAAAAGCTAGCAACAACAAAAACAACAACAATAATAGCAAGACAATCTCATGCAATATATCAGCAACTCTGTCGAGCAGCAGCTCCACATGTTTTTAGTTCCTTAATATTTGTTTTTTTTTTGTGCTAAATTTTTTGTTTATTTTTATGTCTTTATATTTCCATATTTGTCTGCCAAGGCTTTCGTCATCATACTCCATACATACAACACGCTGCTAGTTGCCGCATGAGTCATACTTGCAGAAAAGTATTTTCTGGCTGCCTCAAAATCTTACCCTCTAATATACGATACCACTAAAATTTGCTATAAAAACTATGCCTGACGTACGTATTTTATAGTTTGTTTTTCGCATCGGCTTTTTGTCGATTTGTTACACTAACAATTTTGACTGAGCTCCCCTAACCATAATCGAATATTGTAACCCTCCAATTGTTACCCTCTTTCTTGGTTGTTGCCAGGCGTCTATGACTCCCCAACAAAAGTTGAAGAACCCAAACCCTGTGTTTCCACACTTAATCAGCCCTTGTTTTCTAGGGTTCTTCTTTACTTATTCTTTCTTTTCTTTCTTGCCTCTAATTTTCTCAACGCGTTGTTCTTTTGTACCCACTATTATGTTTAAAGTCGACTTTTTTTTGTTATCGAATACTTTTTAACTTCTTCTTTTGCCTCTATTTTTAGCAAAACAGTGCATTGCATTTTCTTTTTTGGTCCCACCTTCGTTCTTAAGCGCCTTTGCGTCGTCGCACTCATCCTCCGAACTAGTCCCCATGCAGACTTGGTCTTGTATTGCCAACACTTTGATGCTTCGTCGTGTCTTCTACTTAGTAACTCAGCCCAGTGAAAAGCTTATCGGCAACGCCAATGCCGCCATGTTGCTTCGTCATCCGTGTCGCCATTGTTTGTTTCAAAAATTGAATAGTTGTTGTAGTTGTTGTATTGATTTAAAGTAGCCTCAAATTGGCTGCATGTGCGTTGAAATCGATACAAGAGGTTGTTGTTGATTGGTGGCAACCATAAAAAGTGGTGTCTATGGTCGGGTTTAAAAACTGTCATCGATCAGAAGAATTATTTTTATTAGTTTTGTAAGCAAACGGAAAATGAATGAACACAATGGAATTGCGAAGTTAAAGTTGTGGTCTTTTGGGATTTTAGAAAGTTTTTTAATGAATCATAAGATTTTGCAAAGAAAATTGCTTTTATAAAGTTATTTTTACACTATAATGGGCTTGTATTATAGGAAAATGAATTAAAGGAATGAACTATCGATTTTATGTTAAACTTGTGTCTCAACCTCGTTCAATAAGCTCTATTTTCTATATCTC
The DNA here is from genome assembly GCA_914767935.1 of Coremacera marginata. Lineage (NCBI taxonomy): Eukaryota > Metazoa > Arthropoda > Insecta > Diptera > Sciomyzidae > Coremacera > Coremacera marginata. Next base: position 152,781,392 of record OU612045.1, read on the forward strand.
TAAAAAAGCTGTATATAGTCTCTGCTTGGTTTGATTTTGTATATCAAATCTTCCTATTCTACCTCTTCAATCTATACATGTATCTCCCCACTTCTTCTCCATGAAATTAGTTTCGAACATTGTTGAAGCAGCGACATTGATACACTCAAGTCACACTCATATTATTAGCATCTTTGAAGCTGTTTTCTTTTAGGTTTCCTTTTGCAATATTGTTTTGAACTCTTGTCTTTAACACTCCCGCAGTCACATATATATTCACTTGTTCATACCAGAGAAGCAAAGCAGCGCCGAAACAGCGCCGAAAGCCGCTTGTTTTTGAAGCTGCATGTGCATATGCTTTGCTGAAGATTTATTGTTTTTTGCACTTCATGTCCCAAAAGTAAGCGCATCCTTACTGCTTCCATAGAAAGTGCAGTTCGTAGCGGAAATTTGTTCGCGCAACAGAAGTTAGTTCCCAACTTCGAAAATTAAAATCTCTTTCCCCTCCCTCGATCACTTCAATATCCCCTCTCCATCTCCCCTCTCGCTCTTTCTCCTTTCTCTCCTCGCCCTCTCTTTTCCGCTATTTCCTCTTTCTCCCCCCTTTCTATGCTTTCTTTCACCACCCTTACTCTCTCTCACCCCTTGCTCTATTTCTCCCCTCTCTCTCACCCCTCGCTCTATCTCTCCCCTCTCTCACCACTCTCTCTCTTTCTCTCCTTTCCTTCTCTTCCTCTCTTCTTTCTTCTTACTCCTCTCTTTTCTCGCTCACCCCTCTCTATACTGTCTTTCACCACCCCTCTCTCTTGTTGCTCTCCCATCCCTCCCTCTCCCCTCTCTCCCATCCCACCATTTCCCTACCACCCTCCCACCACTCTACATCCTCCTTTATTTCTCCTTCTCTCCCTCTCCCCTTGCTCTCTCCCCTCTCCTTCTCTCTCTCCTCCCTCTCTATGCATGGCTATTTTTAAGACAGCTTATCTTATTTATGCAACCATATTTTAACGCTTCTAAAGAAAGCGTGGAAGCCAATAAATAAATCGGAATTCAAGATTGAAAGTACATTAAGACATATTATAGAAGACAAACATTTTCTCAATGTATGTACATTAATTAGAAAGTAATTTAGGTAATAACTCAGTAATATTTAAAATAAAGGAATTGGCCGGCTTTGGCCGAGTTTCTATTGATCAATTTGTGTTATGTGGGTATTATTAATATTTTAACACAAATATAAAATTTACAAAAACTGTAAATTTGTAAATACATTTTTACAAAAACTGGACCAACAAATTTTATGTCGCCTCCGAACGACTCATGCTTTCAAAAAGCTGGTTTGCCATCGTCTGTAGTTGCCAAAAATTATTTCTACTGAAAAAATGTTCTGTGTCAGATGGGATTTGAATCCGTGTCTACCGCAGTTCCTTGGCATACGTATCACTCTAACCATTACCCCATGGCTGTCACAATACCTAATATTTACTTTAATTAATAGTATTGGCTGTACAAGTAAGTTTTAAGGAATTTCCAAAACCACCTATAGTTACCACCTTGTAACTATATCCATGTGAGAGGGTCATCATTTTCCTCTAAAAATCAGCATGTTAAGGCGGTCTTCTCATTCAAAACCCGTTTTTTGGACCCTTTTTAAAAAAATTCTTATTTGAAAACGCAAAGAAAAATTTAAAACTTTTTTTATTTATTGTATTACAAAAGGTTCAAAGTAAATAAAAAAATTTTTCTTGCCTCGATACGTGGGCTGTTCAAAAAGTAATGAGACTTCAAAGTTGGTGGTGAAAAAAAAGGTGTCGTCACGGCGGCCACGATTCCGGGTCTCCCGAGCGTCTGAAATGAAAAAAAAAACGGGGTTATAATCAGTATAGATGTAATTCTCGGGTGAACCTCAAGCTTAATTTTGTGATTTTTTTTGACAAAATGGCGGCCATTCAAAAAAAAAATTTCAATTTCGGGTTTTTTTTTTGTAGTTTAGTGTAAAAAAAAAATAGTAAAAAATTTTTTAAAATTATGGTCGAGGTTCACCCGAGAATGGTGACAATTCTGCGTCGATTCCACTTTGTTTCATGAAAATCGGTTCAGTTGAACTGGAGATATCATGGCCGCCAGTTCGAAAAACGTGGGTTCGAGATAAACGCGTTTAAAGTTTGAAGTAATTTTTTTATAGCTCATTTTGACGAAGACCTTGCTTCACAAAAAAAGCTGTATCTTCTAAAGTATTTCGAATTTCTAAAAATCCTTTTAGGGGCATATTCACAACTACCCAAGCTATAAATAAATGCAAAAAAAAAAAGTCAAAAAAAAAGTTGCTCAATGAATAAATAAATAAATAAATTATAAATCATAAATTATAAATTATAAATTATAAATTATAAATTATAAATTATAAATTATAAATTATAAATTATAAATTATAAATTATAAATTATAAATTATAAATTATAAATTATAAATTATAAATTATAAATTATAAATTATAAATTATAAATTATAAATTATAAATTATAAATTATAAATTATAAATTATAAATTATAAATTATAAATTATAAATTATAAATTATAAATTATAAATTATAAATTATAAATTATAAATTATAAATTATAAATTATAAATTATAAATTATAAATTATAAATTATAAATTATAAATTATAAATTATAAATTATAAATTATAAATTATAAATTATAAATTATAAATTATAAATTATAAATTATAAATTATAAATTATAAATTATAAATTATAAATTATAAATTATAAATTATAAATTATAAATTATAAATTATAAATTATAAATTATAAATTATAAATTATAAATTATAAATTATAAATTATAAATTATAAAGAATAAAGTATAAAGTATAATGTATAATGTATAAAGTATAAAGTATAAAGTTTAAAGTATAAGTTATAAATTATTTATCAAAGATATTTAAAATTTAATATATATTCTTTTCTTTTTCAGGTAAGTCAACTCAACCTGTCAAATTTATGATAGTGGTGTTGATTGAAAATGAACATAGTTTAAAAAGAACAAGGTTTGTATATATTTTATATTAGAAATTTTCCAAAAAATTTGTTTATTTTACTTTTTTATTTTCATCGATTATATTAAAGTTAAAATTGCGTAATTTTCGCTTGCTGCAGCACGGTATTACATATGAAATAATTCATTCAATAAAACGCTGAAGTGTTCATACAGCCCACAAGTAAAATCAACTTCTAATTCCTTCAAGAAAACTCCATATTAGAATTTGCCATAAAATTTGTATTCGTCTGTATAAACAGAAAAATGGACCCCATTATAAGTATTAAGAAACATAATTTTAGTTATAAGCGAATCATAGAGCTGCTTCTAGGAAAAGCATAGGAGAATTAGCAATTACCATATCCTTGGGAATAGAATTGGAGTATGAAGGCATAGTCCATACTTTGTTTTTAATACAAACTATGAACAAACCATCATATTTTTAACCATCAGATCGTTTGATACCCTTTGATGAGTTAGGAACCCATTCTTTGAATCTTTGTGACCCTATCCAAAGTAGTTTACTATACTTAACTTGTGAGAGCATACATACCTCATTGTTCTCCTATGAACAGCCAGTGAATATTTGATCGTATCAATATTTTGCTATTTCGGACATTATTATTTGATCCTGTCAGTTTCAACTTTACTATATACAATTCCATTTTATGTCAGTCTTTAATTCTCGTCTAAAACTGGCACATATATCTTCGTCAATATGTGATTTATACTGTTTTCGTAATTCAAAAGATTAATGTCGGTGTTTAAAACTTTTGTCTATAACATTGTATATCCCAAAGAGTTCACTTAGTTTAACCGGTGTGAAATCTACCTGGCGGCATTTTTACTCTACTATTCAATAGCATTTCATACATATTTAATGCAACCATGTGTTCTTCAGACTGTTCTCTATAATTTTTTGTTTTTATTTTTTGCTCTTCTTATTCTCATTTATTTTACATAACCTGACGCCAAACTCTTACTCCTTTTATTCCGCTTTAATTTCATAAAATTTTTGTGCCATGTCATTTTCGGAACTCCTCTTGCGCGTCCGTTTTGTCGTCTTCATCGCCATACCATGTCGTCGCGTAAGCGCTTTCTTGCTCTCTCTCTCTCTCTCTCTCTGTGTGTATTTCTATTGCTCTCTTTCATGAACTACTATTTTTGTCCTAAAGTCATTTTCACTTTGTCGTTAGTTGCTGTTGCTACTACTCGCTTTGCGTATCCTTGCACATCCTGGCTGCGTTGCGCTTGAATGTGAATCATCTGAAATATTTATGCGGTTTTTTGAATTGGCGCCGCTCTGATATTAAAATTGTTCGCATTGTCTTTGCGCGAACTATTACTGACTCATACCTTAGGTAATGGGTAGAGGCGCGAGTGGGTTGGTTAGTAGCTCCCTTTTTTGTTTTTTCAATATCGGCAAAATATATTCATGCTCACTCAGTCAAGGGGGCTATTTTTGATTTTTATTTTTTCGAACATAGTTAATATGACTAATACAACTGCAGCTCTCACTGTAGAGAGTTTCGTTGATTCGAATATACTCGTAATTTCAATTTATGGAGCGCATATTTTTTGTGAACAGGACATTGCCAGTAGCAAAGAATTGAATGTACTGAATGTTCGAACATTTTATTGATAGTTGCAAACATTCTTTTAGGCAATTTTAAGAACAAAAATTGCCAGTATTTTATACGCTACTTCGAAAGTTCTGCGAAAAACATGATTATTTTTTAACTCTTGTAAAAATTAGCATTTTCGTGTATTATTCAAGTTGCTATTTATTTCCAATTTCAAAAAATTTAACCCAAATATCGAATATTTCATTTATTTGAGCCAAAATATAATAACTAAATATTCTTGTTATTTCGAAAACAAAATCGAAATAACAAAAATTAAAATAAATTCCAAAAATACTGTAGCAAAAAACTAATTTTGAACAAATGTTTTTCGGAAAAAAAATTTAAAAAGTTCGAAAGGTCTATGTAAAAATAGAACAAAAACATTGCTTATGTTAAAATTGAAGCAATTTTCAGTTCGAAAATTCTATAAACTATAAAAATTCGAAGTCACTTTTATGGTAATAGAAATTTGGAATAGTAATACATGAAAACAAATTAAAAAAAATTTATGACAAATTTTTAAAATTAAAGAATTAAATATAAAAACCCATAATTAAAACATGAAAAAATCATTAACATTAAAATAAAAGACTTAAAAATTAAATTCAGAAAAACGAGAAAATTTATAAAACTAACAAAACTATTTCAAAAAAAAAAAAATTATAAAAATTATCGCAACTAAAAATGTTTTCTTTGTTGGAAAAGAAATGTTCAAATAAAATTTTTTTAAAAAAATATTCGAAAATACTTTTTGCTTAATATAATAAACTTAAATTTTTATGATACTAAGTAAGTTATAAAAGCATCTTCCAAATTTCGAAAATAACAACTGATGTAATTAAAAAAAATATCCAAAAATGTTTTTCATCTACTCGTTATCTTTTGTAATCCTCTTTTTGGTTTTTCCGAACATGACATTTGAGTAACATTCCCAGCAAACCATATCTCGGTAGAAAAATTTTACGATAGTCTAATGATATCGTTACGATATAATAACATATAAATACTCGACATCGTCGCAATAGTACAGTTAACGACAGTATTTTGATATCATAACGATATGTATGTATATTACAAATTTTTTAGATATTATCATGATACTATAATAACGATGGCATTTCGATTTCGTAACGATATCAACATTAAACAAATACTAGATAAATAACGATAGCATAATAACGATAGCATTGCGATATCGTAACGATATTTATAATTAATAAGTTATCGATACCATCACAATAGATAGCACTATAGCACTGCGATATTGCAACGATATTTAGGTTCCAAAAATTCTCGATATAGTTTCGCTGGTACCCGTATTTAGATAAAGTAACTCAAAACATTTTACGATATTTAGTTTTTAATTACACTGTGCATGTCCAAATATCAAACAAACGGATTACATATCATTTCAGCATAATTCGAGGACGCTAAGCTTAATGGCGTTTGCCGTTTTTCAATCCTTCAGCCCGTTATCGATAAATTGGAGGTTCAAGGTCACGTACATGTTGATGCAGTTTTCGTTAGAAAAACTTTTTTCTTATTAACTTTATCGACTTGAAGTCAATGAGTAAGAATAAGAAATTACCAGGAAAATATTTTCTTAGAACAGTTTAATCCTCAAAACCCAACCCTTATGGTCCAAATTGACCCCATAAATCGAAAAAACCTGTTTATTCCTAAAAAAAGCTTTCTTCAAACAGAAACTAGTAACCTTTTTAATGGAAAAATATTCCCATGAAATACTGGCGCTAAATGAAATTACAAATGAACCCAAATTAACCCACCTTCTGTGTCCCAAAAATTACCTCAAAGGTATTTAAACTAAGTTGCTCATATTTGTTCCATTATCAGGCATAAAAGTTTAAGTTTTGTTGCATTAATGTTAGCATTAAGTAATATTGTAAATATTTTCAGTATTTCAACCTATATTTAAGTACATTTTGGTTACATAATCATCCTAGAGTTAAAAAAAATAAATTAAATGTTCTACAACTAAGTTTTTCAAATAAATTTTCGTGACGCATATCTATGTAACTTCGATTTTTCAACCAATGAAACCTCGAAGGTTATCATTTCTTTATAAAGAATTTTCTTTGTAGCGTAATTTTCACTGATCGTTTGACTGAAACAATAAAAATGTCCACTCATGTTAATTTCAATAACTCTTGCTATGTGGCTGGAAAACGCACGCTCATGGTCTCTCGGCGCAGTATTAGTGAAAATATCGTGGAATTATATGGGCAAAATTTTAACCAACAAGTGATTTGCGATGTAGCATGGGCTTCGGCTATAATTTGTACGTAGAGCTTAGCTTAACAAATGGAAGGCTGGTGAAATTTTGCAAAAGCCTTTCGGTGTTGCAATGATTTGGACAGATCCACAAAAACATAATTCGGGAGATTGCTATGCCTAAACTTTGTTCGTGCTACAAAGAAAACCAAATTAAGTAGTTTCATGTGCAGCCTAATTAGGTATGTATTGTTTTCTATAATGACCTTTTCTAAACTTTAATATTCCAAACCAGGTATGCTCAATTTTATAGCCACACTCGAGCGGCATTCCAATTACCATCAGACCACGCCCAACGAAAGAAATGTCGAGTATGCCGTCAACATTTTATCCCGAAGAAGGGTTTGCTGCTGGATTGTATCAAAGCAGTAATTAAGAATGTTCTCGGAATTCATCGATCCGACGATTGACGCCTTCACATTGACAGAATGCTTACCGCTTTCCGTACTTTAAATGTAAGAATGTCGCTGAAAATTCATTTCCTGCATTGCCATGCTGAAAAATTAGGACAACAATGCCCAGACGAATCCGATGGACATGGTGAACGTTTCCATCAGGTGACGGCGAGACTGGAGCACTGGTACAGTGGTGAAAAATTAGATGCTCTCTTAGGAGACATTTGTTGGAATTTACATGAAGAAGCACAAGAAGCAGATGAATCTATCTGAGAAAATAAAAAAAATTATATGTGTATACATGGTAGAATAATCTAGGTAGTACCAATTGTGAAAGTGCTCTCTTTGGTCTGACCATGATTGTCAAAGTCCAAAGCAAACAAGCTAAGTTTTGGTGCTTATCATATTTTGTGAACCATGTAATTTGACATTAGCGGTCAGCGACTCTCCTTATTGCTCCTACCTAGATTATTCTACCATGTATACATATATATATATATATATATGAAAAATTCAGTTCTAATAACTTTGAGGTCATTTTGGGGACACGAAAGGTTGATTAATTTGGGTTTAATTTAGCGCCAGTATATCAGGGGAATATTTTTCCATTAAAAAGCTTATTAGTTTTTTTTTGAAGAAAGCTTTTATACGAAAAAACGGGTTTTTTTTTTATTTATGCGATCAGTTTGGACCATAAGGGTTGGGTTCGAGGATTAAACTGTTCTAAAAAATTATTTTCCAGGTAATTCTTAATGTTTCACGCATTGACTTGAAGTCGATAAAGTTAATGAGAAAAAAGTTTTTCTAACAAAAACTGCATCAACATGTACTTGACTTTGAACCTTCAATTTCTCAAAAATGGGCCGAAGGATTGAAGAACAGCCAACGCCATTAAACTCAGCGTCCTCATATTATGCTGAAGTGATATGTCCCAAGCTTGTTTGCAAAAAAAAAAAAAATGGCCGATTCATGCACAGTGTTATTTTTGTTTTAAATATATTATTATCTTACAACTATGGTTTGGCTCTTTTTTAAAATTGAATCTATTTGTGTTTATCTATCGTATGTCTAAAAAGTAAGTTTAAAATTTAAAGGTGAAATTCGAAACACATTAACCTTGTAGTGTTCCACATACATGTTTTTATTTTATTTACAAGTTACACTTTTATTCTGAGAAATGTTTTTATTTCTATCTGTATAATATACTTTGATATAACTTCCTTAACTTTGAAATTATTTCTAGATTTAAGTAAACAAAAATTTTTTTATCAAAAAATATTTCATTTAAAATTCAGTTTGTGAATATTATTAGAAATAATCGGTTGTGCGAATGTCTGGAAAAATATGATATCGAAACGATATTAAAACCATTTAAAAAGCCAAATTATTTGCAATATCGTTTCTTTATTGAGGATTAATATGTATTCGATATCGTTAAAGATATGTCCATTTTTATCGAGAACTGCCTTTTTTCGATATCATTACGATATCGTCTCGTGAAGCATAAACGATACAGCTATCACCTTTATGATATCATCTTGATATCGAAACAGCATTGGAATTTCGATATCGTTTCAATATCGCAATTACTTAATATCTTTAACGATATGTCCATTTTTATCGAAAACGGAACTTTTTCGATATAACGATATCGTCTCTTGTACCGTTGTTGATAGAAATTATCACCTTTGCGATATCATCTCGATATCGAAACGGTATCGTTTTGTTTGCTGGGTTTTGTAGAACGATTAAGTAATTTGTTTGAATGATCATCATATTTAAAATAAAATTTTTCTAGTTTTCAACGCACACAAATTACCGAGTGTAGATAACAACTAAAGGGTGCTTTTTTTAGAGGGATAGAATCCCCTGGTAATACGCAAAACGATGAACCGATTTATGTATACTTTCATCTTACGGGCATTATTCATCCAATACAAGCTCATACTGTGTGTACCGAAGAAGCCATCGCCGCTGTAGAGGTAAGTGTGTTCGAGCAGTCAGATTTGTCGATTCGACGTCGTTCTCAACAACTCGGCCTTTGCCCGTTCACTACGTGAAAGATTTTTAGGAATGACTTTAACCTACACCCGCATAAAATCCAACTGGTACAGGAATTGAAACCATCAGACCATTGTTTGTGTAGTACATTCGGTGAATGGGCTGAAAATCAATTGAAAGTTGAACCGAATTTTTAAAAAGAAATCTTATTCAGCGATGAGGCACATTTGTGGCTTAACGGTTTTGGTTTGTCTTGTGTGGTTTGCATGTCGAAAGCATCATTGGTGCATACTTTTTCAAAACTGAAGATGGAGCCAACGTTAACGTCAATGGTGAGCGCTCCATTGAATCCATATGAAGTCCTAAATGGTTTCAGCATTTGGAACGTCAGCGTTCCAAGATGGTGGAACGAACTTGGAACGAACTTATTGTGACAAAATCATATCAAGAAATGAGCTTGTATATTGGCCACCTAGGTCATGTGATTTGACACCGTTAGTCTACTTTTTGTGAGGGTACGTCAAGTAACTGGTCTATGCTGATAAACCAAGACCGGCTCTGGTGGCGGCGGCCATGGCGCAGTGGGTGGAGTGCGTTTTTTTTTTTGAGACCGGCTATGCTGAAAAAAGTAGTGCAAAATGGGACCTGCAGGATGGTATTCATAAGACCCAATCGTAGTGACCATGTGCCCGAAGTTGTGTTCAAACGCTAAATGCCATAAAATTTGCAAACTAATAAAGCCAAAATATTACCCCTTTCATTAATTTTTCCGTGTTTTATTTGAAAAAAAAATGTCTATCCTCTAAAAAAAAAACACGCAAGTGTACCAGCGCAATAACGCAGTTGAGTGCTTCAACTCAACAACACAACGCAGCGCTGCGTTACCTAATTCTAAAACATACTCATTTCTCTCATTTCCTTAATTTAAAACAAGTTAGAAGTTCGATTTAAGTTTGGTTCAGAAATCGTACACGTTCGACTGAACAAAGAAAGAAAAGCGAGCACGAAACAATTTGTATTATTGCGCTATTGTGTTACTTTTATTAATACAAATGTATTAGCGCAAAAACTCTGTTTAGTGCTTCAACTCTATAACACAGCGCTGCATTAAACATGTCTACATTTGACTAATAAAAAAAAAAAATTATACGAACTTAAGACAATCGAAGTTACATTTCGATTAAGCTTTTGATGAAACTAAATTTATATTTAGTAAAAGCACTCATTTTGATACAAAAAACAAAATTTCGAAATTTACAAATTTTCACAATTATCGAAAAAATAATAGCTTTTAATTTATTGAGTTTTTTTTCATTCGAAAAAATTAATCTTCGAAATTTCGAAAACCAAAAAATTTCGAATATAACATAAAATATGAATCCTTAATATTTTTAAAACTTACAATTTTTGAAAATTATATGTACAAAAATATTCTTTTATACCTGTTTGGCTTGATTCGAACTGCATATTAGCATAAGCAAAGATTTGTTTATATTCGAAATAAAACAAATAAACAAATTCCACTGAAGTTTTCAATAGCTAATTTTGAAAGTTTTAAATGAAAATAATAGATATTCGAAATTATTTCTTGAGTATTAATATAAGTAATAATATTGAGTATTAATAAGAAGCTGAATTTCGATACATATATAAAATTAAAAACATTCTAAGGTTTTTAATTTCGAAGATTTAAAATTTTTACATTTTTGAAAATTTATAATTTTCTAATTAAGCTAACAGTTATCTTTAAGAATTTCCTCAAGTAAGTGCAAACAAACTGCAAATATGCAAACATTTTTATTAATCGAAAACTTATTAAATTTGGAATTTTTTTAAATTAAAAAGAAAGTTCTACAAGTGCGCGAAAATGTTTATGAATTATTGTAGGTATTTAAATTTTGACAAAATTTGCTTGAATCTAAAAATATTTAAAATAATATAGAAAGTAAATTTTTCGAATTTTCGATAGTGAAAACTTTCGCAAATAACAAACATCTTAAAAACAAGCTTGGAAATTTCGAAAACATCACTTATTATCTTCTTCCTTATTTTTTTTTTTTTTCTTATTAACCTTTTTCGATATTGTCTTCGAATTACTTGATATTTCTTGCCGGCTTTCTTAATGCAAAAACTTGAAATAACTTGAATGACATTTACACAAAAGGAATTCATAAAATTAAGAGGGTAGTTTGTGCGAAACCTTACAACCCAACACCCAACCTCAGCAGCTATAAGGAGGGTGTCTTCACAACTACGTTGAGCACGCTATACATTGCAGAAAAATTTTCAGCGCATGAGCACAGATAATGTTCGAAAACAATTTTCGAACAAATATACATGCAAGGCAGACTAAACAGTGCACAAAGTACAGAATTTTTTTATATTTAAAATAATGCATTCGAACGAAACTTAAATTCGTTAAAAAGTTTGTAATAAAAAACTGATTTTGAACATTAAAAAGTAAAAATTTTTTTTTAAATAAAAAATGTTATAAAAACATTTTTTAATACAATGTACAGTGTGCACATACAATTGAGCAACTTCGAAATTCGAAAACGTAATATTTCGAAATAACAAATTTTTACACTCGCACATTCTTGCACACACATACTATCTATATCCTGCTAGCTCTGTTGCAGAGTTGTTGCTGTGTTTTGGGGGTGCTTGGGGGTTCAAATCAACGTTAGAGTTGTTCTGAGCCTTTGCAACAACGTTGTGTGCTGGCCCCCGACTCGGTGTCCTTCGACTATATTTTTCGTTGCTCAAGTCTGACAACGTTTTACTTGGATTTTGCACTCACGCGCGCTGGTTGGTAAAAAATTCACAACGGTATTATTTAGTTTGTCTTTGTCGTTCGCAGCGGTCGTTCTGTTCTTCAGTTATCACGTTCGAACGAAGCCAAGAATTTAACAACATCACTTTACTGTCATCAGCAACACATTGAATGGAAATTTTTGCTCCCTCTGTACGTGTGTTTGTGTGCGAATAGCAGAACTGTCAAAAAAATATACCTTGAAAAATACATTATAAATACAAAGCATAAAAAAAAAACTAAAAAGACTGTCAAAACCGTCATCAGCATCAATAGCCGTTAAACCATCCAATTTTTACAATAATCAACAATACAATAAAATAAACTAAGGTTTAAAGGATAAGGATTTTATCATTATCCTTTTGTAGTAGTCAGTGTTTGTTATATGAATCTATAGTTTTGTGTGTGTTGTTGTTTACTGGCACCGCCCTACAGCAATTACGGTATTTCACACGCCCACTTTTGTGACTCACTACATTTTGCAAAACATATCTCTGCATACATTGATTTATATCAATTATTTGCCAATAAATCAAAAGTGAAAACTTAGTTTTAAAAGATAGTTGCCGTTATATTGTCAACAGCTGTTGGTAACTCTAGCCAAGTCAAAGATATACACATATATATATCGTTTACTCAGCCAATCAATTAAAATCAGTTAATCAATTCATTTGTTCGTCAGTGTAAAATCGATAAATACAAACGTCAACATGCTGATTGGATTAGTGCGAGATTCTGTCATGCAGTGCTTCTGCCATACATGCCGGGCACCCATTTTGCCAGCTGGTAAGTTGTTTTTTTTATGGTAAAATAAAAAAAAAATATTAAAAAGCATCCTTATTTGAACAAGCTGTAAAGTTAACGTAATGCAAAAATCCTTTCATCTTTTATACTACTTAATACATCTTTGATTGGACTCCCTTCTTTCGAAAAAAAAACGAAAGTTTCTCTTCTACGAATCGTTATCATATTATTCATTTGTTTGTTACCTTACTCTTAAGGTCTGAAGTGTCTACTCTTGAAATACTCTTACTTCATTATGAATCTTAACAACTGTAGTTGGACTTTTAGGCTTTGAGGGCCAGATCATTTTTATTGTCTAAATCTTGACTTTGAAAGCGTTACATCCCATCCGTTGTTTATCTTCTTCAACATGAACTTCGATAAGGTTAAGAAATTTAAATATTCGTCAGCTAAAACTTCTATTTACTTGATATCGAAGACATAGTTAATATAATAGATGTTGAGAAGTAGTTCAGAAGTTAAATTTTTAAGTTATATATAAGCTTAGTTCAAAGTTTTTAATATGTTTGAAAAATACTTTACGGAAACTATAACTTTAAAAGAGTTTCGGTAAAAACAATCGAAACTAATGCCTTTATAAGAAGCATTATCGAAGTTACGTCAAATTTTTTTTTAAGCTCTTTGAAACCTGCATAATATTATTATTCGAAACTTTATAAGGAAGACAAATTCAAATCTGACATACCTTTTCTAAAATGAAAAAAAAAACGAAATGGCCATTTCTGCCCTTGAAAGGACTTTGACCGAGCTTCTTATGATCAATTGTGTTGTGTGTGTTGTGAAATGTGTGAACACAAATGATCGAGAACTGGACCTACATGTTTTATGCCGACTCCAAATGGCTTATGTTCTCAAGAAGCTTTGGCATTTTTTACTATTTGAGGCTTGTCATTGTCTGCAGAGAGGTGACGGCCGAACAGAAAAATGAATTCAATTGAAAAAACTTTCTGTGTCAGGTGGGATTCGAATCAGGGTTCTCTAGCGTATGGGCCACACACTCTACCCGCTGCGCCACGGCCGCCACTTTTTCTAAGACGATGAAGTATAAATTTCATCTAGATCATTTCCTAATAAATCATCAGACCAGAAGACTGAACTCAAAGCTCTATTTAATTCATCGCAATTGGCGTTGGAAATAGTAATTTTTTTAAATAACTTTTTAGAGAATTATAAATTTAGAATTCCAATAGGATAAAGAAAGAGGAAGAAACTAAGCAAACTATAAATTCTTTGTCAATTATGATTGTGTTAAAAGGGTTAGTCTCCTGTCGCAAGCACTGTAGTAACTAGGCGAATCGAGGCTTCAACCATCAAACCGCTACCTTAATATAGAAAGGCCCTAACTCATTTTTTTTTACATTATAAAAGAAGAAAAAAACTTGATAAAAACAAAGTTCTTCAAATTCTGCAGTAAAAAAAATGGTAACATCATTATATCACTTATAGTTTTTAATAAAAAAATTCGTTTACAAAAATTCGAGACTACGGAACTTTATTTTTTAAAGCTTTTTCTTTTTATGTTTACTTAGGGCCTTTTGAGATAGGGCTTTTCTATATTAAGGTAGCGAAACAATCAAATTAGAAGGAGTGTGTTAGTTGGAAGAAGCTGTTACCTTGCATTCAAGCTCCAGCTGAAGCTTAACCGGAAAACTCGTATGTACCAAATAAAAGTTGCAGCTTTGCACTCTAAAAACGTAATGGTAGCTGTAACTACCTGTTTAAACCTCGTATGAACCAAATTGAAGCTGAAGCTTTACACCTTGTACGTAATAGGAGCTATAACCTTTTATTCAAGCTGCAGCTGAAATCTCGTATGCATCGCATAGATGCTGTAGCTTCACATTATGTACGTAATAGAAACTGTTACTTTCCATTCAAGCTCGGGAAGCTGACGCCGCACAGTAATTCGTCTCCGTACAAATGATAGGCAAAAATAGAATAGTGGTCCGATTGTAATGAAATTCGGTTTTTACATTAAAATACGGAGTACGGTGATTTCAAAAATGAAGTCAGTTTTTTTGTGAATCTCATAGTTTTTTCAAAAATGAGCACTTTTTAAGGGTTTTACAGGAGTTTGGGGTGCATATGATTGGTATGAGAATATTTTGCTTATGGGCTAAAAAATCGGGCAAATTTTTCATAAATCTTTAATTCTAAATACGCCTGAGTTCAAATCATATGTCAAAAATGCGAAAAAATGGAGAAAGTTTAAAATAATAAAGCTCCAAATACTGACCAAATATTAGCCAATGGCCGTTTTCTTTATTTTCAGACTAAAATTTCCAGTGAATTTATAAAATTATTTTCTTTTTATTTTATTTATTTATGCACTAATCAAAATAAATTGATCACAAACATTTTTCGGAGCTTTCTTCGGAAGAACACTCGGAAGGATTGACGAACACTATTGACGAATACAAGTCCTCATTGGCTTCAACCTGAGTTCCTGGTTTCAAAACATAATAATCGATTAATTTGTCGTCGGATTTCTTTTTTGCTTGTAATATTTCTTTTACTGGCAATTAAAGGATCCGACGACAGAAGAAGGTGGCGTTAAAGCTATTTGTTCGTGTCCTCTTGTCCCGTTTTTCTAGTTTGCTCTAAACGATTTTTGCGAACGCTTTTATGGGTTGATTCTAGTGCTTCCTCCGATAAACGTCCTACAATAAATTTAGATTTACACAATGTGATGTATGAGTGATTTCAATATTAAATTTACCAATTGGCAAGTCAAAAAACTTGATAACACGCATCCGTGAATCAGTACTTTATGTACCGAGCTGGGCATGTAGTACCAGCAATAATTTTGCAGATACGAGTATAAATCTCTTGTTGCTTCCAAGAGCTCACCGAACTCGTGGGGTTTTAAAGATTCACCGCTAGATAACACCCGTAATATAACTGAGAAGTTATAAATGAGGTCCTTGTCGATTTTTGTGATATCTGCTGCTACGTCGACTTCTGAAAAAAACCTGCGTATTTGTTGTTTCAAAGCCTTGTTTTACTTGGTCAACTATTAAGCCAGTTTTTTCCCCTAAATTCCTCTGAATTCGGGTTTACTTTCTAAAAATGCAGCTCTATTTACATCTCGTACGTGCCAGAATTTAAATGGGAGACGATATGCTATGATATATATATATATATAAAGCAGGCATTAAAAAAATCGAATATAGCAATGAAGAATTGATAAGCCAAACTTAAAGTACTCAGAGTTGCCGCTTGCTCCTTGCACAATTTGATTCATTTCAGTCGAACTAGCTTTGCATGCGAAGCATCTGCTGGCGGAGCTCGTATTTGACAAAACAGTTGCTTCAGAACTATCAATCATGGTACAGTGCATTTCATATGACACTTCGGCAACTTCACCATTGGTTTTACTGGTGGGACATAACAATATAAACAAAAAGAAATATATGCAAGCAAATAAAAAAAATGTACAATAACAATTCTACATACCTTGATTTGAGTGCACAACTAAAAATGCAATATTAGAAAAAAAAAACTACGTTTTAGACGCTTAGAAAAAATTTAATATTTTCAAGAATCGGAAAAAGTCGGAAGAGTTTTTAGTTTTTCCAGATAAATTAAGATTTATTTTTACAAAAACAGCAATAAATTTCACGGACTTCCAGGAACTAATTTTCTCCGGACTCCAGAAATTGCCAAATTTTCATATTTTTCCAAAATGAAAACCTCCATGTTTGCCATCTCCTAAAACTTTTTCAATGTCATAAATTAAAAAAAAAACTCTAAGAAGTCATTTAACTGGGTTATTTCTTAATTTAAAATGTTCTACATTACATGATTGAAAGCAAAAATGTAATTTTGCCAAATTATCTTAAAAACACTTAAGAGCGCTAAATTCATGTTTAATTATTTCAATATCATATTCGACAACTTTGAACAGCTGTACCAACAAAAAAAAAAAAATATATATATATATATATACTAAAGAAGTTGCAGTTCCTTCTTATTTGGACTTTTACCTTTAAAATGAGACCAATACTGTTGAATTTGGCGTAACTCACTTTTTTGATTTTTGTCCACTGACGGAGCATTGTGCGTCGCCTTCTGTTTGCACCGAATACAAATTGTAGCTTCACACTTTGCTTATAATAGAAGCTTTTACCTCATTTACTTATTATCTGACAGGTTTTATAAAAGCTTTAGTTTTTAGATTGGTCGATTGGGTAGCGTTCTAAAGAAACGTGCAATGGAGAGTGGGTTCAAATCCGCTGAGAGCATGAGTAGCATTCTGTGAAATGTTTAATTAATAAAGATTAGTTATATACAGATTTAAAATTTACAAATTAATCAACATGCCCAAATAATACGGCAAAATTGCATTTATGCAACATTTTTATCTGATGACTTTTTTGATTTCAATTTTGAAACTGCGTCAAACTTCTATCAATCAATTTTATACAGTCTAATGCATAATCCATTTCAAAAATTAATCGAATTATAAATATGCTAGTTCTCAACGGTATTACGGAAGTTGTTTTGCGAAGTGGGCCACGCACTCTTCCCACTGCGCCACGGCCGCCACATCTTGAAGACATTTTTTTTTTAATTCGATCCCAAATTGTGAGTGAACTAATATGTATAGGAAAGATATGAACTTCAAATTCATAATCAGCGACTCCAAATTATAATTTTCAAGAAAATTTGCGAATACAAAGTCAAAAATTTAACTGACTGTTTTGCTGACTTGCTTTAAATATGACTTGAAAAACTAAAGTTTCCATGATAATTTCATATACTCAGGCTTAATGTTTGATTGATAAGAGATATAATTTTTGTACATTGATATTTGGCTCAAACAGTCACTTTTTTAGCATAATTGTTAAACTTTTTTGTTTGATTTTTTGTTCTTCCAAAACAAAAAGATAACGCTGCTTTGGTGTTTCAAGAATGAAAAGAATTCTTTTAACAAAATACTAAAATTAGTCTAGATAGTTTTAGGAAACTCTCATGCAGTAGAGCTCTCTTTTTTGTCATTGATTGCATTCAATTGTATTCATTTGAAGTCAATGAAATAGTTTGTAGTCATTTAAAATTATGTTTGAAGTCCCTGAAATTGTGAAATCACTGAAAGGCAATTGAAATCTTTTGATATCATTTAAAATGTTTTGAAATCTTTTTGTATACAGAATCAATTTTTGCTTATCCAAGCTTAATCAGGTCTTGAAAGTAAAGTTTGAAAATATATTTTAAAATATAAACAAGATTTAGCGGCACACTTCCCAAAAGCCACAAAAAAATGTTCAAAATTCTAATAAATAATAAAATAAATGTCTTCTTTCAAAGTTTATATTTCAATCAATTCAAAGACTTGAATAAATATTTGAATAAGACTTCAAAGACTTCAATAAATATTTAATTGCGTGCAAGGCTTTTGAAATAAAATAAAGATTGCAGTTAATTGGTTTTGAAATCATGAAAGCGTTTCAAATTTTTACTAAAATCAGAAATGACTTTCATTATTTGTTTACAGTTAATATTTAACTTGTTTCAAAAAATTTCTTTCAATTATTTCACTCAAGAATGCTTTCGAAAACTTTCGATAACTTAAAATAAATTCAAATTCTGTTAGGCACCCATTAAAATTGGACGTTCAGATTCTTTTATCAGTTTTTTCATCAGTTTTTTCATCAAATCAAGTTCGACCAGGCGTACATAGTGCACCAAAACCTTGATTTGAGTACACCGAGAAAAATACTTATGTTAAATTAAAAAAAAGTAGTATAATTTATAAGCTGGCTTTGGCAGTTTTTAGCCTCCCAAGTACTTCATTAAAACGCCTAAGTTTAACGTGTTGACTTGTCAATTTTTATTTGGGCGATAAATAAACCAAGAATTTGGTAATTTATTGAAGCGAAGCTTTAACGCCTCTCGTTCTGTGATTTGCTTGACTGAAATCGATACTACAAAACTTATTTTTCCGACAGCGTTTTTCTTAGAAATTTATGGCTTCTTTGCAAAAAGAACATTAAATAAAATATCAATTATAAAAATCTTTCCTTCGCCTGCCGTGGGGATTTGAACCCACACCCACCGATTAAGAGTTCACTACACTTCGCATCGAGCCAAACTCCTTCGTTACACAAAGTCATTGATTCAATATTAATTACAACTGAAGCTAGGCTGCAGCACAACACAATAATCTATTAATAGATTTTTGCTGTATGGCTATCAACAGATTACTGTAAAAGAATGCATCTGTTAACATAGCATCTGTTAACATAGCTGCAGTTATATCAGCAACCATTAGCAAGGCTGTTTGGATCAGTGAGTAGTGCGATGGACTGGGCATCGAAACTTCCACGATCGATTCCCACGGCGGGCAAAGACTTTTTTTTCTATTTTCCATTTCTTTTTGTTGATGAAATATATTAAAATTTACTGGTGTGAATATAAACATGTGCTTTTTAATTTCCTTTATGTTATTTTAAATTTTTGAATTCAAAAGATATTTTATTACAACAAAACTATTAAATAATCAAATCTATCGCTTTTCTCGTGTGTCTAACGATGCACCTGTATTTTTTTTTTTTTTTTTTTGCAGAAAATAGCTAAAAACTATGCTAAGCCATCCATTTGAGTTTTTTTTTAATTTTGTATTTTTTGATTTTGGGCTAAGGTAAATCAAATATTTTTTTTTGCAGGGTATCGAAGTATGTGCTTTCAAAGCAATGTATTAAACAATAAATTGCTTGGGTGAATATGCATAAGTTTATAATTCCCATGTAATTCTCTTTACCCAAGCCGACTTAGGTGATTTAGCTATTGCTTTTTTTCTCGGCGTAGTTCCGATTTGCGCTTGGAAATTTGTGTCGTTCATTTATTTTAGTCGTTTTAGAGTTGCGTCGTTAATATTTCTATTTGCGTTGCCAAATTTTATATAGAGGGGATTTCCGATTTATTGTTTTTATAAATTAAATTAGCATTTTTTCGTCTTTCTATGGTCCCAATTAAAGATGAAAATCGAGGTTTTGTTGCATATATATTAAAAAAAAAACCATAACAAATTTGTTAAAAAACAGGACCGAAATAGACTCTACATAATACATGTAACAATACACACTCCTTCATATTCAAATTCTCAAATTTTATCAAAGGAAAATATCGTAGTGTTTTCCTAAATGCCTAAAGTAAGTCTGAAAGTGCCAAAAAATTTATCCGAAAGTATTCACCTTAGAGTAAAAAGTAAAAAATATAATTTTCTTCACATTTGTTTCGAGGTATTAATCGCTCTGAAATCGTAAACGAATACTTTTTCGAAACATAAGTGAGCCTTCGCCTAAGGTAGTTATCGTCCGTATATTAAGCTTATTAGTTATTTAACACCCATTAGTTATCGTAAGCAAGTCGTTCGTTATTCGATAGTTATCAACGCGAATAGTTCGTGGGTAAGAATGAAATATTACGATGTTTACAACATGCTTCAAAAACACGACACACTTATTTCTTGCTTGTTTTTGTTTTTGCTGTTTTGTTTTTTTAATTGTTGTTTGAAATAGTTTTATTATTTTTAATAATTTTTTTGCCGCATTCTTAATAATGTTAATGTATGGGACTTTAAACAACCCCTCCACTCCCCTCCATATTTTTTGCGGCTTACAATGTTTAATAATAGATTTAGTTTATCCGCTTTTTTCAATCCCCTCAATTTATCATGAAAACATTTTCTGTCACTTTGATATTAATTTTCCAAAGTTTAATTACTCAGAATAGCATGGGCTGCCTTTTAAGTCTTGCGCATAGCTATGAAAAAATAGTGGTTAATCAGTAAAAATTGTTTTATTGTTTTTCAAAGTATTCTCCAAGATGATCAATACACTTTTGCATTCGTTTGAACTAATTTTCGAAACAGTTTTACCACTCTGAAATTGCTACATATAAAACTAGGTTTTTGAAGTCCTCAACGGCCTGATCGGACGTAAAAAAACACTCGCCATGCATTTTTTTCTTAATGTGAGGTAACAAAAAGAATTCATTGGGTGCCAAGTCGGGGCTAAAAGGCCACGTTTTGAGCACTCAAAAACTTTTTTGCTTCAGCTGATGTGCTGGGGTTCGCATTGTCGTGATGGGGGATGATCTTTCTTCGATGGTTAAAACAGTTTTACAATGCTCAAGTGGTACAGTTGTGACATGACCAATTTTTCTAAATAAAACTGGCGATTATTTGCTTGGATGTGCTCCATCTCATCAAAAAATTCGTCTTGAAGAGAATGACAACCACGTTCGAACTCATTGAACCAGCTTTTTACAGTCACTGGGTTTGATAAGAGTTGGTTATTTTCATTTTCAATCAAAGGGTATTGGCTCGATTAAAGTTAATAGTATTAGGTATGCGAATATTAAATGACGGTTCTTTTTTGCTCAAAGAACTCATTAACTGAAACAGTATAATAAATAAATACAAAAATCAAAGTATTGGTCATAGTCAGCTTTGAATTTTGCTGGTCTTTTTTATGTTTTTTGTAGGGAGACCTTCAGAAAGTTTTCGGATCGGGGGCAAGGGGGGTGTATTCAGAAGAAATGTTGACGAGGAAACAAATAGCAAATCAATTCGGGTAAGCTATGAACTATAATCGACATTTCCTTAAATTTTTGTGTTTTTATAAGGGGACCAACAGAAGAGCGGCAAATAGGGGATGGGTTTGTTAGCAGCTCATACATTTAAACCCTTTAAGGGACAATTCGAAAGAGATATGAACTTTAATTAACAATTTTCTTCAGTTTTTGAGTGGTGATCATCAGATGGGTGGTAGAAAGGGGGTGGGTGTTTTCAGAAAAAATGCTGAAGGGGGAAAATAATTGGCCCTTATAGGGGTCAATTCGGGAAATATATGAAACAAGTTTTTTCAGATTCAAAATTTTTGTATGGGGACCCCAGAGAATGGGTGGATTCAGAAAAAATGTTGACGGGATAACATAATAGAATCAGCTCATACATTTCATCCCTCTATGGGTCATTTAGGGACAAATATAAACTAGATATTTTCGGCATTTTCCTATTTCATGTTTTTGTAGGTGGACCCCAAAATGGTGACAGATAGGGAGTGGATATGTTGGGAGAAATTTTGGGGGTGAACAAATTTGAGCCTTTTATAGGTTACCCTGGGGGAGCTATAAATTATTTTCTGCAAATTTTTGCAGAGCCTCAAATGTATGCTCGAACTACACGAAAAACTCGAAAATACCTGGGTAGTTCGAAATACTTGAAAAGCCCGGGTACCCAGAAATGGCCCGGGTAGCCAAACTTCCCGAAAATACTCGGAAATACCTGGACTTCCAGGTACGGCCTGGTACTTGATAAATTGTCCTCCAAAATACCATATTTTTTTTTCATAGACAGAGGCCGTGTAAAGTAGTTATGCCCGTCTGTTTGTCATGTCGACAATTCATATTCCTACATCTATTAATTAACTTTTTATTGCCTTACAATCACATCCTGTAATACGTTCCGTCGAAGCAATATAATATTTTAAGCGACTTTACATACTTGAATTTTTTATTAAACACGTAGTTCTAGTTATAAAATATATAAAAACTTTTACGAAAATATTCGCTCATCTTGTTTTTGTTTTAAAGAGCAACAAAAACCTGCACTCTCTCACTCTCTCTCTCACACTCTCTGCCTCTGTGCGACGTCAATGCGCCTAGTTCGCAGGCAACAAAAAAAAATAAATCTTTATAGCTTGTCAACGTGGCGACTGGTGGCGCCAATGCCATGAGTCATCTAATAATGGTGTCATGACATGCGAATGCTTTGGCTCTGCAAGGCATAGCAAAGAATTCATGTTACTTAACTTGCTTAACTCCGCATTGCCCTAACCCAGCAGCGAGCACTCACCAAACTACGCCACTGACAACTACGTCCACTTTATGAAGTTGATTTTGCGTTGACTTTCTAGCATGTTGGCAAAAGAATTTCCAAACCCTCAGGGACGATGGGCAGCATAAAAGGAAGCATTTTATTTGCAGAGTATAAGCAAATTAAAGAATTGATGGAAAAATAATGTAAAAAAATAAAAGAAAACAAAACAAGAATGTAAGAAAGCACCACAGAAAGCTTGAACAAAACGCCTAAGAAAAGAAAAAAAAAGTAGTAAAAATCTTAATGGAAAAAATAAGCGTCCATAGAATATGAAATCTATGCCCAGAGGGCGCACTCAACGGACACTTCAAATAAAATAAAACTAGAAATATTGAAAAAATATTATTACTATTTTAATAACCACTATAAATTTGTATATGTGTACAATAGTATATAAAAAAAAAAGTGGTTTTCTACAAAACTAGAAATGCTTCAAGCTATTTAATGGAGCTTTAGCGTCAGTTTATAAAGCACATTTATGCATTGAGCGGAAGTGCGCTAAAAGCCATCTTTTGCTGGGTTTGGCAATAAAGTTAATAATTACTGCAGGCTTTTTTTTGCGCCTAACCAACCTATAAAATTTTTGTTCTTATGGTATTATTAGATTATTTCGAAGTCATAAATTCTAGCTTATTTTCTGGACTATTTAAGAGATTAACAACACCTACGCTAAGAAGAAAAAATATGCAATTTGTCCAAAAACGTTTTTAATTTATTCAAAAACAGGGTTGCATTAAACAAATACGTAAATATTTGAAATTTTTAAAACAAAACAAGAAATGAAAAACAATGCGTCAGCCGCGGACTCGAACCTGGGCTTCCTCGCTTACAAGCCACGCACCTCAACCAGTATGTCACAGCCAGTATGTCATTGAAAATTTTGGTTTTTAAAAACTAGTAACAAGTTCAGCTAAAATCATATCAAATTTTGCTTACGCAAATTTAAATACGCAAAAAAATCATGTTGTAAAGAAAATATTTGATTTATCCACGTAAATATTTAAATACAATATGTGCACGGGCGCGAATAATTTTAATATTGATTATTTTCCTTAGTGTACATTTTAACTCAATGTTAAGCTCAAAGTTTTTGCATTTATATACAGAATTGTACACAAAAAAAAAGAACTTAAGTTAAATTAACTAGGAATAGTGTATATCCATGTAGCAGTATATCATGAGTAGTTTTTATACTAGTTCAAAACAAACTAGTTCATATTTTGTCTCAATTTACTAGTTGTAAAATAGTTGAAACTTGACTAGTTTACTGCAAGTCACAATAAACCAGTGGCAAAGCTAACCAAACGCAACTATTGTAAATATTATTAAAACTAACCACTTGTAAAAGCAAAATAGTTTCCAAAGTAGTGAACGTTTTTTTTTAAATGGTGTTAAAAAACGCAGCTAATCATGCAGAAGTTGAAACTAGTTGGACTAGTTTTGAAATATGGATTTAATATGTCTACTCACTAATCACTCAAAAATGGTTAAAATATAAACTAGTTTAAATTTGGCAACATATGATTTGTTTGCAACTAGTCACAACAAACTTAAATTTAGCTAACTGTAACATACTATTTGTAAACTAATTTTCAACTGTTCAGAATAGGTCATTTGATATTTCCTATGACATCGCCATATTAAAAATACCAGTTAGGTATATGAAAAAAAGACAAACTTGAACTAGTACTGCTCAGTTTTCAACTAGTATGCAAACTGGTTTTGAACTTGTTGGTTACACTGCAGGGCAACTAGTATGCAGACTGGTTTTAAACTAGTTGGTTACACTGCAGGGATAATACAAAAAAATTTGCGATATTTTTTAAACAAAAAATTCTTTTTCAATATATCATAAAAAGCTCTAATGAAACCATGTAGTTTTTCTTAGGTAAATTTATAATATTTATTTAAATAATCACAGAAATTTGCCTAAGTTTCCCAAGAGCTTTTGTTTCCCAAGAACTAAGGGCAATAACTAGCCAAATATGTATTGCATAAGTTTTTTGTTGAATTATACAAGTTTTATAGGCTTATATTTTTATACTTGTACAAGCTCATTATATCAAAGAATAAAAAAAAAATATGAAATGGCCATTTCAGCCCTTGAAAGGAGTTTGACCGAGCTTCTTATGATTAATTGTGTTATGCGTGTTGTGGAATGTTTAAACACTAAGCGATCGAGAACTGGACCTACAAGCTTTATGCCGACTCCGAATGGCTTATGTTCTCAAGAACCTTTTCATGGCAGTTTTTACTCTATGAGGTTTGCCATTGTCTGCAGAGAGGTGACGGCCGAACAGAAAAATTAATCCAATTGAAAAAACTTTCCTTGCCCGATGGGATTTGAACCTGGGTTCTATCGCATACAAGCCACACACCTCAACCAGTATGCCATGGCCGCCACATGTATGTGTCACCAAAGAATATATGTGCAAAATCTAGTTGAAGTCGGGCAAATAGTGTGGTAGCGGTTTGGGGTACATACAGTAAAAGGGGGCGTGCCAATATTTATACATATAATGACCACCACTTGGACTCATAGCATCTACACACTAAGTTTCTCTATCAAAACATGTACAACGCAGAATTATAATAATTTCTTAAAAGTGGACGTACACCGAGAAAAAAGCTATTGGTAAATCACCCAAGTCGACTTGGGTGAAGAGAATTGCATGGGAACTATTAACTTATTCACTTAAACAATTTATTGTTTAATACATTGATTGAAAGCACATACTTCGATACCTTGCCAAAAAAACTATTTGATTCACCTAAGCCCAAAAACCAAAAATACAAAATTATAAAACAACTAAAAAAAAAAACAAGCTGCGTCATAAGACACACGAAAGAAGGATAGATTTGATAATTTAATGGTTTTTTTGTAATAAAACCACTTTTCAATTCAAAAATAACATAAAGTAAATTAAAAAAACACTTTAATATCCCCACCAGTAAATTTTATTACATTTCATTAACAAAAAAAAAGAAAAAAAAATTTATTTTCCCGCCGTGCGGAATCGAACCTGGAACTTTTGGTGCCAGTTCATCGCTCTACCAACTGATCTTAGCAGCCTTGCTACTTACTATTTGCTGACATAACTGCAGCTACGTTAATTCACCTAAGCAATTTATTGTTAAATAAATATATTATTAACGGCGATTTTGTCTTTAATTGGTAATCTTAAACTTTCAAAGCACATACTTCGATACCCTGGCAAAAAAAATATTTTCACAAATGTTAACAGTTGCTGTATTAACAGATGCAGTATGTCGCAGTATTCGCTGTTGATAGCTGCAGCATAGCTTCAGTTGTAATTAGTACTGAATAAATCACTCCGCGTAACGAAGGACTTTGGCTCAATGCGTAGTGTAGTGACTTTATACACAGTGGTATCGGATGGTGTGGGTTCGAATCTCAACGGCATGCGAAGGTAAAATTTGTGTGTTTGATATTTAATTTAATTTAATTTAATGTTCTTGTTCTTCTTATAATAGATGTCAATCAGCAAAAAAAGCCGAAAAGTCATTAATTTCTAAAAAAAAACGGTGTTGATAAAAGAAAAATTTGTGGTGTTGCCGATTTCAGTCAAGCAAATCACAGAACGAGAAGGCGGCAGCTTCAAAAAAAAAAAAGGAAAATAATTAAAAACCAAAACCCGAAAAAAAGTTATGTTTTTGAAATTAAATTTTTTTTTAAAGTAGTGTATAAATATCACCAAATACTTGGTTAATTTATCACCCAATAAAAACTGGCAAGTCAACATGTAAAACTTAGGCGTTTTGATAAAGTACTCGTGTGCCTGAAAATGAAATGAAATAAAAACTGGCAAGTCAACATGTAAAACTTAG
Source organism: Coremacera marginata (assembly GCA_914767935.1). Lineage (NCBI taxonomy): Eukaryota > Metazoa > Arthropoda > Insecta > Diptera > Sciomyzidae > Coremacera > Coremacera marginata. The sequence continues at coordinate 152,808,078 of OU612045.1, forward strand.
ACGTTTTGATAAAGTACTTGTGTGCGTGAAAACTTTCAAAGCCATCTTATAAATTATACTAGGATTTTTTGTCAATTTAACATAAGCTTTTTTCTCGGTGTAGTTAAAATGCAACAACGCCCATTTTAAGTACAGTTTACGGCAGTAACCATACCAATTATATTACAAAAATTTAGTCTAACACAGCCAAAATCGCTTGAAATATAACATTTTTATTGATTGTTTGGCGGTAAAAGGGGTGTGGCAATTTCTTTTTTATAAACCGAGATATTTACGTAAATTGGAGTTTATGTACATTTGTTGGCATTAGGTTTTACCATTCCTACAATTTTCGTCAATAATGAAATCCCTCTTGACGCTCTTATTCCAGAACCTTTTTTCGGGCGAGAAAGTTTTTAACTACACAATAAACGGAGTTTTCATTAGCTTTCACCGTTTCGTCGGTGAGAGATAATATTATCTGACATTACTTCCGAAGCTACTGAAAACAAATTTTGTGGGTTCGAGATCTTTCCAAAACTAGTTATGACAAATTTATTCGACGCATTCCTTATATCATTGGAAAAAATTTCTAATCATATGTGTATGTAAGGGAAGCCAAATGTAATTGGGAGTAGGCAATTTTTTTTCAGCGTGTAGAAAACCATCATTCTAAAAATTGCTATGTTTCTATTATTTTATTGCTTCTTTTTTTATTTTTTGTTTTTTTGCCATAGCCTTAAGTTCTCATGTCGAATTAGTAATGAACATCCATATTTATCTAGCTTTATTTGAAAAAATAATAAGTAAATCAATGCGGGCTAAATTAAGTCTTATTTTATTGGTTTCCTTATAATTTTTTATGGGGTTTTCCATTACTTTTTATTATTTAACGGGTAATATTTGCCTATATAACTAACTGTATTATATGTTTAATCAATTTTTTCCGCATAGTTTATCACAACTTTTCTTTACATCTGCACAATTCCATATTCTTTGAATATCATGTAAAAAATTTCTCCTTGAACTTTTTGCCATGCCACGTTTTCATGTGTCGGTAGTAATTGGCTTTTTTTCTATTCCATTCTTTTTTTTTATATATGTATACATCTCTTATTTTTTTTTTGTTTTTGTCAGTGTAATTTTCTTTTATTGAGTATATCTCAGTGGATTTATTTTTATAATTCAACTCACATGCTTCAAGTCAAGGTTAATTTAAGTTTTGTAACCCTTTTATGCACGCCCGTTTTCCACTCAGAGAGTGTGGTTAGAACTATGTGAGTTCTAAAAGCTGCAGGCGTGGCAAACATTGAATCACATGAACGTGCTTGACTCATATTCCGAGCTTTCTGTGCACTTAATTGCCGTGTTAGACATGTGAATAAAATGAATTTTATTTTTAATTGACTCACGAAGCTTTTAAGCTTTATTGACTATAAAAAAATTAAACTCAAAGACATGCACAAAAATGGATTGTGATTGGGATGAAGTCTTCTATAAATACACAATTTACTGACTAATGCCAAATGATTGATTTTAATTTATCATAAAAAAAAATAATGTTAGCAAATTGACAAGTCTAACTTCTTAACGACATTATTAAGGTACCATTATTCAGGACTCAGTTATTAACCATGACAAGGTCAAACAATGACATACAACTTTATTGTAAATAGTCCTTAGCCAAAAAAGTGGCCACTAGTTGGCAACTTTATCATCTACTACAACCCAACCATGAAGACTGATTTAATATGCTTCGACCGTTTGACCCAAACCACTGCAAAAACATTTGAACACTACGTGCGTTCAAGGCAATAATGATGATGAATCATCAAAATGCGTCTTAATCATGAACGAACGTGCAACAATCAACAAAAATACAAAATAAATAAATAAAAAAGAAAAAAAAATCACTTGATTTTTGTCCATTTCTAACGTCATAATGAATGGCATGAACACGAATTTGAAATAAAAAAAACACAAAACTTCGCTTTGCGTATGTATGTGATTTGCAGTGTGGGAAAAGGATAGCGTGTCAAAAATTGCCACCTCACTCCCACTCAAGTTAATCATACAATTAAGCTAATAGCCAAAAAAATGTTGACAGCGTAACAGTAGCAGCAATGGCATTGGAAAAAAGCCCATAAATTAAGGCGTCTTAAAGCAGCCGACTTTGTTAAATGCACAAAATCAGTATGACGGTTAAATAGTATATTTTGGAGCTGGTATACAAAAAAAAAAAAAAAAAAAAAAAACACTGTCGTCCAGCTACAGCTGTGGTCAAAATAATAGCAGTGCTCTCACAGGGTTAAAACTCTCAAGTATTGTATTAGTTCTGCTATCTTTTTTTTTTGTCCTGCACTGAATTTTACCGTTAGTGGCCGTTATAATCAGGTAATCGAAAGTTAAAACAGTTTTTTCTCAATTACGTTCTGATCGTTGTCAGCAATAGTTGTTAAAAGTCAAACTAATAGCAGCTTTGATCAATTTTATTAATAAAAGTTGTTATATTTATTTTTCCTATATTTTATTTATTTAAAAGTGAGTACAATATTTTTTGTTATGATTTACTCTTAAAATAACAATTGCATCTTGTTTTAAGTGGGGCGTAGTAAGCACGGCACGCCGGAAAAGCGAGAATTAATAAAGAAGCTACTTACAGATGGGAAAACCTATAAGGAAATTCAAAATTTAGTTGGATGTTCAGCAAAACTGATTATTAATGCAAAAACATATGAACAAAAATTAGAAACAAGTGACCGTAAACGCGTTTTGTCGCCTTAAGGAATCAGGTGAATTGTAAGATTTTTAGCAAACAATCATTTAGCACCGGCTGCAGAAATTAGAAATGAGTTAAAAGTGTCTGGAAGCCTCTCATCTGTTCAAAGAGTACTCAGACATCACAATTTATATGCCCGAAGTTCCCGAAATGTGCCACTTTTGAAGCAATCACATGTGCGGAATAGATTAAGCTTCGCCAAGGAACACCTGGAATGGTCAATTCAAAAGTGGCGCAACGTTCTATGGATAGACGAAAGCAAAATTGTTTTGTTTGGCGGCAAGAATATAACCCAAACACAGAATATAACCCTCGTTTCACTAGAAAAACTGTTAAACACGGTGGATCTAGTGTAATAGTTTTTCATACTTTTTTCATACTATGATATTGGTCCATTACACTGGGTCAAAACTATAATGGATCAGCATGTTTACGTTTTATTTTGCAAAATATAATGTTGCCTTATCCAGAGTACGAAATGCCACTGAAATGGATTATGCAGCAGGACAATGATCCTAAGCATACCAGTAAAAAGGCTAACAGTTGGTTTCGCGACAACAACATAATTCTCATGCACTGGCCTGCCCAGTCACCCGATCTCAATCCAATTGAGAATTTATGGATCGACGTGAAAAAGGCAGTATCCGACGCTAAACCAAAGAATATGAGAGACCTTTGGGAAGTAGTCGAACGATCCTGGAAGGTGATTCCTATTGAAAAATGTCAGGGGCTTGTCGATTCTATGAAACGCCGATGTGAAGCGCTAATTAAATACCATGTGCACGCTACTAAATATTAAAATAATTTCAAATTAATACCTTTTTAATTTAGTAAGTACAAATTTTTTTTTTTTTTTGTTTTTTTACGTTTCGCTGCTATTATTTTGACGCGCCTCTATCTTATGTTACATTGAAAAACTATTTTATTTTTTTTTAATCTTTGAAAATGCTTTGTTTTATTTAATGTATAGAAGTTGTGAAGTATAGAGCTTTTAATAAATAAAATTATTTTATGATAAAACCTAAAGAGCTATTGTATTTTTAATCAAGTCCAACATTTAGTAGAGCACTGCTATTATTTTGACTACAACTGTACTTTTGGGCTAGGAAATAAAATGGGGGTAGTTTATATTTTTTTCACATTAAGACACATTAAGAATAAAAAATGATGATTTAAAAAAAAGCTGAAAAATAAGTTAAAAAACATAAATATGTAAAAAAACTGTTAGAAATATATAAATATTTGGTATTGGAACAAAAAATATAAATAAACCTTAAAAATAATAACCATAAAATTTTACAAAATTTAGTAAAAAATTACTAAAAAAAAGTATTAAAAATTTTAAATTTAATAGATAAATACAAAAAAAACTTTAAAATTTAATAATCAAATAAAAATATTTGAATAATAATTTAATAAAAAAAAATTCAATAAATAAATAAAAAATAAAATCAAGGGCCCTACTCTGTATTGCGATGCGCCAATCAATGCGATGCGGAAATGAAATGTGATGCGTAAGCAAATCCGTGCAATCAAATCAAATCAATTTTGCTAATTTTTTTTTTTGTCGCATCGCAATAGAGAGTGGGGCCCCAGATGGAAAATAAAAGGAAAAAATTATATAATTGAAACCATCTGAAACCGATCTGTTAAATATGAATTAAAAATTTATTTCAATATATATTTTTTCTAAGAAAAATTCTGGATATTTTTAAAATGTAAAATGAAAAATAATTAAGAAATAATTTAAATACTAATAAAAACTTTAACAAAAACTCTAAATTAATTAAAAAAAAAACTAAAATTTTACAAACATTTAAAAAAATCTAAAAAGAAATTATAAAAAAAACTATATAATTTCCTTTAAGGGATTATTCCTGGTTGGAAGGCTGTTTTTGGAGCCTTTTTGAAAAACTTCTCATTTGAAAACGCTAAAAGTTATTTAAATTCGGTTCTTTTTTTATTGTATTAAGAACATTGTATTGTATTGTATTAAGTGGCGGCCGTGGCGTAGTGGGTAGAGTGTGTGACTCTTACGCCAGAGAACCCAGGTTCGAATCCTCCATCCGACACACAAAATTTTTTCAATTGAATTAATTTTTCTCAAACCTCAGAGAGTAAAAACTGGCATGAAAAACTTCTTGAGAACATAGCCGTTCGGAGTCGGCGTAAAACATGTAGGTCCAGTTCTCGATCATTTGTGTGCAAACATTTAACATCACACACAGCGCAATTGATCATAAGAAGCTCTGTCAAAGTCCTTCCAAGGCTGAAATGGCCATTTCGTTTTTTTTTTTTTTCAAGAACATTAAATTGTAAATGTATTAAGAACATATTAAATTAAATAAAATGCTGTAAAGGCTGTTCAAAAAGTTGTCGGCCTTCAAAGTTGGGCGTCGAAAAAAAAGGTATGCAAGCAGCATACGGCCCGATAAGAGATAACTCGACTTTGGATCATCTGAAATGAAAAAAGTAAACGGCGTTAGATTCAGTACAGAGTAATTCTAGTCCCTACCTCAACCATAATTTTGCGATTATTTTTTACAAAATGGCGGTCATTGAAAAATTAAAAACCGATTTTGGGTTTTTTTTTGTAGTTTATTGTAAAAAAAATAGTAAAAAATTGTTTAAAATTGTGATTGAGGTAGGGACTAGAATGGTGACAATTCTGCGTCGATTGCACTTTGTTTCATCAAAATCGGTTCAGAACTACGGGCGCAATCTGGGCCGCAAGCTCGAAAAACGTGGTTTCGAGATAAACGCGTTTAAGTTTGAAGTTATTTTTTTGCATCATAAAATTATTGAAATGAAAAAATAGTAAAAAATTGTTTAAAATTGTGATTGAGGAAGGGACCAGAATAGTGACAATTATTTGTCGATTGCACTTGGTTTCATCAAAATCGGTTCAGTAGAACAGGAGAAAAGTGACTTCAAAGTTCAAAAACGTGATTTTGAAAAAACTCAAAAAAAATTTTAGGCAATAAAACATTTTTTTTTTGTGAAATACTTACATATATCAATTTTGCAATGCCAGCCCCATAAACAACTCCTTCCTCTTCTTCAAAAAATGAGGACTCAGCGGCGCTTTGTGCTCTTCGGCCAGTTCTACCGTCTTTTGATGCGGCCAGAGCTCTGGCTTCGGACCTTTTCAAACGTTCTTCGTTCCGAGACATGGCGAAATCATATGTGACGTTGCCAATCGGGATGCCCATTAGGTTCATTATTTGAAGTATTGGCAAAAAATCTTCGTTAAATATGACAGTTGCAATATCTCTTTCGTGTTTGTTACCACGAAACTGGTGTTTCAAGGGACGAGTTTTTCGATTGCTACCAGTGTTTCTTTTATTTTTATTTCTATTACTTTTTCTATCCATTGTCTTTAGCACAAACAAAAATTTTTATCAAAAATGTACTTTTCGAAACTGTATGCGCGCGAGTTTTATTATTTGTTCGGCTTAATGCGTTTTTAAAAAAGAAACAAATTGATTTCACGGAGAGACTGAACTGAATTTATTTATTGCTTAACGTAGACTGACTCTTAACAATTTTCATTTAATAAACTTAGTAGGTACTTAAAATCTTAATGCTGATTATGCGTTTTTATATTCTTAGTTTTGCAATACAGTTTTTGTGAACTGCAGTTTAATTCAGTTCACACACTTAGGTTTTTTGCTGTATCGGTTTTCGCTTTAACTGTTCTTATTTAATTTTATATATTCTTTATTTGTTCTATAAATTCCTCGAATTTATCAGGTGTAGTGTTGCTGTCTGCTTTGACATATGTGTTTGTATATGTAACTACCCCCCCCTTTAGATTCGAATTCTCCTGAATTCTTTTGTTTAGTTTTATTGTTACATATTCATTTTTTATTAATACAATAATTAAAGTGATACTTATTATTACAGCTAAGATAAAACTACATCCATAGGATACATTACTATGATATTTCAATTTATTTATTTTCAAAATATTGTTTTTGTTTTCTTCAATTATATCACTGAAAGTTATCTTTTTTGTGAAATTTTTAATATTTTCATATTTAATTGTTAGAACTTTTGTTTCATCTTTTTCAATAAAATTAGAAAAATAATAATCTTTAATATGAATGGAGCAGTTATTAAATTGTACTATATAATTTCCATTTACAACAGTTTTATTATTGTTACAGGTATGCTGAACTGATACGTTTATTGCATTCTTTATAATTACTGTTTTCATGTCTATTGGTATTACTTCAAAATCTTTACTTTCAACTAGTTTACAATTTTCTTTTATTATACAATGAGTGCTAGGATTTAATTGTCCCAATTGTTTGCTTTCCTCGAATCTATAAGTTTTATTTTCGTAAGTGAATATTTTTTCAATTTCAGAATCAATCTCGTTACGCTCTTTATTTGGTATTGGTATTATATTCCTTATGTTTACATGTACAAACAGCTTAGGTATCTTAATGCCAAATATTAGGTATGTATCGTTAAAAATTGCTGTTCCTAATTGAATATACTTAAGCTTATTATAATCTATGTCATACTTTAAAATTTCTCTACTTGTTAAAATATTTGGATGGATTATTCCATATTTAGCTGAAACTATATTATCTTGTATATGATCAATTTTATTTTTTAACAATTGTATTTTTGATAAATGCTGTAGATATATATTTTGCTCATGTTCTTTATCAATATATTTATTTATAGAATTTAGGCCTTTCTCTATTTCTTGCCTATCACTTTTTACAATTTCTTTTAATTGATTTATAGCTGAATTAAAATAATCGTTAACTTGAATTTGTTGGTGAACTGACTCGTTTGTTTGTAAAAGATGATTATGAATGTCCTGTCTGTCGTAGTCGTCCATCGTTCCAAATAGCCATTTTGACATGCTTCCTATTGCATTTATCAGTCCGCGTTTTTTTCTGTTGGTTTTTGGAACCAGTGTTAATATTTTATTTCGAACTTCTAATAGTTCTTGCTGAAGTACATCTTTATGCATAGTTTTCGTTAATATAATGTTGTCTGTCATTTCGTTTACTATATTTTCGAAGTCTCCTACGTTGATTATATGAATTATTATGTCTGTTTCTTTTACTATTTCCTGTAGTCCCAGTTGAATATCTGTAAATCCTGTTTGCTCCGTTAATTCAGTTATTGTCATTTCTCCTACAGTTACCGGTGTACTTGTCATTATCAGTAGAAGGATTGTCATTATCTGTAAATTTATATTGTCTTTTAATATTACATGGATGAATGTTGTTCAAAGGTCCTTTTTTGTATTTAGGCTGTTCTTTATGTCTGACGGCCTTATAGTTTTTAATAAATCCTTCCTTTCTTGTTTCCCTATAATCTTCTCTGTTCAAATTAAGTTTATCAATATTTCTTCTTTTGCATTCTTCTAGATTTTGTTTAATTTTTTCTAAATCTTTTCGTCCTTCTTGAACTTCTTTTGGTGTACATTTTATGCTAGAATGATATCTTTCATTATAGTTTCTAATTGCACGTTGAATCAATTGCTGTATGGGTAAATTTTTGTAGATTTGATATAAAATCCTAAATTTTTCTGCAAGTGTGTTGTGAAATCTCTCTATATCGGCATTCCCAGTGTGACTGTTGGGTTTGGTTAAATGCAATTCAATCCCTTGCTCTGTTAGAAACTCTTTTAACCTTAATGTGTTAAACTCATTGTCTGCTATAATTTTTTCTGGTTTTCCAATTTTAGTTATATGTTCTTCTAATTTTTCTATTAAAGTTATGTGATTTCTATTACTCAGTGGATACCCAGTTCCAAATTTAGAAAACTTATCTATTGCTGTTAAAAAGTGAAATCCTTTGATTACGTAGGTATCAATATGTATAACTTGGTTTTTGTCTGATGGGGTTTCTGTTAAGTAAAATTTATTTTTAATTGGGTGCCTTTCATACTTTACTTGTTGGCAAATGTCGCATTGATTTATTACTACTTGGATTAATTCCATAAGTTTTGGGAAATATATTTTATATTTTATTTTATTGTACGTTTCAGTGATTCCTGAATGTAGACTTTCTCTAACATGGTAGAATGCTATTTGTTTTACTGCTTCAACCTCTGTCTCCATATCCTGTGCCCACATTGTACATTTAGTGAATGAAATTTGTTTATCGTTTGAATACATATTAATTAATTTTTCCTGTACTTCATTATAGCTGTGCTCAGATAATTCCGAAAATATCCCTATTTTTCCTTTTGAAATATATCTTCTAAAAATTTCTCCCATTTGATCAAAGTCCCTTTCTGCGATAAAAATAATTCTTTTTCCATGTATTTGTTTAAATTCCTCGATTTTGTTATTTGTCAGGATTATTTGCGTTTTGTATTTATTTACAATTTCTTCTTTTATAAAGAAATGATCGCCTAAATCTTCTTCAGCTGAGTGTACCGTTGCCATTGATACGTCGTCTTCTATATTATTAACTGATAAAATATCTATGTCTTTATCCCCTTCTTTTTCTAGAGTTATGTCTTCACTGTTTTGTATTCTACTCAAAAAATCTGCCACCCTGTTTTCTTTACCTTTTAAGTATTCAATCTCAAATTGATACTCGCCTAATTTTAATAACCACCTCTGGTGTCTGGGTGACATATCTTTTCCTCTGTATTTCGAATGTAAATATTTAATTGGCTGGTGATCGGTAAAAATTTTAAATTTTCTGCCATAAATGTAAGGCCTGAAGTAATTTACGCTCCACATTATTGCCAAAAATTCTTTATCCGTCGCAGAATAGTTCTTTTCGTGATTGTTTAATGTTCTCGAGGCATAACATACTGGGTGCCCTTCTTGTGACAATACTGCACCAATCGCGTAGTTGGATGCATCTGTCGTTAATGTAAACTGTTTTTTAAAATCAGGATAGCGTAAAATGGGATGTGTGCTAACTAATATTTTTAATTTTTCGAAGGCTTCAATGTAAGTTGGATCCTTAACATTGATTTTTGTATCTTTTTTCAAATATTTAGTAATTGGTTGCGCAATTTTGGCATAATCTTTTACGAATTTTCGATAATACCCTGTTAGACCCAAAAAGCTCTTTATTTGTTTTTCAGTTTTTGGTAACTCTAAATTTTGAATAATTTCGATTTTGTTCGGGTTAGGCTTCATTCCATCTTTTGTTAAGATGTGCCCTAAAAATTCCGTTTCCTTTTTTAAAAAATTACACTTATCAATTTGTATTTTTAGATTTTTGCTTTCGAGAACTTTAAAGATATCTCCTATTGCCTTAATGTGTTCAGTTAATGACGTACTAAATATAAGAATGTCATCTAAATAGACGACGCAGGTCTTGTTTATATGATCTCTCAAAATTTCGTTCATCAGCCGTTGGAACGTGGCTGGTGCATTTTTGAGGCCAAACGGCATTCTTATGAATTCATACAGTCCATGGGGTGTAACAAATGCCGTTTTTTCTCTATCTTCCTGTTTTACTAAGATCTGATGGTAACCTTTCGCCAGATCTAACGTAGTGAAATACTGAGCTCTACCTAGTTTGTCTAATATAGAGTCAATATTTGGCAGTGGGAATTTATCATCTATTGTCACCTCATTAAGTTTTCTGTAATCAATAACTAACCGATACTTTTTTTCACCAGAGTTGTCCACCTTTTTCGGTACCACTATTAATGGGCTTGAGTATCTGGATTGGCTTTTTTGAATAATGCCCTGTTCTTCCATTTCTTTAATTTGTTTCCTAACCTCCATTTCATGTTGGGGTGGATATCGGTATAATTTTGAATTAATCTGCTGTTGTGTTGAAGTTTTTATTTCGTGTTGGACTTCAGTAGTGTTTGTTAATCTATCACCTTCTTTAAATAAAAGTTTATTAAATCGCTTCAAGAGTTTAGTTACTTCTCTAAATTCTTCTGCATTTAAATGGTCTAGTTTTAACCTTTCTATATCTAAATCGCTAGTTTCTAGAGAATGAATTTGTTTAAAATCGTAAGGGTTATTTAGAAAATTACACTCTTTTTTATTAAGCATTATCGTTCTTTCTTCAATATTTATTTGAGCATTCAAAAAATTTAATATGTCCATGCCTATTATGAAGTCATACATTCTACCTCTGAATGATGTTACCTTCCATCTAACCCTTGCATTGTCAGGTAAATTAAATTCGTCAGGTCCTTCTGTGTGTACTTCATAATTAATTGAGTTTTTGTTTGTTAATGTACTAAATGTTATTGGTTGTTTTAATTTAATTTTTGTAAAGTCGTTTATGTCACTACTTATTAGACTAAAGTTTGCTCCCGTGTCTACTAATGCAACGTATATTTTTTCCTCAATATTCAATTTTATTTTCGGTAGACACTCCGAGGCTGCTTCGTAAAAAAAATGGTATTATTAATTTCATTCTCATAGTTTATTTCAGGTCCTTCTGGGCTTTGCCTATCAAAGTTTAAGCGATTTTGGCTAAACCTATGATTAGGGTGTCCTGCCATTCGAGGATTATTATAACTTCTTTCAATATTATCAACCTCCATGGGTTCCGCTTGGTTTTGTCTAAATGGATTCAAACGAACTTGGTTGGAGTTTGGTCTAGGATACCCTGTTTGCTGTAACCGTTGGGAGTGCCCTGAGGGGTTATTATTTTGGAATCTGTAGCGTCCCGAATTATTAAAATGATCCCTATTATTATTTAAACCGTTTTGTTCTTCACGTCTATGAAAACTAGGGTTCTCGTTATTTTGTTCTTGATATTGTCTATTGTGATATGTCCTATTTGGATTATTAAAATTTTGTTTATTATGATATTGATTTCTATATCTTTCTTCCTTCATATATCTCTTATACTCTGGTCTTATGCACGTATCTTCAAATCTTCTTTGATTCATTATAAATAAGATGTCTTTTAATTGTTTATGTTCGTAAATTTTGTCTAGTAATGTCCCTTGTGTTACTTCTTTAATAGTGTTTACTAACAAGCTATCTATGTTTGTTAAGTCTATGCCATGTTCACCATTATAATATACAATTAATTCGTCAGTTTTATACTTAATATTTTGTATTGTAATAACTAATTCACTTACTGTATTTACTTTTAAGTTGGCAATTTGCTTATAGATTTGATGAGGCTGTGTATCCGGTCTGTACCTCAGTTTGAGTGTTTCCTTGATGAGTCTCCAATTGTCTGGTTCGGGAATATTGATTATGGCGTTTTTTGCTTCGCCTTGGATGGTTTTGTAATATATGCTTCTCACTGCTTCTTTTTTATGCCTTTCGTCTTCGAGTGTTGATATTAAGTATTCTATGCTGCTGAAGAATGAGTTAATAGACACGTCTCCTTGTCCTGTAAATATCGGAAGATGGTTGATATTTTTTAATGTTCTGTCTAGTTTGTGCTGGTCCTGCTGCTGTCTCTGTTGGAGATCTACGTAAGCTAGCCTTAATTGTTCGAGTTGTTGCTCCCTTCTCGCTAGCTGCTCCACTAGGTCAACGGGGGCCATTTCTTGTTCCATTCTTCTCTCGTCAAATCTTCTTTGTCTTGCTTGCCGAATCTTGTTGTTTGATAGTGGCTTGTCTGCAAAAAAAAATTTTTTTTTTTCTTGCACACTTGCTGCACTTCGCAGATTTTCAGTTGAGTGTTATCACTTGTTAGCTGCGCTTTGTATTTAATATTGTGGTTCATACACCAATTTTCTTTGTGTGTATTCACTGCACTTATTTAATTTTATTTAATTTATATTCTAGAGGGTTCTCCGTCAACTTTCTGTTGAAACTTTCAAACGCTGCCAACATTCGAATATCTAAGCTCTAAAATGTGTATTCATTTATTTTTAAAATGCGTATACAAACAAGTTATTACCTATTAAAGAACGTGTTGAACGAAATTCGGTGGTTGCTTCAAACCGTTGCATTCAAAAAGTAGCCAAATTAAACAAATCGCATTTTGGCGAAAACATTGCTGGACAAAAAAGGCCATATCTCCTAAAGTATTTCGAATTTCAAAAAAACCCTTTTAGGACGATGTTCTCAAATATCCAAGCTATAAAATATGCAAAAAAACAATCGAACAAAAATGTTTGCCAATCATGAATACCCCCTTAAGAAACATAAAAATTTTTAAAATTTGATTGAAAAAGAAAATAAAAATTTCTCAAAAGCCTTCAAAATGTATTTAAATTTAAATTAAACAACAAACAATTATCTTTAGTAAAATTTCAAAAATTTACTACAATCAAAAAAAATTAAAAATTTAGAATTTCATTGATGAAGCAAAAAAACTAAAAAACGTTAAAATTTGCAAGCAAACTAAAAAAATTTCAAAAATAAAATAAAAAATAATTAACACGAACTCAAACAATAACTATAAATTACAACTATTACAAAAATACACAAAAAAACACAAAAAAAAATAATTTTAAACATAAAACAATGCAATCGCCACACTGAAAGTATTAGTCTGTTGCGCACGCGCTAAAAATAAATCACGGTTAGAAATACAGGTAACATTACTGAAATTTTTGCAGTTAAAATCGACATTTTTAATGCATAAAATATTTTTTAAAATTTAAATGTTGAAATTTTTAAACTTTGTTTAGTTGATTTCAATATATTTATATTAATATTTCTTGGCTAAAAAGGAGTTTATAAATTGTAAAATAATAAATAATTAAAAGAAAGATGAAAACAATTAAATGTAATACAAACTTTAACAAAAATTCTAAATAAATTTTAAAAAATAACAATAAAATTTTACAAAAAGTCAGAAAAAAATTACTAAAATAAAAATTATAAAATATATAAAATTTCATTGAAAACATAAAAAACTAAAAAACTTAGAAATATAATTGATAACATAAAAATAAAAAAACTTTAAAAAAATTTTCCAATATATAAAAAGTTAATTAAAAAGTTTAATCATTTAAACCAATTCAAAAAGCAAATGTAAATTATAAAAAACATTCAAAAATGATGATGATCGAAAACTTGCTAAACATAAAACAATAAAACTAGCAAAAAATTTAAGTATTAATTTTGTCTGCCAACCTTATCCGCGAGGATTCAAAATAATACATGATTAGAAATTCAGGCCAAACGTACTGAAACTTTTTTAATTGAAATCAACATTTTAACTACATAAAATAACTTTTTTTTATTTACCAGCTGAAATGTTTGACCTTTGGTTGAAATCAATATATATTTACTAGTTGTTTCTTAGAAAAAGGTTGGAATTTATAAAATATTAAATAATTAAATAACTTAAATAAATTATTGAAAAAAAAATAAAAAATTAAATCCTTACAAAAACTTAACAAAAAATTCTAAATAATTAGAAAAATTTACTTAAAAGGAAGTTAGAAGTTAAAAATAAAATTTCATTGAAAAAACGCAAAAACTGAATAACTTTTAATTTAACAAAAAATAAATAAACCTTTAAAAAAAAATTAAAAAATAATTAAATAAATTAAACAACGAATTCAAAATTCAAACAAAGGAAAAAATTAAAAGAACTTGATTAACTTAATTAATATACAAAATACAAACCTAATTAGTATTGCGACGACTCGAAAGAATGCACGGTTATAAATCCAGGTCAACCTTACTGAAATTTTTGAGTTGAAATCAATGTATGGGTTATTCTTTTTTTTCTTTATTATCTAAGTTTCCGAGGTATATTTTTGAGTAAAAATTAAAAATTAGTCAATGCAATCAAATTATTTTGATCACGTTGATTACAGCTTAATAAATGTTTAAAAAATGAATTTAGTTAAAAACTGTTTTATCATCGAGAAATTGATAATTGCATATAAAAATTCACCTCCATGGCTGTTTCCGCTTCGAGGTTTGTAAACTACAAAAATTTTTCAGCAAAAAAGATTATTCTAATTAGAATACGATAAACACATTTGCAAAGCAAATATAACAGCACTGTTGATGCATGTAGAGCGACAAAAAATTTCGTATATTCAAAAAAATTTCGTCTGTCAAATGATGGTTCCTCTCTCCAGTTTAAAGTAATCCGTCACTTAGAATAAGTACTTATTCTCTATTACTGGACCCGCAGCTAGTTCCATGAAACCAAATTTTAAATTGAAATTAAAATAGTTCCACACTACATGTGAAAGTTATCAGTTCAAAGGCAAGTTTTTAGTGTTTTTTTAGCAATTTTGTGGAGAACTACTGGTGAGTATCATTTGGTTTGTTCACCTCCGTGGTACCTCACAAATTTTTTTATAAACAATATTGCACTATAACTATTTCAGTGATTAAATATGTTATGGATCATGAGTTTAAGTCCAGGATGTCGTTTTCGTAGCTATCATTGTAGGGTGTTTATAAGATAATTTGTAAGAAAAATTCACCTCCATGTCGTTCACCTACATGGGACAAATAATAAGAAAGGAAATTTTGTGTAGGATAAATAGGATAAATTGCAACAAAGATATTTATAATGAAATAAATCGGTGTTTTGTGATTTTAAAGCTTATTTAAAAGGTATATATTTATTTATTTATATATATGTATATATACTTAGGTATATATTTTTTTATTATTTTTGTTTTTTATTATTATTTATTTAACATTTTTATTTGTATAACTATGTTTATTTGCATGCAATCAACATTAAATCAACCTTAAATCAGCCTTTAAGTCACCTCCATGGAAATAGTTTCAATAAAAGTGGTATAACTCATAAATTAAAAGTGGTCTGTCCCACACCCCCAACACAGTTGCAATTACTAATATTTAAATAAATAATTGAAAAAAATTAAATATTTAAAACAAAACAAAAAAAATTACTTTTTGAAAATATTAACGAAAATAATGAATGACCCATAATATATTAACTTATTGAGCATAAAATAATAAATAATTAAAAATAAATAAATAATTATAAAACAAAAAAGAATTATATGCTAATAAAAACTTAAAAAACTTTAAATAAACTTAAAAAATAACAATAAAGTTGTACAAAAAAACAGAAAAAACTAAAAAAATATTATGTAAGATATAAAATTCCATTGAAAAACTTAAAAACTTTAAAATGTAGGTAATAAGAAAAAAAGATGTAAGCATAAAAACTTTTGGAAAATAATTTAGGTATAATTAAAGAAAAAATTAAAAAAATTCAAACAACAAATACAAAAAAATTTTAACAAAAGGGAAAAATGTTTTAACCTTTGAGTTTCATTTTTCAGCTATATAAATCAAGTTTTTCATCTTCGCTTAGTCAAAAAATTAGCTCAACCTAAGGGGTGAATTTTTCAACTTAAAAATTTCATTTTTCAAATTAAAAATGTACTTTTTCAACTATTTCATTCGAGTTTTCGCCTTCGTTTAGTTAAAACAAAAATTTAATTTTTTTGGATGAATTTTTCATTTTCTAAGTTCACATTTTCAATTATTTACGATTACAATAGCTAAAATTATTTCAAATCTATTCAACGAATTTGTCTATTTTTAACCGACTTCAAAAAGGAGGAGGCTCTCAAGTTCTCTGCTTTTTTTTTTTTTTAAATTTGTACATCGATAACTCCTAAACCATATGCCTGATTGCCATCATTTTTGGTGAACAGATAGATATCATAAACACGGAGGTGCCCGTAAAAAGTGGGCTGTATTCAAGAACTGGGCGTGGCAATACTAAATCTCGCAATACTAGATACTACTGTATCTCAAATAATATGGACACTAAGGCACTGCAATTTAGTGTAGGGGTAGGTACAATTATTAAAATTACCGTCAAGAAAATGGGCGTTATTCGACAAATGGGCGTAGCAATATTAGAAAAACAGTGTATCTTGAATAATTTTGAGACTAGAGTACTGCAATTTAGTATAGGGGTAGGCATTATTATTACAAATTATGGTCAAGAAAGTGGGCATTATTCGACAAATGGGCGTCGAAATATTAGAAAAACACTGTATCTCGAATAATACTGACACTAGTGTGCAGCAATTTAGTGTAGGGGTAGACACAGCTAATACAAATTACGGTCACGAAAATGGGCAAATGGTCGTGGCAATATTAGACAAAGAGTATATCTCGAATAATATTGATACTACGGTACTGCAATTTGGTATAGGGGTAGGCATTATTAGTACAAATTATGGTCAAGAAAGTGGGCGGAATTCGACTACTGGGCGTGACAATATTAGAAAAACAGTGTATCTCGAATAATATTGACACTAATATTAAGAATTATTAAAAATTACGGTCAATAAAGTAGGCGTTATTCGATAAATAGGCGTGGCAACACTAGAAAAACACTATCTCAGTTAATATTGACGCTGGGGTACTGAAATAAAGTACATGGGTCGGCACAATTATTACAAACAACGCTAAAGAAAATGGTCGCTTATTAAACAAAGAGGCGTGGCAATATTAGAATAACACTATATCTCGAATAACATTCACACTAGGGTAACAAAACTCGTTACAAGAATGGGTATAATTATTTCAAAACACGTAACATCTTATTTAAATTTAAGAGACAGATATTTGAAATAACCAACAAACTTTCAGAATTTAATAGAACAAATTTTTTCAAAACAATTGCATTTATGTTGTTTATACACTTTTTTCGAAAATTGATCATATTCTCTAAAAAGGAAGAAATAAAAACTTTAAAAAAAAAATCAACCGACTGCAAAATCACTACAATGTAAAAAATAATTTAAAAATTACTTCTTCCTTTTAATTTCTTGGTCATATTTGATAATTTATTTAAACATACATATGAAATCTTGTTATTTTAATTTTATTCTTATTTTCTTATTATTGTTTTATTATCATAAATATATTAATTTCTTCAGAATACAAATGCTTTGAAGTTGGCGCTTCTGATTAATAGTCTGATTATATTAGCGCTGACCTTAAAAGCTTTTGTATTCATCAAGAAATTAATATATATATGATAATAAAACAAATAAGAAAAAAATTAAAATAATTAGATTAAAAGGAAATTAAAAGGAAAAGTAATTTTAAAATTATTTCTTACTTTGTACTGATTTTGTAGTCGGTTGTTTTAAAAAAAAAAAAAAAGTTTTTTAAATTTACTTTTTCAACATGTAACGAAAATTTATTTATTAAAAAAAAAACTTAAAAAATTCGAAAAATTAGTTGAACAAATTAACTTACAAAAGTTACCTGAATTATAAGTTTTTCAACTTTAAATTTATATAGACTGTTTTAGTGTGTTTGACTGGCATCCGAACTTGCATTCAAAACTTGCATCCGAGTGCACAGTTCGAATCTAAGATTGAACAAAATTCGAATACGCGTAATACATTCAATTATTAATTTGTAATAATAATTATAAAAAGAAAAAATAAATAAAAAAAAAATATTTTTTTACTCATTTTTCTAAAGTGTCATGAGGAGGCCATTCGCCGAACTAAGGGAACTTATATTCATTTTTGTGATAAATTTTGGTGTGTTTTATGAGGAGATTACGAAGTAACTGTTAAATATATCGACTTAAAATATTTTGTATATTTTTAAAAAAGTATTTAGTTTTTGAAAAAAAAAACATTTATTTGTTTGGTGACGTAATTTCTTCGTAATAATAAAAACCCTGAAGGCACCAAGAAAATATGTTTCTTATGGTGGGCAGCATATTTTGCGTTTGGAAAATCTCAAAAGCAATAAACAAAGTCCTGTTAAAGTCTTAACACTTTAAACTTTGAATTGACATCAGGTTTTTTCAAAAGTTTTGATTTAAAAAAAATGGTGGCTCGCGGAAGATAAAATTTGAAAAAAATGCTATAATATGAGAGTAGAAATAGGTGCTTTTTCGCCTCCCTGAATATATTCTCTTGCTATAGAATAAAAAATTTCCTCTATCCCTTTTCTGCTTTGCTTATACCTTCTCTTACACTCTCTTTGTAGGTGTTCATACGTCAGACAAATGATTGAATCAATCAAAATTTGTTGTTGCTTTCCTATGTAAAAAAAAAATGAACTATATCTCAGAGCGAAAATGAACTCCAAAATCTTCTCTCATCAGTCAAAATTTTGATTGAGCTCCAGACCTGCATCAATCAGTCAAAGGGTTGCATTATTTTACTTGTCTGATTTTTAGTAGGCAATTATATCAAGAAATGTAGTTAACTGGAAACAAAGGTAGTTTTTTAAAGAGAAAAAGAGGTGTAGTTTCTTCAGTTCCTGAGATTATTTCATTAATTCTATTGTTTTTTTATGATTTGCATCCGATGGTAAAACAAATAGGTATAATTTCCGGCTAGGTTCATTAATACAGGTTAAGTCACTTGAGAGAAGCTCGGTCGAACTGTCAGAATAGATAAAAAGAAATCAAGAAAAAAAAATCCTGAATCTGTACAATTTTTACCTAACAGCTACTTTGACAGTTCGAGCAAAGGCAGAAAAAGAGTGCTTTTCTCTCAAGTGACTTAACCTATATTAATGAACATTGATTTCCGGCGTATTGATTTCCTAATGTGATCAATTTAATCCTAAAAGATCAACTATATTTCCGCTATTGTTTTCCATTTTGTAAAATTTTTATGCACACAAAACCACTTAATAAAAGAAACACCCAAATAAAGTGATGCACACAGCACGATATGAATCCACAAAATAGTAGGTAGTAGAAAAGTAAGAAATGCCTGCGTCGGAGCTTCAATCAAAAAATCGTGTGTAAGCAAGCGTCAATCAAAATTTTCAGAGAGAGTTAAAGAGAGTAAAAAATCGCGATATACTTCAATCATTTGACTGACGTATGAACACCTACTTTGTTTTATTCAGATATCAGAAACGTAGAGAATAAGAGCACGATGCTTTACTAACACCAACAGGTAGCAAATAAAGCAATAAAAAATAACAAAAATTATCAGTGTTCATACCTTGAATATTTAGCGAATATTTTTTTTTTTCGTTCGTTCGTAGAAAATAGCTTTTTTTTGTATTGGGACTCAAAGAAGGTTGGTAGATAGGGGGTAGATGTTTCGGGAAAAAT
The DNA here is from genome assembly GCA_914767935.1 of Coremacera marginata. Taxonomy (NCBI): domain Eukaryota; kingdom Metazoa; phylum Arthropoda; class Insecta; order Diptera; family Sciomyzidae; genus Coremacera; species Coremacera marginata. Next base: position 152,827,783 of record OU612045.1, read on the forward strand.
GTTGAGAGGCAAAAAATAATAGAACCAACTCATAAATTTGGCCCCTCTAGGAGTTCAGGTACGGCCGATATAAACTATTTTCGACAGCTTTTGTGTTTTTTGTATGGGGACCCAAAGTAGGGTGGCAGATAGGGGGTAGGTGTGTTTGAAAGAAATGTTGAGGGACGAAAAATAATAGGACTAACTCATATATTTGACCCCTCAAGAAGTTCGTCTACGGCCGATATAAACTATTTTCGACAGCTTTTGTGTTTTTTGTATGGGGACCCAAAGAAGGTTGGTAGATAGGGGTAGGTGTGTTCGGGAAAAATGTTGAGGGGCAAAAAATAATAGGACCTACTCATATATTTAACCCCTCTGGGAGTTCAGCTACGGCCGATAAAAGCTATTTTCGACAGCTTTTGTGTTTTTTGTATAGAAGGTAGCGAATAAAGCAACAAAAAATAGTTTACTATATTTTATTATTTATTATAAATTCATTTTATTTCACATATTTTTGTCAGATAAGAATATTTCTAAGTCATGACGTTAATTATTCAGTATTTTTGAACTAATATATATTTTAACTTTTAACGAAAAAGTAACCCTGAAATATAAGCAGAACCAGCTTTTGTAGGAAAAATATAATTGTTGTACAGCCCTGGGTAGCCCTGGGTATTGTTGTACTGCCCTGGTAGCCCTGGTTGTAAAATTAGGCATCATAGAAGCGCTTGCAGAAGCAGCGAGGAAGTCATGTGTCTTACCGCCAAAAGTAGGAGTAAATGCTACTTTTGTAGCAGTGACTGCTACAGCAGAGAATCAGGGTATATTCACTTGATGAATATATTCATGCAGGGTTCTAATATCTATCCCTGGAAAATAAGTTGCTTAAGGCCCACAAAAAAATCGGCCGATTAGTCTTGGATTAATTTTGCCTGCGGATTTTTTCTTGGTACCTCAGGGATTTTATTATTACGAAGAAATGACGTCAGAAAAAAAATATTATTTTATAAAAATTAAATACTTTAAAAATATGAAAAAATTTTCAAAACAATATCCTTTAGCAGTTATTTCGAAACCCTATCAAAAAACACCTACATTTTTCACAAAAAATGGATATAAGTCCTCTTAGTTCTATTCAAAAGAAGCACTTAACTATATCTTGTTCACGAGATTTTCGGTGTAAGATGACTTAATCAGTGATTAAATTGCTGCAGTCAAAATAGCAAAAGTCGTAAAATTATTGCTTTTTTAAGCACTAACTGTTTTCATAACTTCAAAGCATATCGACTGCTTCAACTTGTGCTTTCGAAAAATCAAATAGTCGCAGCATAAGCAGAAGCAGTAAACTAGTTTCAATAGTTTGCAAAGTGCTTAACTAGTTTCAATAGTCTGCAAAGTGCTTCGGCAGTCGACAATTTCGGCAGTCGTCGTATTGATGGACTGCAACTGTTAAAAAAAACGAAAGTCGATTCAGCAGCAGTTGTTGAACTTTCGTAAGTCGAAGTAGCATAAGTTTTTTAACAGTCGTTTTGCGCCTTTAGTTTCTTCTTATTCTTTCTAACTTTTGTACAAATATAATAATAATGCAATCATAATCATAGCAAAATAGAAAAAATTTAATAAAGCGAGCGATCAAACAAAAGTTTGAAATAATAAGCAAAAATCATAGCGCAAAATAGTCTGCTACGACTGTTGAAAAACTGCTGCTTCGTCGTTGAACAACTGCTGCTGCTTCGACTTTCGATTTTGTGAACAGTTTCAGTTAATCAAAACGAAGACTGCCGAAGTTGTCGAATGCCGAAGCACTTTGCAGACTATTGAAACTAGTTTTCTGCTTCTGCTTATGCTGTGACTGTTTGATTTTTCGGAAGCACAAGTTAAAGCAGCAGCAGGAGCCTTGAAAAAAACTGAAAGTTTTTAAACGCTGGACTTAATTTACAAACATTTCTATCTAGGTTTAAATGACTAAAGAGTCATAAAAAACGGTACAACGTTTAAAGTTTTTGTTATTTTACAAAGAATGAATTCAAAATTATTTTTTTTTTTTTAATTTCAAATTAAATTTAATGAATTTTAAACATTCTAATTTATTAAAGAAACGACTATAGAATGCTTAAATAATTGAATTATTTGATATATTCTAAAAAAAATAGTGATAAAAAAGTTTGATTACTATAAAAATTAATTAAAAAAAATAAATATAATATAAATAAAAAAATTTAATAAACTTGTTTACAATATTTTAAAAAAAAACTATTACAATATAGATTAAATTTTATATTAGAAAAATACGGGGTGTTAATAAAGCTGATGTAAAAACGGTTTGATAGCAAATTTATTATTTTCGTTTGAATCCTGACTCATCAAGGGCATTTTTGCTCTAATGAAGCACGCATAAAATGAATTTACATATCTCACATTGCGTTTACATGCATACATACATACAGAAAAACGTGTTATACCCAGGAAGCCAAACGGACTGGTTTCAAATTCGAAACGAATCCGCATTCTCGGATAGTTTATTAATAGGCCGAGTATGCAGAGAGTAAACGAAATTTGTTAAAGATTCTATTTCGAATACACTAGCAGGAGGAATTCACAATTCATTAAGGAAACGTAAAGTTAAAAACTAATGAATCGTAAACGCATCGTAAATTTAAAACTTAACGTATCATCAATGAATCGTAAATTAAAAAAATGCAAATCGTTACCGATTTGTTTATTAAAAAACAGAAACAAAGCGCTAACGAATCGCATTTTAAACAAAAAGAAATGGTAGCAGCTTACCAAAGGTTTATTTACTTGTATTCGCATACATTGTTGATATGTCATTAAAAAGGATGTTTCCTTTACATTTTTAAATTTAAATTCCGATTACATTCGGCCATATCCGGTTGCGTCCACTGTATGCAAAATTATAGCAACTGGCTTAATCTACTCTTCTGCCAAAGCGTACAAAGCTCTTCCCATATTATTATAGTATTTTAAATTTTATTTGCAGTATTTTCAGTTGCGTGTGACCTAATCTACTCTTGTACCAAATAAATTCCATATTATCATTTCCTTTCCTTCCGGAAATCCTTTCCATATTATATCATTTTCGGTTTCATTTCTGATTGCCTTCCAGCTACTTTCAACCAGGGATGATATTTGGGAGCTTTTAGGGCTTTATTGAGCCCTTTTTAATTGTAAATTGAGCCCCGAGACCCGTTATAGTCTTTTTAGGCCCTTTTGAAAAAATTATCGCAATTTTTAGCAAGAAAAGTTTAATGGTTGATATCTGTTGACAACATTTGTGTACTATGCCATCGTATTACAAAATTTTAAATTTTGGAGGTTGGAAATGGAGGTAGAAAATATCGTCCACTGAAAAATCGAACAAAATATAAAATTAAAAACCACTAAAACGAAAAAGTCCCAAAAAAAAAAATTAAAGAAACATGACATAAAAAAATCACCCAATAATAACGAAAATATGCCCAAAATTTGAAAAAATTGCCTAAAATGTAATCTTGCGGTGTTGGAGTGCTTGACAAAAATAAGCTCTCTTAAATTTCTTAAATGAAAATATCTGGAGAAAGCAATATTATTCATTAGTAATTATCAAAAGGTACGACTACTGCAGGGGACCGATTTTAACTAAAAACTTTTAATTTTTTTAAAAACCTGATGATCGAGTGATAGTAATAGCTATAATTGCCATTTCACTAGTAGTCAATGTGAACTATCGCTCGAAAACAAAAAGTGAAATTTAGTCCTAAAAAAATTAGGTGATTTTTGTATGGCAAATAGCCAAACCAAAAAACGAAATTTTGCCCAAAAATGTGCAAAATCGCATAATTTTTTTGACGGTTTCTAAACGAAAATTAACCGAATTTTGTATGAAGAAATTTTGGGTGATTTTTATTTAAAGTCTATATTTCCTATCGCCTTCGTAAATGTTCTCATTAAAATAAGTTCCGTTTTATACAGCCATGATCACATAAAAAGCATAGTTTTAAGTAATCTCAACTACAAATTTAGTTTGTTTTCCAAGTTATATGAAAAGAGCAAGTTATATGAAAAGGCTCCATCGTAGTCCTGACAATACCTTAATATACATACAAATTAAAATTAATCCATTTTGTTATCAATTCAATATCAACGCTAAGAAAATCAGGCCAGTACCATCTCTCTACACCCTGATGAAGTTTTGGTGGCAAATTTGAAACTTATTTCTTGGTGATTGTTTTGTCATCTTATCAGATGTAATTTGACTCAATTTTCTTCTTGCAAAATTCTTTATTCTAAAATTGTAGTTAACTATGAAACTATTTTTTCAAATCTTTTATTTACAAGTCTTGACGGACTTGTCTTAACGGGCTTGTCTTAACGGAGAAGAGTCTACATTAAATTGCTTATTAATTTCTGACATTCTACGACTTTTTTAAAGTGGCTATAACCAATTTGCGGTTTTATGTGGAAATGCTTGCAATTTTTTGCTAAAAATTTTTTTCCAGAAATACAATACATTTAAAGATTGTTTTTGCCATTTTTTGACTTAAAAAAATTTTGACAAAAATAATGCATAAAATAAAATGTATTTGAAAAAATCACCTTAAACACTATTAAGATGGAGAGTGATTTAATTTGATCATTTAAACTAGAGTGTGCTATTTTTGTGGTCAACCAAGAACTTCCTTCCATGTTCGGCTTAAACGGCACAAACGAAATATAACCCGAAAAAGTTAAAGTTTTTTGGATTTCCCAAAACTATTAATTCAAAATTTCGACTCTTTTCACCAAAAATAAACAGAAATTGTTGAGATTATTAAAAAGTGTGCTATTTGTAAGACCATGGCATGACCGTGTGACCAAATAGAAAGTCTTCAATATTGAATTGCTACTTTTTAAAACTAAAAGTCCTATTAACGTCAAATTGGCCCAATTTTTGTTTGAATTCTGGCCCTTTTCCAACTAAGTCTATATCATCCCTGCTTTCAGCTACTAGAGGTTTCGCCCACAGCATGCAAAATGGTAGGAACTGGCCTAATCTACTCTTGTGCCAAAATTTGGATATTTCTTTAGTATTATAGCGTTTTAAAGTTTAGTTTCCGGTGTCTTTTGGCCACTTCTGGTTGCACCTACTAGACATCTGCATGAATACATTTGTTTTGCCTGCAGCAAAGTGCACACTTTCGTACTGTACCACATTTTATAGTATCTTTCAAACTTGTGTACAGTACTTTCAAATCAAACACAGGCTGAAGCGAGTTGTGTACAACATCCGGTTGGATGTTAATAGAGTGTGTACACCACTTTGGGTTGTTTGCATAGCTATTTTTCATGCAGACTACTTTGTCTTTTCAAAACATAGCAAGTACACCAAGTAGATTTTGCTGTACAGCTCGAAATAGATATGAAGATCAACTTTATTTTTAGTTTATTTTATTCACTTTCTTTTAAAAGGATTGAAGTTTAAAAATTCAATTTTATTCTTTTTAAGGTTTGTATGAATTGTTTTCACATTCTTTTATTTAATCTAACTTATATACATGTACTTGGTATACGAACACAAGTACGCGAGCAAATTTCATTTTGAAAACATTTCGGTTTTGAGTACAGTACTTGAATGTTTTTATTTTGCTTTGTAGTATACTCACTCGTAGTTGCCCTGTAGGAAAATCAACTAATTTAAAAGTAGTTGATAAAGTAGTTTTTTGTCAACCACAACTAGTGGAAATTCTGACTTTTTCCATAGAACGAACTAACTTATTTTGTATGGTGATGTCCGCTAAATAAGTCAATTGACTGTCGTCTGCATATATTTTCAACTACTTGTTAAATTAGTTACATTTAAATTATTTTTTTAATTGCTTTTAAATAACCAATTGAAAACTATTACTGATGGCCTAAAGTTAATAATATTTGATGAAATAACATGGTTAAATATATATAAACTTGTAATCTAATAAAAATTTGCAATTTAAACATGCCAACATCAGAGTAGTTGCCGCCTTAATATAATTAAAAGTAGTTCATATACTGGTTTATTTTAAATTAGTTTTTTAATTAGTTGTTTTTAAAAACAAGTTAGTTTGTTCCTATAGGGTGGTTGTTGACAATGATAGAGTGTATGTATACGTGTTTCAAGCAAATGTTTTGAAGAGGCGTTCGGATGTATTCGTGCAGATGTCTAGCATCTACTACACCCAAGATGGACCTCATCTACTCTTGTGTCAAATATACAGTTCTTTCTAGCGTTGCGTATACGCATCGGTATACTTTTCATAACCTGGAGGTCATACTTACTTACTTACTTAGGTGGCCGTAACAACCCGTGTCCGGATTTCGACCGACCTCATACAGTGATAGATTTGCATGATCATCGAAAAAAATATATAATATTTTAAAAATTTATCTAATCGACCTGTTTTCGCTCAAGGTTGAGCAATTACCTTTACTTACATTTCCAAGCTTGGGGAATTTTTCATTTTTTTTTATCTCCAATTTTAAGCCTCAAAATAATCTAAAAAAAAAAGTAAAATTTAATTTTTGTATAATTTTTGTTGTTTTGTGGAAATTCTTAGGATCAATATTGCCGCAAAATGCTCGACTTTGCTTGTGGAATATCGTTCAATTTGAAAATTTAAAATCTCGAGGTGGCGACTCGATTTCTACATTTTTTTTTTTTTACTTTTTGATTTTTTTTTTTCCTAAGTTAGACCAAATTAAATATTCTTGGAAAGTCATTCCATCTAATTCTATATAAGATCATTCTATTTCAACGGGATCATGGGTCTGTCCATAATGGGTTAAGTATCAGTTACTGTTACTTTTGGCTACTTCTTTTGCAATGAACTTTTGCCGAAAAAATGTATCGTATTTTTCCTAAATGGCGATAAAAAATTTAAAGTTATTTCATTTAAGTGCCAAAAAATGTATCCGAAAGTATCTTATAGAAAAAAGTACAAAATATAATCACATTTATTTCGAGATATTAATCGCTCTGAAATCGTAAACGAATAACGAATTCGAACATAATCGAACCTTCGCTTACGACCTCCCAACGTATCTATTTACGAATTATTCGTAAATTTTTCGATTTTCGATAGCAAAGTTGGACTTTGAGCCGGTTGGGTTACACCAGACACCAACACAAATACAACTAAACATTTTAATCAAAGATTCATTCGTATCAGCGGTATAAAATTGCTTGTTGAATAAACAAATTTTGGCAACACATATATATGCACAAACACACACGCAACCACATAACGAACATTAATGCACATATGAAAACGGAAATGGCATGTTGTTGCTGGTTTGTTGTTGTTGCTATTTCTGTTGTTATTTACGGTCTTAGCTGGTATGATGTATGCCATGTATAAATATGTAAATTTTTTAGCTTTTGTTGTCCGTGTTGAGCTTTTAATATAAAGCTCTTTTATCTCATGCCAACACAAACAATGTTTAACAACTGAGTTTGTGGCAAGATTTTTGCTATGTTTTGTTGGTAACAAAAAAAAAAAAAAAAAAAACAAACAAGAAAAATCAAAAGAATGACAAAAATTCTTATGTTCAAGATGTCAGCGGAGTCAAAAATAAATTCCTTATAAAATCTTTTGATTTTTGTGAAATTTTAGCAAAAATTTATAAAATTCTTAACAATGCTCTTACATTTTTATGCAATGCTCATTTATTTTCAGATTTTTTATATTCTATATAATAAGAATAAAAATTTATGAGAGCGTGAAATCCTTTGACGTCCTTTGACGAAGTTCACGCATATACGTCAACTTTGACGCACACCATTCAAGCATTATTTTTATTGTGCTTTGGTTTCGCTTCCATTTTTTTATGCTACCTACTTTCTCGCCTACTATTTGCCTACACTTTTTGACATCATTTTTTTTTTCTATCTTTTCATTTATATGATTTTTTTTTTTTAATATTTTGACAAGCTTACTGACTGCAACACACAAATCACATAATTCAACAAAAACATTTCAACAGTCTTCTCTATGAAATGCTCCTGTAAAACTTTGCAGCATAGGAAATAAATATACAATAAAAAAAGAAAAAGTTGTAAATAACATAAAAAATAACATAAAGAAAGAAGGAATAAAAAAAAAAGAAAGTGGAAATAAACATGCCATCCCACCCATCTTTCTTTATGAAATAAATCTTAAAATACATGAAAAGTGCTTGCTATTATTTCATTCTGACTTCTTAAAAAATTACTATAATTTTTATATGTAGAATAAATTTGAAAAAAAAATACTCAAAAAGATTTCATCATCTACATAGTAACGAATGAATCTTCAATAAGGTCGAATTTAAAATACCTCCCTTTGGGCAAGCATTCGGTGACGTAGGTTGTATTTAAGTACATTTTGTATGTAAGTATGTTCGAAGTCTTAAACCGTATATATATATAATAGAATCTACTTATATATAATCTACTTATATTTATATCTACTTATATATGGATGAATTTAAAAATAAACGGCTTTTCTCTGTCGCTGCTTTTTCAAGATTTTTTCTCAAAAAAAAAGCACAAAAATAAACTAAAAAAAATACTGTTGTAAAATAAAAACAATAGTGGTATTCAATGAACGACGTATTTGTGGTGTAAGCTGCGTATATGTGGTAAGTTGTATGAACTTAAGGCATATACGCAATTTACATCACAAATACGGCGTTAATTGAATACCACTAATATATAATGCATTTGTAGTTAAGGCAAAATTTCATAGTTTAATATACAGGGTGTCCCGCAATTGAGTGCAACTATTTACAGAGCTGAAAGGTTATGTCGAGCTGAGCAAAAAATTGTATGGGATGGGGGGGGGGGTCTATTTTCACATTCTTAGGAGCTACAGGTTTAAGTAATATTTCAAAACTTTGATTCACGTTATTGTCTCTAGCAGAAAAATTAACTTACGTAGAACTTATTTTGATAGCTCATTTTAAAGGCAATGAAATCATCTTTCCATGGATATACGAGCAAACTCCACCAACTTAACCGTTACCGAGCTGTGATCGTGTGAAGACGAAATCAATCGGTTGAAACTACCAAATTTCAACTTTGAGTGCAAATTTCTCAGAATTTCGCATAATAACTGAAATTTTCAATTTATTTATTTTCCTTTTTAATGACACCAAAACTATAAACATACCTTTAAAAATAAAAAAGTTGGCTGTACTAAAAAAATTATACTTATTCGAAAATAGTGATAAATAATGACACTAGAATTATTTATGCAGTTGATAATATCATTGTTTTCTAATAAGTATAATTTTTTTAGTACAACCAACTTTTTTATTTTTTAAGATATGTTTATGTTTTTGGTGTCATTGAAAAGAAAATTGAACAAATTACCAAATTGATTACGAAAAAAAATTTCATTTATTACGCGAAATTCTGAGAAATTTGCACTCAAAGTTGAAATTGGTAGTTCCAACCGATTGATTTCATCTTCACACGATCACAGCTCGGTAACGGTTAAGTTGGTGGGGTTTATTGACATGTCGTTAGAAAGGTGTTTTTATTGCGTTTATAAAGAGCTATCAAAATAAGTTTTATGTAAGTTAGTTTTTCTGCTAAAAACAATAACGTAAACCAAAGTCGTGAAATATTAATTGACCCTGTAGCTCATAAGAATGTGAAAATATAGCCCCCCCCCCCTCTCCCATATGATTTTTTGCTCAGCTCGACATAACCTTTCAGCTCCATAAATAGTTGCACCCAATTGCGGGACACCCTGTATACAAACGATTATTTTCTCCCCTCTCGTACCTGTTTCAAAGAAAAGCATTTGTCCCCACTCTTACTTGCAGTTATTCAATATAGAAAAAGAAAACAAAAAAAAAAAATGAAAAGAATATGTATTGATTTGCAATTCCAGTATAAATTCTAAGGAGCGTTTGGTGTTTTAAATTTTCAAAGCTTACATAGCAGTATTTTTTGAAGTGAAAAGTTCTTTAGAAGCGTTGAGCACTTTTTGGTAGAGAGAAAACTATATATTCGCGATATCATCACGCTGTTAGCGTAACAGAAATTATTGCAGTACAGCATTTCTTTTTAGAGATTACCTAGCATTGTCCGAGCCGAAGACCGAAGTGATTATCGAACCGATTGCCAGGCCGATTACCGAACCAATAACCAGCTACTGAGGCGATTACCAACCGATTACTGAACCAATTACCGATTACCGAAGCGATTACCAACCAACTACCGAACCAATTACTGAGTACCGAAGCGAATACCAACCGATAACCAACCAACTACCTTTAACCTAAGTGATACCAACCCATTATCGATTACCAACCCATTACCGATTACCGAAGCGATTACCAACCGATTACCAATTGCCGAAACGATTACCAGCTAATTACCGAAGCGATAGCCGATGATTGCCAATTACGGTTACGGATTACCAATGCGATTACCAACCGATTACAGATTACTGAAGCGATGACCAACCGATTACAGAACTAATCACCGATTACTGAAGCGATTACCGAAGCGATTACCGAAGCGATTACCGAACCAATTACCGAAGCAATTACCACCCGATTTGCAAACGATTACCGATGCGATTTCCAACCTATGAGCGTTTACCGAAGTGATTACCAAAACTCAATCTCTAGTTTTGAGGCCGATGTTTTGCCGTTGTGGCATCTATGTTACTGGAGCGAGGTCTGGCGCCATTTGCTTAATCGCGAGTGCCTGTCTATGCAGGATACAGTGGCCGGAACTACGATTAGGCGCTTTACTTTTTATTCTTGATACTGCTCCTGATGTTTTACCTGTCAGTTTCTTGGCCCACTCTAGACTATAGTCGATATAACAGGTCATTCAATAAGTCCGTAAGAAAAAAACAAAATTTTGATAAAACTCGATTATATTATTCAACATAGTTGCTTTCGAGAGCGATACAATGAGTATAGCGATTTTCCAACTTTTCGATACCACTTTTATAGGACGATTTCTCTTTCTCGTCAAAATAGGCCTCAGTTTCAGCGATTTTTTCATCATTGGACTTGAATTTCTTTCCAGCAAGCATTCTCTTGAGATCTGAAAACAGGAAAAATTCGCTTGGGGCTAAATCTGGAGAATACGGTGGGCGTATTGAATCAATTCATTCAATTTTACCATCGTTTTCATCGATTTGTGACACGGTGCATTGTCTTGGTGAAACAACACTTTTTTCTTTTGCAAATGTGGCCGTTTCTTGGTGATTTCAGCTTTCAATCGATCCAAAAGTGCACAGTAATAGTCGCTGTTGATGGTGGTTCCTTTTTGGAGATAGTCGATGAATATTATTCCTTTCGCATCCCAAAATACAGACGCCATCACCTTACAAGCCGACTGTTGGGTCTTTGCTCGCTTTGGATTCGGTTCGTCGACTGCTGTCCACTCAGCTGACTGTCTTTGGGATTCTGGTGTGTAATAGTCAAGCCATTTTTCATCCAGTGTCACATATCGATGACAGAATTCGATTTTATTGCGGTTTAACAGCGCTAAACACTCCTCTGAAGCATCAATTCGTTGTTGTTTTTGGTCGACTGTCAGCCCACGCGGCAACCACTTTGCACAGAGCTTTCGCATACCCAAATGTTCGTGTAAAATGGTAAAAACACTACCATCTGATATCTTTACAATGTTAACTAGCTCGTGCACCTTCAATTTGCGATCGTTCATAACCAATTTGTGGATTTTTTTGATGTTCTGCGCTCTGCACCATTTGTGCTGGTACGACCACGTTTAAATTCAGCAATCCACTTTTCTACCATTTGTCTCGATGGAGCAGAGTCCGGATAATGTTTATAAAGCCATTGTTTGGTTTCCACTTTAATTTTTTTCATCAAAAAGTTGTCATCAAAAGTTTTTCATCGATGGAGCAGAGTCCGGATAATGTTTATAAAGCCATTGTTTGGTTTCCACTTTAATTTTTTTCATCAAAAAGTAATGTTTATCAAAACTCGAAATTCACTTCTTTCTTTTTTTTTTTCAATAACAATAGTTGCTCACAAAATGCTATAACTCACGAATCAATCGTCAGATTGTTGTCAAATTTTTATACGCATCGTTTGAAGGTTAGTACTAAATATAAATCATATGGAAAAAATCTAGTAACGCCATCTATGTGCCATACTATGGACTTTTTGAACGTACTGTTAATTGATAAAAAAAAAAAAAAAAAAATATTTATTTTTATTAAAATTTCTTTTTCAGTATTCTTAGTGAGCAGCGATGAGCACATAAGATTGTTTTCTTCAACAGAAGCAAGAGGGTCAGGCCAGTAACATCCATCTACTCATCCATTTGGCAGTATGTAGCTACAAAAAATTGTAATAATAATAAAATTTTAAAACGCAGATTAAAATAGTTGATTTTATTTATATTAGGAGTACAATTTAGAGAAATTAATGCGTAATCGTTCGTTGCTCAAATACTGGAAGCTAGTTTAGATAGAAGTGACCGTATTTCTCAAAAATCAGGTTAAAAATAGTGGTGGCTAAATTAAGGATTTCATTTCATTATTAGGGAAAATTCGTTTTCAAAATTTTATAAAAGCTATTCTTCTCAGATTTTATCACTAAAATCAATCAGCTTGACTCAAATCAGTTGAAAAATCAAATAAGAATTTTTCGAACTCTTCACACGCCCAAAAAAATTGCCAACTGAGTTGGAACAAGCTATACATATGTTTGCATATATGTAAGGTTATGTAATTTGAAACTCGTATAAAAGATTAAATAGTTACGTTTTTCCCCTATATTTGGGTTGCTCTGAACCATTCACATTGGATTGATTACTTAAATTTAAAGCTTAAGATAAATTTTGCACAATTTTATTAGCACCATAAATTTATTGCGTACATAATAAAATCTCAACTCAATTTATATATTATGTTGTTAAATTTTTCTTTTTTCTGCACTGATACAAAATGATTTGCTCCCGTATTAGTTCTGTTGCTTCATATGCAATCCATCCCCCAAACTAACCAGTCAGTCACTAACTCAGACCAACTCGTGCATAAATCTTCTTTTCATTTAATTTGGCGCAACAACACTGACCCCAACACATCTTTTGCTGCTGTACTAGCTATGAAAGTCATAAATTATGCACAGCAAAGCATTGAGTTATTCGTTCGAACATAACTGCTGAGACCACAGTCTGTCTGTCGATAGTCTCAGAGTACCCACTTCTACTAAATATCCCACATTTGATTACATGTCTTAAATTTAGCTACTGCAACTACTCGTACAACTTGATTTGCGGTTGTTGCTGAAGTTTTACTCGAATTTGTTACGCCGCAAAAGTATTTTTCTGCTTAAAAAATATAGCAATTGGCAACAGTATTGCTAAAAAAGGGTTAGCAGTAATTTGGCTTATGTGATATACATTAAAATGTCCATCAAAAACAGTTGTTGTAGATATGTTTTATTTCACATTGGAGATTTCAAGAAACTTTAATCTAAAATTTTGATTATATTTTCGATATTTTTCGTATTGCACTGTTTATTAAGATCGAGTTTTGACACAATAGTTAAGGTTGTGTCAAAAAATTTTAAATATTCTAGAAAATTCTTTATTGTATCATCTTTTGAAAATTCAGAAAGTGAAAGTTCGAATTTTTTACTATATTAAAATTTACAAGTTCGCATTCCTCCTAATGTTATTAATACCAGATATTGGAGATAGCATGTAACCACTCGCTTTAAAGAATATTTTTAAGACTTTATAATTGTAGATAAGATAAGGTTGCCAACCCTTAGCTATTTTGATCATAACTCGTCATAAAATCAACCTATTGTTTATTTACAACAAATTTTCAAAAGTATCTAAAATCGAACATTTTAAATTTTGACTTGCAGGTTGCCACCCATTGGAAAATTGATGAAAATGTAGTAAAATTCAAGTAGAAATATCTGATTTAGAAAGTTTATAAAAATTTATTGTATTTATTCAATAAATTGTTTGAATAGTGCTCTTACTCTATTTATTGTTAACTTTGCTTGATTAAATTGCGTCTAGCAACGCATGAAAATTCTTAATACCGTAGTTGGTTTTTGTGGTCTGTGCGCTGTCATACTAAATATATAACGAAAATGTAAAAAAATCACCAAATATATCACTAAAATGAAATAAAACTTCACTTTTGACTCAATGGCACTTGCAAACATGTAAAGCTAAACAGATGTTATACAAAAGAAAAGCCAAAAATAGAGGTAGCAACCTGTAAGCCAGTCAACAAAAGTGCCAAGCTGCATTTTGACGCCATTGTAGAATAAGCATAAATAAAATTGCCAATTAATGATAACTTTGAAATTCTGTTTGGATTATACAAATTTTATGAAGAAACAACACATCTTAAACATTTACCCAAGTACACAATTTTAATTTTTAAAAACTAATATTTTACACTTTTTACAAAAATAGATTAAAAGCGGCAACTATTCTTTTGACGGCAATGTCAGTCGCAATTTAGGTTACGACACTGTTAGTGTGCCAGTATACCAATATCTGGACTCACCAGTCCATATATGCTTAAATACAGTGAAAGCTCCCATAAGCTGATACCGATGGTAACTTACTTTTTGTCCGCATATGAGAGATGTCCGCTTGTGGGAATGTTGTGTGCACTACCAAAAATTGTTCGTTCCCAAGAATGTGTCCGCTTATACGAAATGTTCGCTTATTAGAGCGTCCGTCTATGGGAGCTTTCACTGTATATTAGCTTTGTTTTGCTGCTTACAGTAAGCCTATGGTCCGTGATACAAACTTTTAACAAATACTTGTATTCGATCTTGAAGAAAATTCTTCATATTCTGAATTATTTTTTTAACAACTATTTTACAATTCGAAATAGAAGGGTTTGTAAATCAAAGTTCGAAGTTCGAAAAAGTTGACTTTAAAAATTCTAAGTTCGAAAATTATAAGTTCGAAATCCGAAGTTCGAAATTCAAAATTCGAAAATTCGAAATTCAAAAACTCAAAATTCGAAAATTCGCAGTTCAAAAATTCGAAGTTCAACAAATCAAAATTCGAAAATTCGAATTTCAAAGTTCAAAAACTCAAATTAGAAAATTTAAAGTTTCTCATCATTCTTATACTTTATTATCTAGTACCTAAGTTCCTGTATTAAATGACTCACTTTACTTGACTTGATTTAATTCAAGAAAATTAGTGATGGCGGTATAATTCTACGACTTGGTCAATACAGCGCTTTGTTCTGACAAGAGGAACCTAGAGTAACTTAAAAAAAAAGTAGGCAGTAGACTAGGGATGCCATAGGTCTACAGCACTACACCGAGACAACTTTGCACATTTTTCCATATTATTCCCACGAGAAATAAATACACAATTTTAATATTCTAAAGTGTCGTTTATATAACAAAAGGAGCCTTAATTCAGTCAATCAATTAAAAAAAAAAGAATTTTTTTTATTTTATTCATAATTATGTCATGAACCAATATTTTTTTAGCAGATTTTTTGTTTCGTCAAGAACATACGTCATGAACGACTGTCGAATAAAAAAATCGACATAATACCAAATAGAGATGTACTGTTAAATTTGCACGCATTTGTTAAAAATTTGTTCAGTTTTTATTGATACACTCTGAATTTTTCCTATAATATTTTTAATTATTTAACATTTTTTAACATTTTTGACTGTGCTCCGGGACACCGGAACACTGACCTCAAAACCTGGACACGTCCGAGAAAACCGGGACGTATAGCAGCCCTACAGCAGGCACTAGTAATCGGCAATAGGTTAGTAATCGTTTCGGTAATTTGTAATTGGTTGGTAATCGCTTCGGTAATTGGTAATGGGTTGGTAATCGATAAATGGTTCGGTAATTGGTTGGTAATCGCTTCGGTAATTAGTAATTGGTTCGGTAATCGGTTGGAAATCGCTTCAATAATCGGCAATTGCTTCGTTAATTAGTTGGTTATCGCTTCGGTATTCCGTAATTGGTTCGGTAATCGGTTGGTAATCACTTCGGTAATCGGTAATTGGTTCGGTAATTGGTCGGTAATCGCTTCGGTAATTGGTTCGGTATTCGGTTAAGAATCGCCACGGTAATTGGTAATTGGTTCGGTAATCGGTTGGTAATTGCTTCAGTAATCGGTAATTGCTTCGTTAATTAGTTGGTTATCGCTTCGGTAATCGGTAATTAGTTCGGTAATCGGTTGGTTATCGATTCGGTAATTGGTTCAGTAATTGGTCGGTAATCGCTTCGGTTATCGGTAATTTGTTCGGTATTCGCTTTGGTAGTTGGTTGGTAATCGGTTGGTAATTGGTTCGGTAATCGGTTGGTAATCACATCGTTAATAAAAAAAACATGTTTGCCTAGCATAAACTACGGCAAAAGCAATGCTGTACAATGCAACAGAAATGAAGAGCCAAAGGTGTGATGATATTGCTAACAGCGTGATGATATCGCATTTCTATAGTTTTGCTCTCTACCAAAAAGTGCTCAACGCGCTTAAAGAAGTTTTCTCATTTAAAAAAAAAATTCCAAGTTCGAAGTAAGATAATTCGAAGTTTGAAAAATTCGAGAGATCTAAGTTTGAACATTTGAAGTTCGAAAATTCATAGCTTGCGAATTCGAAGTTTAATAATTCTAAGTTTGAAAATTCAAAGTTCTTAAAGTAAAAGTTAAAAAATTGGAAGTTCGAAAATTCGAAATCAAAATTTTTTATATAAACTGAAATCACTTAAAATTTTCTTCGAAGTTTGAAAGGAATACAAAAGTTTTTATCTATATATTAATACGTAAACGAAAAAGTTTGTGATCCCTGTTTTCCTGTGTTAACTTCAACATATTCACATCAAACTTATATCGATGGAAAGGTATTTTCGAGTAGATGTGCGCAATATTATTTTTATTCGAATATATTGTCATTAAGAAAGGTAAAACTAAGCAAAAGTAAAAACCCTTTTTCTCAATGGGTCAATGAGAAAACAACGAGAAAATATATACCGGCACGTCTGTATTAAACATCGTTGCTGTAGCATACACGAGCAAGAGTAGAATGCGAGAGAGTCGCAAACAACTTCAAATGAGCTGTGCATCATTATTGTTGTTGCTGCTTTCTCTTAATTTCTCTCTCAGCAAAATCAATTTGCCACAGCGTCAGCGTCAAAAAACTGTTAAACTGCTGCTTGCTTCATATGATAGATGGAAAGACATTTATAATTGCTTATTTTGTTCAATACTTCTGTTCAGGCTATGGGTTGGTGCGTTCAGCAAAAAAAAAAAAAAACCAAAGAAACTCGATTATGATACGGCCGAATTTCGGCCACAGGCGATACTAGTTGCGGTAACATTATTTTCTAAAAATTTCTTTTTTAATTAAAAACTCGAAAAATATTTTACATATTCAGCAAATATCCAGCATTAAATTAAATCCCACTCCCTTCCCCATCTCACAAACCTTTTTAAAAGCTCCCTTAAATAAATATAAATATTCTAGCACATTCCGTAGCAGCGCAGATAAGAATTCTAATTTACTTTGTCGAATGTTACCAACAACGACGACGATGTTTTCCTTATTCGAAGCATCGAAAATACATTTTTCTGCATTAGCGCAGCATCATCTATCAAAGGAGCCGGTGGTGCTAGCGTATTTTTCCTTGAATTGTCACAACTCGAAAAATTCTGTCACGTATTTACTGTGCAACATTTTTTCATATTAATATTCTTTGCTGAATGCTTCTGCTGCTTGCTTCTTTTCTACATCCTTTTATTTTCGCATAAATTTTATTTTGTTGTTCTTTTTTCTTTTTGTACACGTGTCTGGCAATAGTATTCTGGGGGAAAAGGTTTGAGTAGAAAGAAGCTTGCGCACGTAGCAGACACAAAGATAACGTTATTAATTTTTGTTTTATTTTTTTTTATTTTAATTTTTTTTTTTTTATTTTAATCTTTTTTTTTTATTTTTTTAACTTCCATAAGCTAAGACGAACTCTTTAATATTGTGTGCTTAATTGTTTTTTTTTTTATTTTTCAGAATTTTATTTTGCGTAAAATCTATCTATTCCATTCGGTCTCTATGGTTTTATGCTTCGAAAAATTTTCTCCAAGAATTTAAAGAAATTTTATTAAAGGAGTTTCTGAAAAACTTTTTGCTTTAGTTAAAGGTTTTATAAAGATTTTTATAGAGCTGTTTTGTTTATAAAAGTCTTCAAAGGAGTTTATAGAACCTCTTCAAATATTTTTAAAATTAACACACAATTGCTGTAAAAGCTTTCTTTAGATTTTCTATAAAGCTTCTATTAAAGCATCGTTAAGTTTTAAGTTAAAAGCAAGACTTGTTAATCTTCTCTCACACCTATTCAACATGTTTTGGCCTTGTTGCAAAATTATGTTTCATTCATTCTACTTTGTCTTCATCTCTTGTACTTCATTTGCATTTATGTCGCAATGACAAGAAGCGCCGCCATGTCGCACATCTCATCTCATTTTCTTGGCCATATTGCAAATGTCACTGTCATTGTTGCCAGCATAAATAATTCATAAGTGCAAATGCAGTGCTACATACATCTCCCGGCGTAGCATCAGCCGACCATCCAACAACTTGCAGATGACGGAACTGTTGCAAAAACTTGGAAGGTAAAAAAAAAAATTAAAGTGCAAATAAAAAAAGTAAATAAAATAATAGAGTAGAAACATGAAACAGCATAGATTGTAGAGGGAAAACATAAAAAGTATGTGTCACGTGAGCTGCATTTGGAATAGTCGCCTTTGGGCTTTCGTTGTAAAGAAAAATGGGTAAAATGCAAATATGCATACGGTAAAAAAACACACAAAATGTATTCAATTTTTTTTTTTTAATTTTTCGTAATACTTTTTTCTGCTCTTACTGCAACAGTCTTTGTTATTTCCATTGTTGCCAACTCGATTTACAGACATTTTTTTTTAACTAGACTCTTGTCTTGCTAAACTCTAGATTTTATTTAAGATTAAATTGACACGCAGTCAAACACTGTCTGTATACATGTTAAACTTAGTTTAACAGAAACATTTTGATAAAGAAATGCACACACAAGCTGTCTGTAAGCATGTTTATCAGTCTGTCTGACTGTCTATTTGTCTGTCTAACAAGCTTTAATTTTTTTAGTATTACTTTTTTACCAAACAATTTCAAGCGATATAGGGTGAGGTGGAGTAATGTGTACCATTGGGTGATGTGTAACACTTTGATTTTTTGTACAAAATTTAAGATATGATAACAACTGTGATATGTTTCTTTTGACAGCATCTAGTTTTTCATAAGTGTTGAAAGTAGGCAGACATATATTTATTAGAGGCGATTTTCTTTTGTATATCCGAGCTGAGCAACAACTGTCAAAAACAGATCTGCGTTTCTTTTGTACCTTTGACGCAGCTGTGTTCAATATATGCGTTTCTTTTCATGTCAGGCTTCAGCCTGAGTGTTGCTCTGATGCTGTTGGCGAGCTCAGAAAATTTTAGCTGAGCACAAAGCAATCGGTAGTTGTTTAAAATCAAAACATAAAAAAATCTAAATAAAAGAAGCAAGAAATGGCGGGCACCAGTCCAGAAAAGGTAGTATTTTTATAAAATTTAGTTTTTTATCTAATTAATTACAATTGACAGCAGAGATACAAAGCAGAGACAAGCTTTTACACAAAATGTTTCATTACCAAATCAGACCAATATTTGCTTGATCTGATGTTGTCAGCTCAGGTTATGGTCGTTTGATCAGTATCTGCTCAGTTCTGTGGTCTGATGTACAAAAGAAAATCGCCTTAGAGTTCTGAAAAAGCGTAAACAATTTTTGTTGAAAAGGTTTTTTTTAATTTACAAAAAATAGCATTTCGGATAAAATTTCCTTCAGATTTTAAAAATGAATAGATGTAAAATGCGGTATTGCTTAATATATTTATATGCCAGCTGAATACCCGGCTTAACTCGGGAGTTGATATAAATAATTTTCGATTTCATTCGTCGATTTGGAAAAACTTTTCACAAACTTTAGAAGGGATTTTGTGTGCATTTTTCAAATAGGTAACTTTGGCGAAATGAACAAAAAGTAGCTTCAACATCTGAAAATTATTAGAAAAAGTTGGGGAAATCGCGATTTGTGTGTGCGTGCCGCAGATCGCTTGCAAAAATATATTTTCAAATTTTATATTATATTCGATAGATTGCACATTTTTGCACGGGAAACTGGATAAAAATTAAATAAGCACTGAAAATAAAAATTGAAATGTCAAAACAAAGCCAACTTACGACGCAACTGACTTCCGCATGTGTTAATGCGTACTCAAACACCACAGAATTCGGAACCAGCTGTCCTGATTTCCGCAAAAAGAAAGTGGTATATAAATATACATAAAGAAGAAAAGAAGATATTTATCACCCTTCGCGCTTTGCTACGCCTTACTGTATTTTGTAGTACAGCGCCCTCGGGTGTTCGAGATATAGCAAAATACATATCAAAAGACTCACCCAAAAACCAGGTTTTTGCGGTATTTGTACAACAGCGCCTTCTGGTTTTAGAGACAGAATAAAAAAATAATGCCAAAGCCCTTTCCATACTCGATATCAAATCCTATATAACCGATTAACAAAATTTTATCTAAATTGGATGAGCGGTCTTTGAGTGTTTCACGATTTCTTAAGTGATTTGTACTACAGCACCATCTGGTGTTTAAGATAGCGCAGAAAAAAAGTCCAGGATACCCACCGTATCCGAAAACTCCTATGTAAAAATGTTCATGCAAATCGGATGTACAGCTAGGAGTTTTTCGACATTTTTTAAACATTTATACTGCAGTACCCTTTGGTGTTCAATACAGAACAAAATAGATAAGTCATAAAAGCTATCGTACCCGAAAGCCCCAAAATACAAATTTTCATGTAAATCGGATGAATAGTTTCGGAGATAAAATATAATAACAAAATTCGTGGAACCCGGTCACAGCGCCACCTACCGGGTCCAATTGCGAATCTGAACCATCCAGGAATCCACTTAAACACTCACAAAAAATTTCATCAAAATCGGTGCAGACGTGTAGGAACAGTTTAACACATGCACACGTACATATTGTACAACAACGCCCTCTAGTTTTCGAAACAGAGCAAAAGAGATAACGCCAAAACAGTTGCCCTACACGAAAATCCTTTAGTAAAATTTTTCATCCAAATGGGATGAGTTGCTTTCTACTTGTTCACGATTTCTTAAGAGATTTGTACTGCAGTGCCCTCTGGTGTTCAAGATAGTACAGATAAGTCACAGATACTCACCGTATCCGAAAACCTCTATATACAAATTTTCATGTAAATCGGATGAACGGTTTCGGAGATAAGCTATAAAAACAAAATGCAGCGCCACCTACCGGGTCCAATTATGAATCTGAACCATCAAGAGATCCATTTAAACACACACAAAAAATTTCATCAAAATTAGTCCAGCCGTTAAAAAACAGTTTAATAACATACACACGTACAAACTGTATAACAGCGCCCTCTAGTTTCGAGAAAGAGCAAAAAGATAGCACCAAACCCCTTGCCGTACTCGAAAATCGCTATTTACAAATTTTCATCCAAATCGGATGAGCAGTTTTGGAGTTTTTCACGATTTCTTAAGATTTGTACTAAAGCGCCCTCTGGTGTTCAAGATAGCACAAAAAAAGATAAGTTCAAAACACTCACCGTATCAGAAAACCCCTATTTTCCAATTTTTATACAAACCGGATGCACCGGCTTAGGAGTTTTTCGAGGTTTTTCAAAATATTTGTACTACAGCGCCTCCTGGTGTTGCAGAACAACCACCAGCAGATTAGACAGCTGTTTCGTTGGTCGCTACACCAACTCATCAGTAATCTTCTGTGGCTCATGCAGTCCATTAACTTAAAAGTCCATTAAAAAACTTCTCACGCCTTCTATGGTTTACGTATAATATCAGCGAATTGTTGGTGCCAAAGAATGGAATCGTGAAAAGAAGTGAACAAAGAGCGCAACAACAAGTCTTTGCAGAATTAATGTAGTCAATTTTTTAAACCTTTGCTTTGTGCTAAGAAGTAGAAAAACATTGCTTTTTAAATTGGAAAGCACACAACTGCAATTCCGCTTTGGTTTTAGCAGAAGGTGTGCTTATAAGATTTTCTAAGTTAATGGACTGCATGAGCCACAGAAGATTACTGATGAGTTGGTGTAGCGACCAACGAAACAGCTGTCTAATCTGCTGGTGGTTGTTCTGCAAAGAACATTGTTGTTGTGGCAACCTGTTGCTTCATGGAATTACTTGGTCTAAAGCTCACATATGTAATTCTTAAAAATTATTTTTTTTAAGAATTGCTACAAACAAAATTAATATTTTAATTTTTTTCCTAATTTGTTTTATTATCGTAAACATATTAATTTCTTTATGAATGTAAAAGCTTTGAAGTTGGCGCTTCGGATTAAAAGTCTGATTATATTAGCGCCGGCCTTAAAAGCTTTTGTAATCATTAAGATATTTATAGATTTATAATAATGAAAAATGTTAGAAAAAAAATTCAATTAAGTTTTCCAATGTAATAATATGTGTAAATAAATTGTCAAATATGACCAAAAAATTAAAATGAAAATTTTTAATTTATTTTTTACTTTGTAGTGATTTTGTAGACGGTTTTTTTTTTTTCGAAAAGTTTTTGCATTATGCCATATCGATCGAGACTTTAAATTCCTTTAAAGATAAAATTCTTTTAAATTTGTCTTAATAAAACCTGTCGCTGGAAAAGTATTCGAACTAGTTAAGATTTCTTAACACCAAATCTTTCAAATTAAAAGTATCGTCATTTTCACGATTAAAAGCATCGACAACATGATGAAATCTGTATCGACATGAGCTATTATGTAACATTTTTCTAGACCAGTTAACATATAAGAAGCCATAATCATAACGTACTCGTATATCAAAGTTGATCAATATTATATCTATAGAAGAGATTAGAAATTGTTTGAATTAGATGTTGTCCACAAAGTTTCAAAGCGTTTTCATAATATTGACAATATCATTTTTCATTCTTATTTTCATAATGATCAAAACGAAACTGCGGGTATTTTTTGCTGTCGTCAAAAATATTTGGTACTTATCGAAGAGATTTTAGAAGATTTTGTAAAATTTGTGCCGCAGTTAGAATTTATTGCGACAAGCTTGGATAATTATTCCTTTAAATTAATATTATAAAGTCGGTGAAATATTTCGGGCTGCCTCACAGTGAAGTTATTCGTCACACAAGAAAAGTATTTTCATGGGATACAAATTTTCTCAAAAAACAATCGGTTTAAATGCCGATTTTAGACTAAACACCAAACAGAATAAGTTACAAACATAATATTTTAATTTCATGCTTCATCTGTGCTTTTTAAAAGAAATAAGCATTTATGTCAAAAGTTTGACTTCTCTAATCTTCTCTGCTTCTTTCTATCTTGAAGGTATCTTTTTGCTAATAACTGCTAATTACAGAATATTTACCAAGCTCAACACGAAGCTTCAACAATTTTGTGTTTTTTTTTTTTTTTCATATTAACCATGTTCCAGACATAAATTTTCACAGCTTTTTGATGGCTTCTCAAGCATGCGAAAAGCTGTCACAATTTGACGCTTTAACTGATAGACAGTTTGAAAGAACAAGCTAATCATCCAAACGTCATAGAAAAAGCTATAAAATAAAATGTTACAACCGTGGCAAGAGAAATATGATGGGAAGTGCTGCATAATAATGTTAGTTAATTTATATTTTTTTTGTGTTCCCAAAAATGACATCTTTGTCGAAAGCAGCTTGAAAGCAGTGTGATTTGACTGCTTTTAACTAGCTTTTGAAATAAATTCTTTATTTTCTCTTTATTCTTAACCCGTAATATGCTTTAAAAGTTCTTTAATCCTTCACTGAGCCGTTAATTGAGGTCAAACAATTTTAAACCCGGCCACCATGTTGAGGTTTTCATTTGTTTTTTTTTTTTACTTATTTTTCCAAAACATAATCTGCAGTAAAAGTGTGGGTGTGGGCGAGCATTCATTTGAGTATTAATTCATGTTCTCTTTTAAGTTTTCCAACTTTAATTTCTGCAAAACTTTTTTAAACTTTTCAAACTTATCGCCATTATGTTAGTTGCTCCTCTAATGCTACTAAAGAATTTGATGTTTTAATTATTTTTTGTACATCTTTATGTTGAAGCGATAAAATTTCAAATGTTACACAATGTCGACAGTCATATTTTTTTTAAGTTTTGCCATTCTTCTACGGTCAACTGTTGGCAGTAATGTGAAGTTGGCAGTGACAGTAATGTAAAGTTTGTGGCTCATAAAAATTAAACGTTATTTTATGCTTTATGCTAGCAAGTATTTCTTTACTCCTTCTTTTCTGACTTTGTGTCCATTATTTCCTTTCCTCACGACTGCCGCTCATAAAAATGTCTTTAAAAGTTTTATTTACAGCTGTCATTAAAATGTCAAAATTTTTGTTGCTCTTAATGCTGTTAATGTTTGGCTGTCAGCAACATGTGCTTTCATGTTACTGGCATTTGAACATGATTTAAATTTATAGCTGCATTTTTTTCATAAATTGATGCGAAAAATGCATTTTCATGTAATTAAGATATTAATTTCTGCTGTAGCGGGCCTGCAATAGTTCGGCTTTGGGTGAAAAAAATAATTTATCGAGCTCATGATAAAATCGTCTTTACTTAATAGACTTTCTTTGATGAAAATTCTTGTTATGGTGTAACATTGGTATTAAAGAACCACAGCTTTTACACACCAAAAAGGGGATACATTTCAACGAAAAAATCCATTATATTGCGTCAACCAAAGTCTACCATTATATTGTGTCATTTGACCTTCATAATTAGTATTAAGTGTGAGAATATGAAATATCGAGTTTTTTTTGTGCTCAAAAAATGCCTTGATTTGAGCAACATAATGAATATACTCAACAATCAAAGAATTGGCTATGACTTTTTTATATCTTTCTTGCAATTGATGGGCGACTCCTCGCCCATAGCTTGCTCGTCTTTTGAGGCCAACCATTCATCAAGCCAATCTTTCACTTCTTCGTGATTATGAATAATTTAGCTTTAAAGGGTGAAATATTTATTGTAAAGTGTGTCAATTTTAATTCTTACTTAATAATAAACATAGTTATTTTAAACCGTTTTCATACTTAAACCAAAGTGCAGAAATATTTGGATTTACAGTAAAACTATTTAATTCTAATATTCTCCATAGTAAAAATGAAACATTTTCATACTTATTCCGCGCTCGGCAATATGTAAAGCTTTAATTTTTACATGTTTTGTCTTTTATTTAAAGTGTTATCATATTTAATTAAAGTTTAACTCTATGAAACTATTTTATCCATGGAAAATATTTGATTTGAAAATTTTTATCTAAATTCATATATTTCTACACTTTGGTTTAAGTGTAGAAAGCCTTTCTTATAAACTATGTTTATTGTTAATTGAAAATTAAAGCTGACATACTTTAAAATAAATATTTTACCCTTTCAAGCTAAGTTAAATCATACGTCAAAATTATAAAATTAAAGTGTAAATAATTAAAATTACTACTTTTTTCTCTGTATGCTAATATTTCGATTAAGTGTGCAACACTCAATCTCAATTCATCAAAAATGGAATTGGAAAAAATTATAACTGGTGTTTTGAGGAAATGAAAAAGTTATTGAAGTTCCAACCTCCAATTACAATTCCTGTAATGGAATTGACAATTTTTACCAATGCCATTCCTGAGGAATTGATATCTTCAATTACCAATTACAATTCCTGCAATGGATTTGGCGATTTTTTCGAATTGTTAATGAATACTTTTCCACCCAGCTCTGATGTGGTATAGTGCCATATCTTGCCTCTAATGTATTGTTTGGCGACATTTTATTTTATAAATGTTGTATTATGTACAAAAACATTACTTTTTTTACATCATAAATTTTCCTTCAGGTTATTCGCACTTCATTAAAATCTAAAATACCGTGGATTTACTTTTCATAATTAGTTAATGAGTTGCATTTTTTTAAACTGAAGGAGCCCGAATATTGCAAGACTCAGTATTTAGATTTGTTTTAAGATGCATTAGTTACATTCCAAAAAAATATTTTTATAAAAAAATTTAAGTCGGCTAATGTGGTATATGTACTTAAGTTCGGGTTATGTGGTTAAGGGTGTTTCATATATTTTCATTCTTGGCGCTTTTTATAAGTTGATAAAAATGACTAACAATATACATAAAGACATCAGACCGGGGAAAAACGAAGATATGCGAGGTCAAATTGAGCAATCAGTGACTTTTTGAATAAAAAATATTTGTTCCGTTAAAAAGGGTTTTATATCTCAACATAGTCTTTTTTTAGACCAATGCATTTAGCCCAGCATTTTACCAATTTTTTTTTTTTTATTATTTCCACACTATCGGTTCTATTAATAAATGTCCTCAAAATAGGCTTTTATTTTACTGATGACCTCTTCATTCTACCCAATTCTCTTATCGCCGCGCTATTTCATTAGGTTTTGGAATAGATAATAGCACAGTTATTATATAATAGTTCATAAAACAATTTATGGATTTTTACGATGGCGACTACAGACATAAACGCCGGTGCTTTGTCATGGTGGAAGAGCATTTTTTCCGCCAAATATGGTCGTTTTGCTTCAAACCAATGTCAAACTTTTCACCAGCTGTGAAGAATATTCGCCGGTGATCGTTTTACCCTTTTCAAGGTAATTAATCGATGTGAATGACTCTACATGTCTCTCAAAAAAACTGTCGTCACGACCTTGTTGGCCGACAGACCCACCTTGGCCCACTTCTTTGATGCACGTTCACTTGGAGAAGTCCACTACAGACAATGGCAAACATCAGAGAGTAAAGAACTGCCATGAAAGGCTTCTTGAGAACATAAGCCGGTTGAAGTCGCCACTTCTCGATCATTTGTGTTCAAATATTTCACAACACACACAACACAATTGATTAGAAGAATGGCCTTTTCGTTTTTTTTTTTTTGGGTGACTTGAACTTTTGGTGTACGACTGCAACGGAATTCAGTAAACCACTTCTAAACCACTGGAATTAATCACTTAATGAGCATTCGAATATATAGCTTCTTGCATATATTTAGCGTACTTGTATGTGACACAGGATAGACATGGCTAGCGCAGCGCTGCGTTGCGTTATTG
Source organism: Coremacera marginata (assembly GCA_914767935.1). NCBI lineage: Eukaryota > Metazoa > Arthropoda > Insecta > Diptera > Sciomyzidae > Coremacera > Coremacera marginata. Next base: position 152,854,967 of record OU612045.1, read on the forward strand.
AGTTGAAGCACTTAATGTGTTGTTAAGTTGTTCAAATTTCCAACTTGTTTTGCAGACAAGAATTGCGCATGTGTCTCTTTAATTGCTCGTATCAACCATAAACGAAGTACATTTTGGCTGCATGCTTGAAATTTAGGTATGTTCATTTTTGGTAGATGCTGAGAGCTGCGCATCATTCAGACATGCTTAGTTTTTATTAGAGATATCGAATCTTATATCTTATGATCTTATATCGAATTCATTAAGTTTTTTTTTTTAAGAATTTGTGATCAAAAATCCTTTCTTGTAATTAACTTCTTTATACTTATAATAAATTCTGCAAGCTTTTCTTATAATAAACTATGCTTACTTCACGACATAATTCAATGCGCTATGCAACTCACCGCTCTAAATAAATTTACCTCATTACTCAATGGATTATCCAACTCAAAATCTCACTGCGCTGATTAAAGTTTTGTTGATACAGGAATCAGCAATTCAAACTACATATCATGACGCAATTGTATTAATCCATTGCGCTGATACAGTAAACTGCGCTTGGGTTGGTGTATCAGCGCAGCATTTTTTGCATAGTTACACATGTCAAATATAGAATAAAAGGGTTAAACTGCTATTGTTTATAACCACAGCAGTCATGACTACTTTTGATAGATACAGTGCCGAAAAAATGTAAGCAACAGCTGATGTATAAGAAACGACAGTAATTTAACCCACTTGCAAAATATAACGCAACTCTTAATTTACACATGCAGACGAAAATATATATTTTATTTAGGTTGCTAGTCGGAAACAAAAAGAAAGTTGCACAAAATGTAAATAAACTCTATTTAAACATACAAACGCGGGGCTATAAAAAAAACAATATGCTCTCAATAAAATTTCAATATTATGGTACCGAAAAAACTCGATAAAGGGAGCACCCAATTTTATATCAACGGCACAAAACATCAAGCAAAAAAAACCGCTCATACCTAAAGCTCTTCAAGTGACATGCCAACCAAATCAACAAAAGCGGCAACAGCTGCGTTAACAGTGAAATTTTCAAAAATATGGCAGCAGTTTAGGCGTTTGCAAAAAAAAAAACAAACTTAAAGGCTTACATATTTTATGTGATATTTTGAGGCAACAAATTTTAATAATGACAGCTAACAACAGCTTTTCAAAGATTGTTTTGTTGATAAAGTCGGCAAACGGAAACGGAAGTATAACAGATTATAAAATAAATGCTTGGTAGTAGCAGTTTAACAAGCAACAGAAAGTATGCAGCAAAGGGTATGTAGCACAAACTTTCACGGGCTGTGTTGAGAAAAGGTAAAATTTTGAGAAAAAAAATGGTAGGGGGGGGGGGTTTTATTGATGAAGTATTTAAGCTGTATAAACTAAAAATTAATGCCGCTAGCAATATCTGCACTCTAAAAGCAGCTCAAATGGCAATTTTTTTTCTCCCAAAAATTTCAAAACTTTAATGCTACTGTTGTGTGTAAATTTTATAAGCATCACCACTTCAAAGCTACTGCAGACAATCATCCATGCAGCCGTTACCAAGTTTATAATATTTCTGCCGGTGTTGCTGCGGATGCTTTTTGTGTTTTCCTTTAGCAACGAAAATTTGAATATTTATAGAAAAATTATGTAAATTACACAAGTGTCTGAATGAGACATGCTTGTTTTATAGAACTAACATAGAATATTTTTTTTTTACAAACTTACAAAAAAAAAAAAAAAAACGGAAAAAGGTGTAATGACTAAACCACCTTGCTGCGCCCTATGGAAAATGTAATATTTATGTATTAAAAGTACCAACTTTTTGTTGGTCTTGTTAAAACTGAAGTAGGCAAATTTTTAATAAATATTTATAGAGGCAATTTTTTTGGAGCATCTGCTACTGCTAGTTAATGCAAAATTAATGTTATGCTAATTTGGCAACGAATGAATACCTCTAAAAATAAAGGCATTTTTCAAATAGAAAGAAATTCTACAACTTGAATCTTTTGAATAATGATGCTCATAAAAAATCTTCAGCAATAAAGTTTGAAACGTGGCTAGAATTTGAGAGAAATACTTATGCCAATTTAGCATTAGTTTGAAGTTGTGCTTGAAAGTTATTATAAGTTAGAAGATGCCTGTTCAATGCGCTATAACGCTCTTTCACAATTAACATCAATCAAAGAAGCATCAATTTGAATTTTTTGATTTCGAGACTTCAAGTTTTGAAATCAGCCAATCATTTTGAGGTCATGACATTGAAATCAATTGGTAAAAATTTCGTTTGAAATTTTTTGATTCATTCACTATGATTAAAGTCCTGCTTCTTGCAGTCATTCAATTATAATTTATTTGAAGTCAATTAAATCATTAGAAGTTAGTTGCATTCATATTTTAAATGACGGAAGTTGTGAAATAGCTTGAAATCAATTGAAGTCTTTTCAATGAATTCACCATTTTTAAGTCATTTTTTGTATGCAGAATTTTTGCTTAATCAAACAAAATTATAAGTTTTTTATGTTACATTTTAGCTTTTGATGGCTTTAATGATTTTCCTCGGTAATGATTTAATTTATTTTGAAAGATTTCAATCATTTCACTTCAAATTGACTTTAAAACTTCAATAAAAACTTTGATGATTGCAATCTTTTCAAGAGAATTTAGTAATGGCATCAATTAAGTGTTGCAGTCATGACTGCGATTTCATTTCAAATAAAATTAGCAATGACTTAAATTTTGTTTTATGAATGCAATAACACAAAAATGATTTCAGGACGTCTTGTGTTGAAGTCATTGGAATCAAAAAGGATTTAGCAATTGCAATCATAACCTGAAGTCTATGAAATCACTGATTGCAATACAAAGTGATTGGAATCTTTTACAACTCTGTCTAAAAGCATTCTTCTTTAGAGAGGCAGGCCGGTTAACACCTGGCGGAATAAAACAAAGGGACAATTGTCTCCATAAGCACTCCTTTTTCCTTACTGAACTACAAAAGTTCTGTAGTTCCAATCTGAACTACAAAAGTTCCTCCACTGCAAATAGTTTGAAGATACAGGTAGAAAAATAAGTAGGAAAACAACGCCATGGAATCTGAACTATAAAAGTTCCTCCACTGCAAACATGTAGAAAAATAAGTAGAAAAACAACACCATGTGTCTAACATAAAAAAATTAAAATTTAATTTTAACTTAAGAAAATTAATATACTTATAATTATAATTAGCAAAAATCTTTTTTAAATATGTACTATACCTGCGTTTCTGATTGCATCATACTTTTCTTTGGCAAGGAATTCCTTTCTATATGTTTTCGATAAAAAGTTTATATTCTTTTTCCAACAATAATGCTTGAACTATTTACTGAATTCACAAAAGAAAAAAAATTCCGTTGGTATAAATTTGTCAGTGATCCTATTGTAATGCAGAACTGTAAGCAACATGTGACATAAACAATGTTGTTTTCAGGGTTTGCTAGTTTGTTTTCATTGTTAACGGAACAGGTTAACATTGTAAGAGAATTTTGTCGTAGGCTGTGGTATGGCTCAGACGCTCCAGAATCTGCCTTTGGTATCCTTCTTCGGTATTCTAAACCTTCTCTACTGGTGTTCATGAGACGTCAACTCTAAGCTGACGTTATAATAAACGAATAAAATACGACTAGTTCTACTGATGCCCGTGGAAGTCAATCAGCCAAAGCTGACATTATAACCAACGAATAAAATATAATTTAGGTTCGTAAAGGTCGACCAGCCAAAGCTTACGTTATGAAGAACGAATGCAGTGCAATTCGATTTAGGTTCTTAAGAGTGAACCACCAGAAGCTGGAGTTATTGTAAACCAATAGTATGCCAATGGTCCCACCTGCTTCTCAGATTTTGCGTCCAACTATTAGTTCTACTGATGTTCGTAGAAGTCAAACAGCCGAAGCTGAGGTTATAAAGAATGAATACAATATGACTAACTACGTTATATTAACGATCCATTTTTTGGTAGTTCGTTTTTCAAAATGTGGCGGCTGGTTGAGGCGCTTAGCAGCTTGTATGCGGCAGAACCCAGGTTCAAATCCCATCTGACACAGAATGTTTTTTCAATTGAATTTATTTTTCTATTCAGCCGTTACCTCTCTGCAGACAATGGCAAACCTCAGAGAGTAAAAAAGCTTCTTAAGAACATAAGTCGTTCGGAGTCGGCATAAAGCTTGTAGGTCCAGTTCTCGATAATTTGTGCTCAAACATTTAACAACACGCACGGCACAATTAATCATAAGAAGCTCGGTTAACGTCCTTTCAAGGGCCGTAATGTCCATTTCGTTTTTTTATTTTTTTTTTGCCAAAATTAACTCGTTACCGAATTAAATGATCAAGATATTACGTTTTCGGACCATCGACTAAGCAAGCCAAACCATATCTACTTAAATATTTCTTCACAAGAACCTGATGTGAATTTTTGGGGTACAATGTAAGACGAATGTTAGCTGCGTGTGTTGATGACGCAGGTGGTTGTTGTTGTGCAGGATGTATGTGGTCGTTGAGTATGTATGTACTACATGGGCTGAAAAGTATCGAGATTTTTAATGAAAAATTTTTTTTTGCCAAGTTCAACTTATTCCTCAACATAGTTACCTTCAATGCACTTGGTATAGCGATTTTCTGGCCTTTCGATGCCCTTTCTGAAGTACCTTTGTAGTCGCTTCCAGATACTCCTTGGATTCTGCGATGACTTCTACATTCGATCTGAATATCTTTCCCTGGAGCCAGCGCTTGTGGTTTGCGAACAGATAATAGTCACGTGGGGGGGATTAAGTCTGGAAAATACGGTGGGTAAGCAACCAATTTGAATCGTAATTGGTCCACTTTGGCCATCGCTTTCAAAGGCGTGTGTGTCGGTGCGTTATCGTGATGGTGCAGAATTTTTTTCTTCACTCTATGTGGCCGTTTGTTCTTTATTTTGTCATTTATTTTGTCCTATAACGCTGCATAGTACTCTCCTGTGACTGGCCTTCCCTTCTGCAGGAAGTCGATGAAGATTTTGCATTGCGCATTCAACAAGAAAACCTTTCCGTTCGAGCATTGGTCTTTTGGCAGTTTTGGTGGCCTTTCGTGACTTTCCAGACACTCTGCAGACTACCTATTGGACTCAGGTGTATGGTAATGGACCGATCGGCACAAAACCTGAAAAAAGTCCGCTCGATTACGCTATAACAACGACAAATCAGCCGTGGAATCATCAACGCGCTACTGTTTTTGGTCGACGGTTAGCAAACGCGGCACCTATCGCGCCGATAGCTTTTTTATCTCCAAAAAATCGCTACCTCAGCTATCTCGCACAACTTCACTTTAAGATGATTCAAATCGCTTTGATGCACTTGGTTTATGATTTCGGCATTCGTAGCCTCTTTTGGACTTCCAGAGCAAGGTGCATCTTCGGTGCTTATACGAGAACGACCAAGGTTCATTAATATAGGTTAAGTCACTTGAGAGAAGCTCGATCGAACTGTCAGAATGGATGAAAGGAAATCAAGAAATAAAAAATCTGAATCCAAGGATGATTTATAAGGTTGTCGCAGGGCTGAACGCACTCTCTTCTCAGTACCCATAATTGTCAAAACCAGCAAATTTTGCGAATGACTTCGAAAGAAACACGGATGATAATAGAGAGCACTTGCAGATTTTCTATGGGCTGTCAACTTCGATTTGACAATTATAAGTACTCGCTCTCTCCCTTGCAACAACCATATAAATCAACCTTGTCTGAATCTGTATAATTTTTAGCTAACAGCTACTTTGACAGTTCGAGCAAAGACGAAAAAAAGAGTAGTTTTCTGTCAAGTGACTGAATATAGGTTAATTAATCAACCTTGAGTACGACCCATTTTAAATTCACCAAACCACCGATAATCTGTTGTTCTCGAAAGAGCAGATGTGAGATAATATTTCTGCAACCATTGCAATGATTGCACAGAAGATTTTCCCTTAAAAAAACAATGTTTGATCAAGATGCGATATTCCTGTTTTTCCATTTTTTGCTGCAGTGAAAACTGTTACCAGGTGGTCTATGCGTAATCCAATGATTTCTTCTTTTTTTTCTTATCTCGAGAATTTTTCCAGGTCAAAGGAAAAAAAAAATATTTTTTCAACTCTAAAAATGCACAATAAATTCGCAAATTGCTACAAGCTATAGCATTCTAAATCATTTTTTCTATCATTAACTGTTGCTATACACTCCTGGCCAAAGCAAACGTGTTCTTCATATTCTCAACAGAAAAAAAAAGCTTCTTTTATTTCGTAAAAGCTACGCTGCTAAAATATCTTAATTTTAGCAAAAACCCACAGTAAAAGCGTGAATAAAAAAAAAAAAATAATAAATAAACTCTTGCGTTCTTTGGGGAAACTAAGAGTCACAAATTTGTGACAATTTCTTAAGGGGAAATGCTTCCTTGTAATCTTTTATGTTATATTTAATAAATGGAAATAAATATTTCGGAAAAAAATTAATTCATTATTTTTTCTAAAGAGTAAAGAGCTATACTATACATTAAAAATGTAATTACAAATTTAAATTTTATCAAACAAAATATATTTTTAATATGGAATAAATCTTTACTATTATATGAAATTGAAGTGCAAATTTTTGTTTCCGGGTAAACTCCAAAAGTGCTGGGTCGATTTTTATGAAATAAGTTTTAAAATATTTATAGGAATATTTTTATTTCGATATGTTAATAATAAGTATGTTTAATTAAAGTGTTAATTTTTTTAAGAAATCATCCCCGCTGCCACGAATTGCTTGATCGTTTTCTTTTACGTGTTTGTTTTGCGAGAGTTTCAATAAACTCCATGTTGTTCTCTACTAATCTGCTCATGAGCCTTGCGCAAGGTGAAAGAAGAGATACATATAAATGCAGTGCTGAGGTGCAAAACAAAAAAAGTAATGCTTTATTCCGTTTGACATGCATTGTCTTAAGGGATGATGGCACACGATGATCGTTTAAACGGTGTTCAAAAATTTTTTGTTGTTGCTTTCAATAGAAACTGACAAAAAGAAGTGACGGTAAGACCGGATAAACACATTTTAGAGCAATCAAAATTTGTTTATTTTTGAACGCAAGACTGAACACCTTGAGCGTGTATAGATTTTTTTTTTATGAAGTTTTTGCGCTCTATCTCTCACCACACTCATTCAAAGAGTAATAAAAACGTATAAACTAGCACTGCAGCGAAAGAGTGTCCCAAAAGTCACTGACATTTTGATTCGGGCAGTGCTTTCTTGGGACAAGCGTAAAGGTGTCAACAGCAAGCATGGTAGTTTAGTCATGGAGAAATTCGTGGCCGAGCAAAAATAGTTAAAATTATGCGAACTTATTGCAATCCAAATTTGAAGGGAAGATTATCTTGCGCCAAGGTGATGTCAATTGGCCACCTAAAAGAAAGTTCTATGCCAATAAACCCCGAACGATTCCGAAGCTGCATCGTGAAATCCAACTGGTCATCGCAGCTATATCATGTCAGAATGTTATGGAGAATTTCATGGAAAAATCGCGCGTGAGGAAGCAAAGTCGGGACGGCGATTTGAGCGATATTATATTCCAGCAATTTTTTGCCCGCCTGGCAACCGACTACATCAATTTTCAATAGATCAACTCCAAAGTTTAACTGTAGCTTAATAATGATATTTTCCAGTTAAGTGCGTTCGATTTTTTTCCAGAGAATGAAATTAAAAGACTTCATTGCATTCAAATTAAATTAGATTTATTTTTACTAACTTTTGAACTATTAAAAAAGTTGTAACTTAAATGGGCGCCATTTTTGTTAAAATTAAAATTCTCAAAAACCATACGTACTTCACTTGATTTCGGCCTCTTCTTTTTGTTCTAGATTGAAAATTGTGATTTGCAGGTGGTCGCACGTGGAGATCGTCAGGTTAGTTAAAGGTGGTGGCCAGTTCCTAGACCGGCCCACTTAGATCAGTTGATTGATCTGTTGTGTTACCACAAGCTATGAATGGACTCCACGACTCCAAAAAGGTTCCATGATATCGTGGATTTCCTTAAAATAAGAGTTCTCTTTTACTAGTCACTGTGTCGCCATTTTGTTTTTTTAAATAATGGAAAACAAGTTTTTATCTTATACTTAAGATTATTATGTATAAAAAACAGAATCTAAAAATATTATTTTTTCCCCCGCCTCCCCCTAACTAAAATAAGAAATATGACCCTTTATTTTGTGTACGCAAGGTAGCATTACCCCTTAAGCCCTCATTTGGAAAAAGTAGGCATATTTAAAGGCATGTAAACTACGAGCAATCAGCAATAAGATGAGATCTATTTACTCTGTAATGAGTGTGGCTGAGTTTATGTGCTTGTGTGTGTGTGTGTGTGTGTATTTTAGTTTACGAGAAAACGAGCAAAATTAAACATCTAAATCAGCGAGAATTTCTAAAGAAGCAATGCCAAAGCAGCGCCCGTAAAATGGCGAAAATGTAAATTTATGAGCCAAAGCAAACAGGCAAACAGCACCAAAAAAAAAAACAGGAAAGCCTCAGAAAAAGGCATTAAAAAACGTAGTAGGTAGGTGTAGGGGTGTAGGCAAGAAAATCACAGAAGGATCTACGCAATTATTTTATGTTTGTTGTAGTCGAAAAAAAAAAACAAAAATATGCTGAGAAAATAAAAAAATACACAAAAAAAAAACATAAAACGAACAAGTAAAACAAACAATGAATATGGTTTACTGGGAAATCAGATAGGGTTGCCAGCTGCACTTAAAACCAGCAATAATGTGTGCGTTGATTGTTGCGCTGTGGTGGGAGAAGGTACAAGAGGTGGAAAGTGAATATGATGGTGAATGCTTGAATGGGTTTTACCAAATTGAGCTCACTTCAACAAAAAAAAATAAATAAATAAATAAGTAAAGTAAAAAATATTCAAGTGGAACAAAAAATATAGAGCTCTGTTGTTTCATCAAAGAGGTAAAAACTCACCAAGATTTAATTGAAATTCTCCTACAAATTTTTTGTTGTTGCTTTAAACTTAAATGAAAATTGTTGCTTAGCTTAAAGCTAAATGAAAATTTGTTACTGCGGTAAAACCGAAAATTCTTGTTTTCTTGTATCCACCTACTTTTCTTGCTGCCTGCTAAACTGGAGCTTAAAATTTAATTTAAAGTTAATGTTATTATTTCGGTACAACAGGCTTATATTAAAACTGAATGTAGGGGGAGTGAAACACACGTTTTTTGGCTCAATACAAAGAAAAAAAAAATGGCAGCTTAGTAGTACCAAGATGCTTGTTTCAATTATGAGAGAAAAAAAACCAGAAGCTTCAAGGATTTTGATGACGAATTATATAGTAAGAATAACACAATTTTGGTAACGATTTGGAACAAGAAAGAAGCTTTATTTAGATTTAATAACGTCTAAGTCTGTTTTCAAATTTAATTATAATTCACAAATACATAAAAAGAGAAAACCTCCAAAATGTTAACAGTATTTCACGAGCGAGGTTGACGAGCCAACGATAATTGAAACATGCTTCGTTCTTTAGCATGAAAGGAGGAACGAAGCATATGTCATGTATTGCTGGGTCGTCAACAGAAATCTGCAATTATTCTCATTTTTGAGTTATTGGTTGACCAGCACAAGAAAGAGTATTAGTGAGTTTCAGTCAAAATTTAACATCTTCCCAATAAACAAAATGATTCACTAATGTTATCGTTTACGAATCGTTTTCTCGTACATTTCATTCATTAGCAATTATTAGTAGCGATTCATTTATAATATCGCGAGCGGGAGAAATTCCTCCTTCGTTAATGAATCGTCAAAACCGAAAAAAGCAATTCGTTAACGAGTCGCCAAAACTATTATAAGCAATTCGTTAACGAATCGCCAAAACTATATAAAGCAATTCTTTAAGGAATTTCCAAAACTAAAAGAAGCAATTCGATAACGAATCATAAAAATCATATAAAAAATAAGGAATAATATATAAAAAAGAAAAATAAAAACTAATTTCAAGCTTACCACGTCAAGAATCGAAACCACGTCTCCTGAATGCTAGTCCGGCACCTTACCCACTCAGCTATTTCAGATGCTGAATATATCTTGCTTAATTTGCTTGTTAATAAAAGCCAGCATTCGCGGACACGGGTTCGAACCCCAACTTGGTCAAACAAAAATTTATTTTGTGTTGTTTTTTTTTTTGTTATTTAGGTATTTTTTTTTTTAAAGATTTGGCTTTTCAAAAGTTCAAAATTATTTTTTTTATCATATTTTGACCAACTTTTTTTCGGCTTCGTTATACATTTGTCAAAACCCAAAAAAGCAATTCGTTGACGAGTCGCCAAAACTATGAAAAAGCAATTCGTTAACGAGTCGCCAAAACTAATAAAAGCAATCGTTAACGAGTCGCCAAAAACTACAAAAAACAAAATATAAGAATATAAAAAGCAATTTGTTAACGAGTCGCCAAAAGAACAAAAAGCAATTTGTTAACGAGAACTTATTCATATGAAAATCTTGAACAAATTATAAGTGGAAATTATTTATATAAAGAATAAGCACGAAATAACGTAACAGAAGAAAAAATATTTCACAAAATTTTTTCATATAAAAATTTATGAAAATTTATATTTAAGTCTTTTTTCACATAAAATTATAAAAAAAACATAAAATTTAAAAACAAATATTCGCTTAAATGATGTATTAAAAATAGAAAGTTACTAAAAAAAAATTATTTTTTTTTTTAAATTTGTATATTGTATATTATATTTGTAATTTGTATATTAATCGGTTCTTTCTTTAATCATCAAGCCAACCTCTGATGAAGTCGGTATGAAACTATTCGAAAACTTAAAAAAAAAACGATTCACAAGCGATTCGTTATCGAATCACCCCTCGCCACAATGTTTATTGGGTTCTAACATAATTGGTGTAAAAAACTATCATTAGTAATAATAATAATACTGCTTTGGCGAAAATAATAAATCGGCGTAATTTTTCAGAGTTTTTGAAATTACTCAAAAGTTTGTATAATTATTGGCATTATTTGCTGTCAATCTGGTGCAAGAAACACACCGCCCCTCCTCTCCACTCCCATGCCCTAACTGCTTTTAGAAAACATTTCCCACACCACCCATCTAGGTTAAAAATTACAACTTGCTATCAAATAATCATTGTTTTTGTGGTTTTTGTGGTTTGCTATCAAAAAACTTTTGAACTGTTACAACTGTTCGTTGTAACGGAAATAATTTATCTCAACTTTCCGTTTACAACTAACAAACACAGAATAGCATCTAAAAGTTTTTTCTCTGCCCATTACACTCACCCCATTTCCGATGCTCCGATGCTTTTCAAATTGTTTTACAAACTAACAGAAAATGATTTTGCATTCGTTAAAACTTTACAGCGTGTTCAATGGAGAATGATTTGCATAAATATATGATTTAATTAACCACAAACTTTTATCATCTTTTTCTCTTCTTCTTCTTCTTCTTCTTGTTCTTCGTTGTCTACACTTTTTAAACAATGCTTACAAAACTTTTTGCACAAACTTGGATTTATTGTAATGTAATTAATTGAACTACTTAGTATCAAGGAGATCGGCCCCATTGAAGAAGAACAACAAAATTCGCTCAAAACAACCGCGTCTTTCCAAGAAAGTCAAATTTATAAGTAAGTTACTTTTTTTATATGAATTTAAATAGCGGTAAGTTGTGTTTAAACATTTTTGGTGAGTACTTTTATTGTATTGTATATGACTTTTCTTTTGGTAATAGTGCTCTGATAGTATATTATGAGAATGTATGAGAAATAACGAAAGTGTAATTTTTAACTCAACTTTCAAAATTCTAATTATTAATTTCAAAAGTAGTGTAAATTCAAATCTATAATTAAAATCTTATTATATAAAGATTAATGGAAATAAACGGAAGACATAAATGAAAAGTACTGTAAAAATAGAACTTATAATGTAATCAAGTGTGTAATGTGAAAATGAAAAATTTATAAACAAAATTATTATAAAAAAAAGGAAAATATACGTAGGGTGCCTTTTATATTTCGGGATTTGGCAACCCTGGTGTTGCAATCTGTCAACTGAAAGCTCTATCGCAAAGTTTGACATTTGTTGGCTTATACGTACTCAGAACGTTTTGACATACGAGCGCTATTTGTGTTGTTTATAGTAACTTAAAAGATTCATCTCGGTCTAAAAATGGAATTAAATCGTGAACATTTTCGTGCGATTATTTTTTACAACTTTCGACGTGAATTAACACAGCAACAGTGCATGGATGAACTTAATTCAATTTTTGGCGATGAAGCTCCATCAAGGACCAGTGTTTATCGATGGTATGGTGAATTCAATCGTGGTCGTAGTTCACTCCAAGACGAATTTCGTGAAGGTCGTCCGAAATCAGCTGTTGTTCCGAAAACCATTGATGCTGTGCGCGAACGGATATTGCAAGATCGTCATGTTACCTATCGTGAGATTGAGGCAACCTAAGGCATAAGTGGGACCAGCATACATTCAATATTGCATAAACATTTGACTGTCAAGAAAATTTGTTCGCGTTGGATCCCACACAATTTGTCAATCGCTCAAAAAAAGGCTCGTGTCGATTGGTCGAAGGAAATGCTCAAAAAATACGATCGCGGTGCTTCGAAACACGTCTATGACATCGTGACAGGTGATAAATCGTGGATTTACGCGTATGAGCCCGAAAGTAAACAGCAGTCGACTGTATGGGTGTTTCAAGATGAGCCAAATCCAAAAAAAGTTGTTCGCACTTCCAAGCAAATGGTCACCTGTTTTTTCGGAAAATATGGACATGTCGCAACCGTACCACTAGAACAACGCAGAACAGTCAACTCTGAGTGGTACACAACCATTTGTTTGCCAGTTGTCTTCCAAGAAATCAGGAAAACCAACCGCCGAAGTCGGATCACTCTTCACCACGACAATGCGAACTCTCACATCGGCTCAAACAACTGCATTTTTGAGCACCCAAAACATCGATTTGATGGGTCATCCGCCGTATAGTCCTGACCAACCGTTAAGAATAAACTGCGTGGACAACGATTTTCGACGCCCGAAGAAGCGGTTGCGGCATTCAGAATGCATGTTTTGGAGATACCTCAATCAGAGTGGCAAAAGTGCTTCGACAATTGGTTCAAACGCATGCAAAAGTGTATAGATCTAAATGGAGAATATTTTGAAAAACAATAAAGTGATTTTCGATGATTAATATTTGTTTTTGTTCTCTAATCCCGAAATATAAAAGACACCCCTCGTAAAAATACATTAAAGCTTAGATCAAAATTTATGAGAAATATTTAATTATTAAGTAAAAAACAAATCGTATAAGAAAGAATTATAGTGCGGACAAAAATTTTCACAAGAATAGCATTTCTACAGATTCTAAACTTTTGACTAATATTGTAGATCATAGCAGGAACTAAATCATTTTACAGGAACTAAAGAACTGTTTTGAACATTGTGTTCAAAAAGAGATGTTATTAAACATTCTTATACATACAAAAAACAAAAATGCTGATTTTTTTATTGCTTTTGAGACTTTGTAAAAAATCTAGAAAAAAAAGTCATGCTATTCCCAGCAAAATTCTTCAGAAATGTGTTCAGAAAAAGTTCTTACAATACATACATAAAAATAAAAATAAAAAACAAAAATGCGGATTTTTTTAATAGTATATAAAACTTTTGATTTTATCTGATTTCTTGGAGTTTTATTCTTGCATAGGAATATTTTTCTATTACTTTATTTACTTACTTCCTTAGGTGGCCGTAACAACCCGTGTCCGGGTTTCGGCCGACCTCATCAGCTCTCGCCAGGCGCCTCTGCTATGCGCGCGCCTTCTCCAATCGGATACACTCAAGTAGGGTTAAGGCTTTCTCAGCCTGGTCCATTCATCGGAGGCATGGTCTCCCTCGTCGTCGTTGACCAGCGACCCTCGCCTCGAGCACCTTTTTCGCTAGAGCTTCGTCGTCCATACGATGGACATGACCCAGCCAGCGTAGTCGCTGCACAGTTATACGCCGAACTACGTCAATGTCTTTGTAAAGCTCTTACAGCTCGTGGTTCATTCGGATGCGATAGTCATCGCCGACTCGAACAGGACCGAAGATTTTGCGAAGAACTTTTCTCTCGAACACCCCCAGAGCGGCTGCGTCAGTTTGCGAAACTACCCTTGCGCGGACTTTGGGCATATATCCCACTCCATGCGCGCTGCCGCTGAAAAAGTCATTGGTTTCTGGCGCCCGCAACCTCGGATCAGGAGTGTCGCATCGCGACAGCAGTAAAAAACGCCGCATATAGAAAAACGCTGCAGTCAGCTGCAACGCGAACCGTGCGAGAAAACTACCGCGAAAAGAGGAAGGAAGAGAGCCGCCTTTTCAGCCGCAAGAAAAGAGAGCAGGAAAAGCGTGAACGTGAGGAACTAGAGGTATACCAGGGCAAGAAAGATGCACGAAAATTCTATCAACAGGTTAAACGTCTAACCCAAGGTTTCAAGCCCTGAGCATCCACTTGTAGAGACGGAAATGGAGATCTGAATACGGATAAACAGTGTGTGCTGAGATTGTGGAGACGACACTTCTCCAATTTACTTACTGGCGACGTTTCCACCAATGCCGCCCATGGAGAGCGTAGTTCAGTGCCACCAATCAACGATGACGGAGTGGAAGTACCACCACCTAGCCATGAAGAGGTTCGAGTTGCTATCCAACGACTCAAAAACAATAAAGCAGCGGGTGCTGACGGCCTGTCAGCTGAATTGTTTAAAACCGGCGGTGATGAATTGATATGGCGCATGCATCAGCTTATCAGCAAAATATGGCTAGCGGAAAGAATACAAGACGATTGCAATCTCAGCGTATTTTGCCCTATACATAAGAAAGGAGACCACTCTTATGGGTTTTTAGAGGACCCCTGCCTTTACTGCGGTATTCCTCTGGGTCCACAGACATTGGAGTTATAGTTCATGAATGAACATATAGTATTAAAAAATGCACATCCACAAAGGATGTGCACCTGAAATACTCTTCACAGACCTGTATTATAGAAGTGTCACTAGAAAAGCAACCACGTACTAGATGTCATATTCATAAACACAAAAGCATTACCCTGTGCCCTATTCTGTAAAAGCAGTATGCAATAAGAATTCCATACTGCCCTTAATAGTACCAGTTTAGCTACCGGTAGATGGCGTACCTTCATTACCATCTACTGGTTGAGACAACGAGACCTATCCAATCTCTTGCATACTAAGCAGGTATGCCAGCCCGGTCGTACTACTGCGCGACCCCGCCGGTCAATCTAGACCTGTGCAAGCGATGTGCACAAACCACAGCCAGCACGAGTCTCCCCAAAGAGCCAACCCATGATAGTCACCTGGGCAACTCGGTCCCGTCGAAATGGGGGTCTACAACATCCCAGCAAAGATACAAAAAATCCTTATATACATATATAAAGAATTTTTGTTTATGACTGTGCATATTACACTGTTTCGTATATGACTGGCACTTCCATCCAAGGCATTGGATGGACCCCCACCATACCCAAAACGAAGTGCCTACGATTTAATTTGACCTGTGCCCCAATACCGTCACAGGTCTCCACACAATTCCTTGTGGCCTAGGACACCCTTTTTTGTATTGACCATATAGGCCATGTCTCAATGCCGTAGATAGATAAGGTCACCTCATTTATTCGACGGGTTTGACTATCCCCGTGCTAACAAGTTTTTAGGTCCATTGCTAAACCTTCGCAGGCTTTTTTCACAATAATATATATAGTGACCTGCTACCAAGATGGGCGCCACCCCGAGCTCTTGGTTGGCTCTAACCTTTTACGGTATGGGACGTATCCCATAGCCAACCCTCCTCCTTTATCCTGACTTAGGACAGGCAGGCGCAAACCTGGCGGAGTTATAAGAAAGGAGACCCAACAATCTGCGCCAACTATCGAGGTGTCAGTCTTATTTCCATCGCCTATAGGGTTCTCTCAAGCGTACTGTGTGAAAGATTAAAGCCGATTACAAAAACACTGATTGGACCTTATCAGTGTGGCTTTCGGCCTGGAAAGTCCACC
This sequence comes from Coremacera marginata, assembly GCA_914767935.1. Classification (NCBI taxonomy): domain Eukaryota; kingdom Metazoa; phylum Arthropoda; class Insecta; order Diptera; family Sciomyzidae; genus Coremacera; species Coremacera marginata. The sequence continues at coordinate 152,871,056 of OU612045.1, forward strand.
ATAGAGCAGGTTTTCACGCTACGACAAATCCTGGAGAAAACCCACGAAAATCAAATTGACACACACCAGCTCTTTGTCGATTTTAAAGCTGCGTTTGATAGCCCGAGAAGGGATTGCCTATACGCACAATGTCTAAGCTCGGTATACCTGTAAAGTTGATTAGCCTATGCAGAATGACGTTGAGCAACACACGCAACTACGTCAAATGACCTCTCCGAAACCTTCAATACCGAAAGAGGTTTCAGGCAAGGCGATCCACTGTCTTGCGATCTCTTTAACATCATCATGGAGGGGATCGTATGAAAGGCTGGTGTGCATCATAATGGCACCATTTTCTATAAAGGTGTCCAGCTCCTTGCGTTCGCTGATGATATTGATATTGTCGACAGAACCAAAAGAGATGTTACCGCTGCTTTCGCCGCTACCGAAAAGGAATCAGCCAAAGTGGATTTGACGATAAACGAAGGTAAAACAAAGTATATGGTGTCTACAAACAAGGTAGCGTGGCGTTTTGACTCCCACGTTTCATCCTGCAGCTATAACTTTGTAGTAGTCAAGGAGTTCGTATACCTTGGCACCGCCATCAAACACTAAATTGCTTAGGTGAGTTAACGTAGCTGCAGTTATGTCAGCAAACAGCAAGCAAGACTGCTTGGATCAGTTGGTAGAGCGATGGACTGGCACCAAAAGTTGCAGGTTCGATTTCGCACGGCGTGCAAAGAAATTTTTGTTTTCTTCTTTTTTTTTTTTCTTTTTGTTGATGAAATGTAATAAAATTTACTGGTGTGAATATTAAAGTGTATTTTTTAATTAACTTTAAGTTGTTTTTGAATTTAAAAGTGGTTTTATTACGAAAAAAATCATTAAATTTTCAAAACAATCCTTCTCCCGTGTGTCAAATAATGAAGCTGTGTTTTTTTTTTGCAGAAAATAGCTCAAAACTATGCTTAAGACATCCATGCTAGTTGTTTTTTAATTTTGTATTTTTGGATTTTGGGCTTAGGTGAATCAAATATTTTTTTTTTGCAAGGTATCGAAGTATGTGCTTGCAAAGCAATGTATTAAACAATAAATTGCTTAGGTGAATAAGCATAAGTTTATAATTTCCATACAATTCTCTTTACCCAAGCCGACTTAGGTGATTTACCTATTGTTTTTTTTTCTCGGTGCAGAAAGTACCTTTGTAACAATATGATCGCAACGGCTTTTTATTCAAATCAACACCCATTTTACTATTTATCAAAGTTTTTAAACTCCCCCGATGAATGGTAATTTTTTTTTTAAGATGAGAGTTTATTTTAAGAAACTTTTATTTTAAAGATGATGCAGGCTGTTGTTTTACTCTCAAGCGTCAAAAGGCTTTAACAAAAAGACGCAATTTTGAAATCGGCGTTGTCTTCAGACATCGCCGTATTAAAGTTTAAAAATATTAGATTTCCAACTTTAGCTTGATCTAATGCCATAATTTAATGAATAATAAGTAAACGAATACAATATAATAAACTACGTTATATTTAAAAGGAATAAAATACCAAAAATTTCCCACGTTCACCTTTAATCAACCTAATAGGAAAACAGTCATTATCTGAAATTTTCATGAGTTTTTGTACTAGAAGTTTTTTTTTTAATTAGTAAAACTAAGAAAAATATTTCTCAAAAGTTGCTCCAGTATCTTTGCCGAATCCCTCTAACAGCTCTTGCCACAAAATGATGAAAGACTATAAAAAATATCATCCCATACAATACTCATGAAATAATCCGAATTACTAATGAATTCAATCGTAATAACCTTGAATTTTGGAAAACCACGTTCCAAAATCCATCACGACTTCATTTGATTATATAAAAGCTTTTTTTTCTATTCATATCCACTTGATACGTAACAACGTATCGAATTTATCTGTCGTGCTACTAGGTTCTGTTATTTTAACCGTTGCGTTTTAAGAAACATAAAACATACATACAAACACATTTTTTTTTTTTATCCATTATTACATTAATGGCGCCAAGGAAAATCCATAACAAATAAGGATAAATAAAGCCCAAAGGCAGACACAGTCCCTAGAGAAATAGAAGGTAGGGTGGCTGGCAACTAAGTGGCAAAAGTACGGAAAAAGTAGTAAAGGTGGGTAAGGTAGTGAAAATGACTCACGTGAGCATAGTAATAAAATAGCAAAGTCGTCTGGACGGCGCCACTAAAAGTTTACTAAACAATAAGAAAAAAAAAGAATATAAAAACAATAGGGAATAAAAGCTAAAAGACATTAATTAAATTTGGTATATTACATTAGTTTTTGATGTTTTTGGAGAGTTTTTGTATAGCATGGCGGAAGAAATAATTTAATATAAGAGGCGTAGAACAAAGTAATTAATTTAAGATATTTTTGGATACTTTTGCAAAGTTTTTTGTAAAGACAAAAAGTTAAACAACATAACATGTTATACAACCATGTAAAAGTTAAAATCTGTGTTAAAATTGAATATATTTTATAAAGTTTTTTTGAAAGATATATAAAGAGATAGATTGTTGAGCTAAAGAGCTATTTGTTGTCAAAATTAATTGATAAGTTGACGTGTCGACAGGTGGTGCAAATAATTTGTTGATTGATGGTTGCAGTTATTTGAAAACTCAAGTTTAAATACCTGCAACTTGTGACATGCCATGCTTTTTTAATAAGATTCTTGCCTAATAAGAATTTCAGAGGAAAGACGAACTTAAAAAATTTTTTAATTAAAAAAAAACTTAATATCCCCAAATGTTTATGAATTTCAAGCTCATTTCCCAGACAACTTAAAATGTTATTATTTCGCCAATTCCAGCAAAAAGCTGCCTGAGAGTTTACTCTAAATTAAACCCTTTTTTTCTGCGACCTCTTCAACCACTCACTTTGGCAACATCTTTTCACACTCACTCACTCACTCACTGAGGCAGCTCAACTGAGGCGAGCAACTGAAATTAATACGTTGTCTGTTTTACTGGCAATAAGCCAAAAAAGCTAAGTCAACTCATTCAGCGCTACATTGCGCCATACATCCATCCATCCATCCATCTAGTCAGCCAACGCTGTGTCAGTGCTGCAGCAAATAGTCCTGCAGCGGCACATGAAAAATCCATTTACTTCGCGGCAGTGTTATTTGTTTTTATATTATTTTTTTTTTTCGTCCTTCTGTAATTGTTCTATTTAATTTTCTACAGCTTTGGTGGATATCATCTGTTTAGCAAAAAAACTAAAAACACTTAAAAGGAGTGAAAATTAAATTAATTTATTTTATTTTCATTGCTTAAAATACAAAAACAACAAAACACAGAAAAAAAAATAATAAAAATGAGAAGAATTTGAAATACTTGCTCGAGGCTGGCTTAAATAAACTAAGCTGAAAGCAGGCGTGCGTAAATTGTCAAGACAAACTCTTCTATCTCTTATTATGAAGCAATGTCTTATTACATTTTTCTTTGTTATCCTTTATTTTTGAAATCTTTAAATCTGCTTTAATTTATCTTAAAAGAAGATTTAAACTGAGTTTAACACATAAACATTATTAATGTAATGCTAGCTGGAATACCCGGCACCGCCCGGCTCTGGTATAGTATTCAAGGTGTGTATAATGTATATAGTGTTATACATCGAACGATGGGCGTAGCAGGATGTTGTTCAGGGGTGAGCAAAATAATTTCATGTGACTGATAAATAAATACAAAATGTGTCAACCAGCCGTACGTTTGTAATAAAAAATAAATTCACCTTTAATAAATATTAATAAATTCTGTGCTTTTTAATTATAAGAAAACATTTTTAGAACTTCTTATTTCAATAATAAAATTCTTATTTTTCAAATGCTCAGGGCAGGGCAACTTTCCCCTCCCCTGTCCTATCCTCGCTACGCCCATGCATTCAACAATGCACTGCGGTCAATGGATCCAAACTCAATTAAATATTTTTATACCCCAACGCGTACTGCGCAAGGGATATATTAACTTTGTCATTTGAGTGACAAAGTCATTTGTCATTTGTCATACAAAGTGACTTTATTTTAACCGTAAAATGTTTTTAAAATCCGTCAAAAATTAAAGAAATGGCTTGCAATTTGTCACGTAAGTTTTGATCTCCAATCTGAGTCTGGGCTCTGAAATTGGGAAAAATCGGATGAAAACCACGCCTAGCTCCCATACAAATTGTCTTTATTTTAAATGTAAAATCTCTTAAAAATCCACAAAAATTCAAGAAATGTCTTAAAATTTTGCACATAAGCTTTTATATTTAATATAAGCCATATATATGATATATGGCAAAATCGAATGAAAACCACGCCCTCTTCCCATACAAAGTGGCTTTATTTTAAACGTAAAATCGCTTAAATCCACAAAAATTCAAGAAATGTCTTCAAATTTGACACATATGCTTTGATATTCAATATAAAATCTCACTATGAAATTTGGAAAAATCGAATGAAAACCACGCCTACCTCCCATACAAAGTGACTTTATTGTAACAGTAAAATCTCTTCGAAATCCACAAAAATTAATGAAATGCCTTGAAATTTTGCATGTAAGGTTTGATCGTCAATATAAAAATAGCAATGAAATTTGGATGAAAACCACGCCTACCACCCATACAAAGTAGCTTTATAGTAACCGTAAAATCTCTTAAAAAGCTGCTCAAATTAAAGAAAGGTCTTGAAATTTTCCACATAGGCTTTGATATTTAATGTTGACCATTACTATGATATTTGACAAAATCGGATGAAAACCACGCCTACCTCCCATACAAATTGGCTTTATTTAAAACGTAAAATCGCTTAAAAATCCACAAAAATTAAAGAAATGTCTTCAAATTTTGGACATGAGCTTTGATATATAGTATGAAGCATCTTTGTGATATTTGGCAAAATCGGAAGAAAGCCACGCCTACCTCCCATACAAAGTGACGTCATCGAAATAGAAAAACTTTCTTTTTCCGAACTCCACCCACATCGCTTATCCAACACATACCAAATTTTGCACATATATTCTATAAACACATGTGGTGTAATATGTGACTTGGAAATTAGGCGTGGAATCTTACTTTTAATCGAACTTTTTCAACACGGTGTGTCAGACATAAACAAAATTTTGCACATTTTATCCTTGGTAATTTGAGCAATCTTACGAGTAAGCTTATAAAACTGGGCAGTACTAGACAGGGGGCGTGGCACTTTATTTTTAAACTAGCGTTATCTACTCCGTTTGTCCGATTTAAACCAAATTTGTTGCATATATTCTTGAGCATAATGAGAGGTTTTAAGCCTACAAAAGTGGGTGGGATTGGACAAGGGGCGTGTCAATTTAACTCTAGTTGAGCTCCCTTTACACCGTTTGTCCGACTTAAACCAAATTTTGCACACATAATATTTGGCATAAGGATCAGTCTTTAGTTTATAAAAGTTGGCGGTACTATGCAGGAGGCGTGGCACTGTATTTTTAAGCTATTTCCATCTACACCGTTTCTCCGATTTCAACCAAATATTGCACATATGTTCTTTAGTATAATTAGAAGTTATAAGCTTACAAAAGTGGGTGGGATTGGACAAGGGTCACTTTTAATTCTAATCGAACTCCTTCTACACCGTTTCTCTGATTTCAAACAAATTTTGCAAGTATATTCTTTGGAATAATGAGCAGTGAGTAATCTAAAAATTGGTCGGAATTAGACAGGGGCGTGCCACTTAAATACAAATCAACTCCTTCTATAGCCTACAAATCAACTCCTTCTATAGCCTTTGTCCAATTTCTTCCAAATTTTCCATATTCTTTGGAATAATGAGCAGTCAGTAGTCTACAAAATTCGCTCGAATTGAACGGGGCGTGGCACTTTAATTTTAAACGAAATAGTTTTAAGCCGTTGGTATGAATTGACACATACCAATCCGATTTTTCACATATATTCTTTAGCAGTCTACAAATTACTCTATGTGGCAGCTAAGGGTGAAATAGAATTGAGCGTATAACACAAATATTTCTGCAGATAATATATAAACTTTTTATAGACGGCTAAAGACTTTAAATATACCTCAATACTGCCGCGGGGGGTATTTTAGCTTCGTTACCCTGCCGTAGCTCCATTCCTTACTAGTTTTCATTATTTCTGGTAAAAACATTTTCTATTTTAGAACTAAAGCTCGAGTCTTTATATAAGAAACGGTTCCAAATTATCAAGTAAGCCTTTTTTTCACTTGGACAATCAGATATTTAAAACGTTTAAATTTTAATACGCTTGGCAAGACAGACGCTTTGTGAAAAGTTTTTATTTTTTTAAATCTCCTTATTGTGCAGTTATTTTTATCATGAATTCACTCTAAGTTTTATCCTTAACCACAAAAGTAGGAAAACAAATTTCCCAACTTAAGCTTTTCAGCTCTAGGGGCGTAGTCAAATTACGAGACTTAAACCTGATATATAGTTTTTCAATAAATTGGTAGGGCCCTTGTTTATACCCGCCCACTTTTTGCTTGGTGCTTGGAACCCCTATGCGAAATTTCAATGTTATAGTGTAGAATATACTGAGATAAAGAATTAAAATCAAATTGACACGCCCCTTGTATATTACACGTATGTGCAAAATATGATTGAAGTCGGACAAACAGTGTATAAGTAGTTCGGCTACATACAGACAAGGTGATTAGATTAACATATAAATTCAAACATTTTCAAAGCTAGTAGTTCTGCCATAGTTCACATAAAAACAATGTCAATCTTCAAAGGAAACTACAACAAGCTTAGAACCTTTCAAACAGCTTAGCTTTGTCTTGCTCGCTGCTACTTTTACTCTATCGCAAACTGCTTGCTTTTATCTAAAAGCTTTTAACTCCTCATATTCCAAACATTTTGACAAATTGTTCTGCATATTTTCTTTAATATTATTTTCTTGCTAAAGCTCTCTAAATGCAGTCCTTTCTTTTTAATAATTCCACGTAAAGAGCTTTCAAAAAATTTAAGCATAGCTAATGATAAATTTTTCTCATTTCATAAACTTTTTGTGCACTTAAGCTATGCTTATTCCCTCTACTTACTTGTTTTTAAGTCACTGACTTTCGTCATCATGATCGTTAAGCTACAAAATGGTAACGTAAACATCATTAATCTTCTAACATGTCATGATGGGAGTTTACGTTTTGTTTTTAGAAGAAGTTCCCTTTTTTATGCACTTTGAGCATAACAGTGGATACAAATATTTAACTAAAATGAGCTAAATTATAACCTGAAATGTTTTCATTTGATTTTTGTATTTTGTCATAAATAATAAGGAACGATTTTGTTCAAATAAACAACACATTTTCTACTATTAGTAGATATCTCTGCTCTGAACATATGAATATAGTTTTCTTTTATTCATTTTTCTTTTGAAAATAATATAAAATTTGAGGCAATTTCATAAATTTAATTTAATTTAAATTTTTAGCTATTGTTAAATCACCTAGAATTTAAATATCCTTTTTTTGAAAACGATTCCTACTGAGAAAATTTTTATAAAAAATATGCAATGATTCTTATGTGGAATTGGATGTTTTTTTCAGTAAATTTTCTTGATTTCAGCTTGAATTCATGTTAATGTTAATGTTAATGTTAATGTTAATGTTAATGTTAATGTTAATGTTAATGTTAATGTTAATGTTAATGTTAATGTTAATGTTAATGTTAATGTTAATGTTAATGTTAATGTTAATGTTAATGTTAATGTTAATGTTAATGTTAATGTTAATGTTAATGTTAATGTTAATGTTAATGTTAATGTTAATGTTAATGTTAATGTTAATGTTAATGTTAATGTTAATGTTAATGTTAATGTTAATGTTAATGTTAATGTTAATGTTAATGTTAATGTTAATGTTAATGTTAATGTTAATGTTAATGTTAATGTTAATGTTAATGTTAATGTTAATGTTAATGTTAATGTTAATGTTAATGTTAATGTTAATGTTAATGTTAATGTTAATGTTAATGTTAATGTTAATGTTAATGTTAATGTTAATGTTAATGTTAATGTTAATGTTAATGTTAATGTTAATGTTAATGTTAATGTTAATGTTAATGTTAATGTTAATGTTAATGTTAATGTTAATGTTAATGTTAATGTTAATGTTAATGTTAATGTTAATGTTAATGTTAATGTTAATGTTAATGTTAATGTTAATGTTAATGTTAATGTTAATGTTAATGTTAATGTTAATGTTAATGTTAATGTTAATGTTAATGTTAATGTTAATGTTAATGTTAATGTTAATGTTAATGTTAATGTTAATGTTAATGTTAATGTTAATGTTAATGTTAATGTTAATGTTAATGTTAATGTTAATGTTAATGTTAATGTTAATGTTAATGTTAATGTTAATGTTAATGCTTTTTTGCTTTAGTTTTAGCTTAGATTTCAAGCTAAAGACGTTTCAACGTTTAAAGTTTAGAGTTTCAACTTTATTTTTAATTTAAATCAACTACAGAAAACATCAAAGTTCAGAGAATTTTTTTTATTAGGTTAAAAAAATTAATTTATTAGTTAAGAAATAAATAAGTTTTGTTTTATTTTTTCGTTTTAATTTTTTTTTTTTTTTTTTTTTTTTTTTACTTAATATTGATGTACGTATATTAGTTAAATTTTGTTATTAGAAATTTTTATTTCTTGAGTCAATTTTCGATTTATATATTTTAATTTAATTATAATAATAAATAAAAAACTTTTTGGATCTCAAACTTATTTCGATTAAAACTCTTTCCCATTTAAGGCCTTCGTTTCGCCCATTATTTGTATTTAATCTGGGGGTAAGCTATAGCGTGGGCTGGGAGTAGTTATGTTAAAAATGTTCTTATTTAATTATCATACTTTTGAAAGATATAAGTTGAAGAATTTTCTGTGTATCGACTTATTTCTATCATGAAGTGAAAAAAATTAATAAAATAACCAAGCTAACAATATATCGATTAGTTGATTTCACAGTTTTGATAACAGACGCCTACGTGAAATAAAATTACATCTGTCACATCCCTGCTTTATTTAGTAAAAGACATATTTCGGAACTTTAAAGATATCTTAAAAAAAAAAATAAATTTTTTTAGTATCAATAACAAAATTTTTTCCATTTCACCAAATTTAAACAAGTTTGAAAATATGCGTTGTAAAAAAATCGTAATAAAACCATATAATAAATAAAGTCATAATGTGATATCAATCAAATATTTTTTTTGTGATTTCTTTTTTTTTTTTGTTTTAAATAAATTGCAGATAATAAAATAAATACATATTTTTTTTTTACAAATAAAAAAAACATAATTTTTATTATGATTTTTAATAGATGAATGAATCACTTTTTAAAAAATATGCACTGCAGTTTAAATCAGCGTAAAAATTAAGCCAAATCACAGTGGAACTGAAAGGCAAAAAATCATGGAAAATTTTACCAAAAAAAAAAAAAAAAATGCGGTAAAATTTATGAAATGCTGTCAGTTGGGAAAAGTAAAAAGCTCGATGAAAGGCAACACTGTGGTTGTTGCTTCTTTTGTTGTATTGTGTTATCAACAAAAAAAAGCACACACACGCACATATAAAACATGCATGCCTGCTGCGTGCCAGTGTATGTGTAGTAGTGCAATATTTTGCGCAAAAACAATAACGTTTTGTCATAAATTAAATAAGCTCTTTGATGGTTGTTGTTGTGCTTTTTTTGTTTTGTTGCTGCTGCTATTGTTGTTAACTTCCGTTTCGTTCCGTTCACGTACTAACAAATTCTCTGTTGCCACGTTGCACTTGCATGCATATAGATTGCAATGGCGTCGATAAAAGGTCATTTTGAGGTCAATGCATTGGCATGCCATGCATGGCATGTTTAGCAACTGCTGCAGGAAAGCATAAATGTTCCATTTTACGACGCCATATTGTCAAGTCAAAATGTTATAAAATAAAATAAAAATTTACTACATAGATAGCTGCTGTTGTCCGTTGTTGTTGTTCGTTGTTGGTGTTCGTTATTGTTGCTGTTGGCGTTGATGACGCTGAAGAGGATTGCAAAATTTATCGTAGCGAAGAGTTGACTGCAAATGAACAAAACACTCACTTGTCACTCACTCACTTACGCATTTTTTCACTCATACATACGTAAATAAATAAATACTAACGTAAACACATGCTCACAAACATCGCACTAATACACACACTCTTTGTACACATACAAGCTGTGCTTAATGTTATTTTCATATCGTTGCACAGATGTGCAAACAAACACAAACACAAACACACAAACAAACATCATATGAACACACCAGTGAACAGGAAACAGTGAAGGAAAATCCGTCTAAACCGGATGCGCATTAAGGCTGCTGTCATTTTTGTATCGTATGTTTAACAGCAAAGACAGGAATAACGGGAACTACATCAACAACAATATAAACTACAAAAACAAAAATAACGACAACTTCAACAGCAACAGCATTAAGCAAGGCATAAATATTAGCAACATTTAACTACTTATACAGTGTCGGTGACATTTTTCGGTAACGTTCAGTCAGGCGTTATTGCTATCATTATTGTTGTTGTCCATTGTGCCATCAATTCGTATTCATACACAGAGCAATAGATACAGCAACAACGTGATATACATTATTTAAACACTTTGAACACTATTTATGTGTATAATTTCGCCGTTGCTGCTTATATCCGAATATCTTACTGTCATCATTTAAAGAGTTTATTGAACAGAACTGCCGTACATATAGCTGTACTTTAAATTTTTAAAAAATTTTCAAAACAAATTTGAAAAGTTCAAACAAACTTTTAATTAAGATATTCGAGACATGCTGAACAAATTTATATATCTGGCGCTCATAACTTAAAAAAATATAATTGAAGTATTGCATAGAGTAGACTGGGGCTAAACCAGACACGGAGCTAAACCGGACACGGAACTAAACCGGACACGGAACTAAACTGGACACGGGACACAAGGATAAACCGAGTACGGGGTTAAGCCCGACAAGTCAAATATTTTCGAATCCATGGCTAATTTCAAACCGCGTAAACACTGCCAACACATCGTTACAAACGTCGTTTACATCGTTTTGATCAAATTTTGTTTCTCCAACACTACGGGTAGTAGTAGTAGGCGTTTAAATGTAAACGGCTACATTTTTTCGCTCAAAGCAAAATATTTTTTTTTATATTTTCATCGTTATAAATTAACTGCGGAAATTATTTGGAAGTGTTTTTTAAAGATTTTGAAAACGTTTAAGAGAAAAATATTGGTTTTTTATTATGCGATGGTCGTGTTGCAAAATTTTTTTTTTTGCAATGTCATTCATTAACCCTGGATGCTTATTTTACATACTTTGAAACAAACCCGCAAATCTCCTATTTAAAGACATTTTTTTTGCGACAATGATGCGTTTTAATTAAACAGCTTAACAATAAGTAACATTGTAAGAATAAACGGAACCGTGCGACGATTAGATTAGATACGAAGCATAACCATCCAGGGTTAAATGAATCAACTATGAACACATCGCTTTCATTTATAGTTTGGGTACATAAACATAAACATAAACATAAACATAAACATAAACATAAACATAAACATAAACATAAACATAAACATAAACATAAACATAAACATAAACATAAACATAAACATAAACATAAACATAAACATAAACATAAACATAAACATAAACATAAACATAAACATAAACATAAACATAAACATAAACATAAACATAAACATAAACATAAACATAAACATAAACATAAACATAAACATAAACATAAACATAAACATAAACATAAACATAAACATAAACATAAACATAAACATAAACATAAACATAAACATAAACATAAACATAAACATAAACATATACATACACATAAACATAAACATAAACATAAACATAAACATAAACATAAACATAAACATAAACATAAACATAAAAATAAACATAAACATAAACATAAACATATACATACACATAAACATAAACATAAACATAAACATAAACATAAACATAAACATAAACACAAACACAAACATAAACATAAACATAAATATAAACATAAACATAAACACAAACATAAACATAAACATAAATATAAACAAAAACATAAACATCAACATTAACATTAACATTAACATTAACATCAACATCAACATCAACATCAACATCAGCATCAACATTAACATTAACACATCTACTATGAAGATCTTAAAACAATCTATCTGTAATTTTTCATGCTTGAAAACTAAATGTTAGATGAAAAAATCAGAAATCAAGGGAATGGTGAGCTTGTTGATGCAATTTTCGACTCGCTCTTAACTTTTAAGTATGAAAAATCACATATCGACTATTTCAACGTTTTTTAAGACAGTAATATGTTGGAATCCTAACATTATATACAAGGACAAACTGGAAATTGAGTGACTTTCTGAATAAAAGATATTTTTTTTCGCAAAAAAGAGTAGTTTTATTTCTCAGCATAACAGGTCAATCAATTAGTCCGTAGGATAAATAAAAAAAAAACAAAATTTTGATAAAACTCGATTATATTATTCAACATAGTTGCCTTCGAGAACGATACAAGTCGCTGGGGGCTAAATCTGGGGAATACGATGGGTGGGTAAGCAATTTGAAGCCGAATTCATTGAATTTTGCCATCGTTTTCATCGATTTGCGACACGGTGCATTGTCTTGGTGAAACAACACTTTTTCCTTTTGCAAATGTGGCCGTTTCTTGGCGATTTCAGCCTTCAATCGATCCAAAAGTGCACAGTAATAGTCGCTGTTGAAGATGGTTTTTGGAGATAGTCGATGAATATTATTCCTTTCGCATCCCAAATACAGACGCCATTACCTTACAAGGCGACTGTTGGGTCTTTGCTCGCTTTGGATTCGGTTTGTCGACTGCTGCCCACTCAGCTGACTGTCTTTTGGATTCTGGTGTGTAATAGTGAAGCCATGTTTCATTCATTGTCACCCATCGACGATAGAATTCGATTTTGCGGTTTAACAGCGCCAAACACTACGCTGAAGAATCAATTCGTTGTTTTTTTTTTGGTCGACTGTGAGCTCTCGCGACATCCACTTTGCACAGAGCTTTCGCATACCCAAATGTTCGTGTAAAATGGTAAAAACACTACCATCTGATATCTTTACAATGTCAGCTAGCTCGTGCACCTTCAATTTGCTATTGTTCATAACCAATTTGTGGATTTTTTTGATGTTTTGTGGAATAACAGTCTAATTTGGGCGTCCACTGCGCTCTGCATCATTTGTGCTGGTACGACCACGTTCAAATTCAGCAATCCACTTTTCTACCATTTGTCTCGATGGAGCAGAGTCCGGATAATGTTTATCGAGCCATTGTTTTGCTTTCCACTGTATTTTTTTTTCATCAAAAAGCAATGCTTTATCAAAACTCGAAACAAACTTTTTTCCATTTTTTTTTTTTTTTTTCAATAACAATAGTTGCACACAAAATGCTATAACTCACGAATCAATTGTCAAATTTTTATACGTATCGTTTGAAGGTTGGTACTAAATAAAAATCATATGGAAAAAAGTAACGCCATCTATGTGTCATCCTATGGACTTTTTGAACGTACTGTTACTCTCTTTACTGTAACACTTTACTGTTACTTTTTTAATTCCTTCCAAAGAATTGATTTTATCAAGGACCTCAAAATGGATACTTTTTCAGTGATAACCTCTTCAGCTGACCAAATTGTCTTACCACCCAGTTATTACTTCAAGATTGGAAATAGTCGCGGGGAACTAAATCTGGAGAATATGGTGAATGGGGTAGCAGTTCGTAGCTCAATTTATGGGTTTTTCCCATGGCGACTACAGACGTGTGCACCGGTGTAATGTCATGGTGAAAGATAAGTTTTTTTTCTGCCTAATGTGATCACTTTTGCTTCAAATCAATGTCAAATCTATCCAACAGCAGTGAATAATATTCGTTGGTGATCGTTTTACCCTTTTCAAGGTAATCAATGTAAATGACTCCGAATGCATCTGAAAAACTGTCGCTATGATCTTGTTGGCCAACAGATGCATCTTGACCTTCTTTGGTGAACGTTCACACGGAGTAGTCCATTGTATTGTCTGTCCCTTGGGCTCTGGTGTACTTATGGTAACTAGAGTCGAGTTGAGTGTGAGCAATCGCGAATAGCTTTTTCATGGATTTTATCGACGATTTCTGGCGTGACAACCTTTTTAATTAAAAAATTAATTTTCTGATTCCTTCTCAAACACATTGTGCAAAAAATGTTCCTTTTATGCAGTTCATGTGTCTCATATATTCTCGAAGCTATAAAATAAGCTTTTTCTGTGTCGCTATAAACCAGCAATTGCGCAACCCTGCCCTTATTTCTTGTATCGATAAGTACTAATAACATTTTTTTCATGATTCCCGTCGTAATTCTGCTGCTTTTAAAAGAGTTTGAAGTGAATGTTTTTTAATATATGTGTCACACCCAATTGTCGAACTACTTCCATTTATCAAATATCGCTATATCAATGCCAACACGTCTCAAGAAGATAAAAGCTATATTTCAAGTAGACACAGAAAGAAGTGCTTTAAACTTGCAATAAGCAAAGTATGATAAGCTTTTAAGTGCTGATGAAATGAAAATCGAAAAATATCCATACAATCAGAAAAGTTCTAAGAACAACAAATGTAACGTGCTCAAAGCGAACTTGAAAAGCTTTTCGTTACCATTCCGGGCTTAACATTTCTAAAGGAAACAACAAACATGAAACTTACTGTTTTCTTTTATGCGATCTCTTTATGTGGGCTACTTTAGGTTAAGAACATTGAAGGTAGCTGCTTGGTAAGCTTCCATACAAGGTGACGGCCTTTATGTAATGCTTCTATTGTTATTTTTGTGGTACTTAAACACGACAAACAAACAAACATTAGTCTCAATGGAACAAAAAAAAACAAACACGAGGACTTGAAGTAAAAGCTTTAAGGTCTTAACTAAAATATGGGTGAAGCAAAATAATGAAGGAAAATATAATGTAATGTTAAAAGATTGAGAGTGATTTTCCAATGAGATTTTTTAAGAGTACAACAGATAAAAGAAAATTATAATCAACAAATTACATATTCAATATATTTTTGAACTTAAAAAAAAAAAATTTATAAATAAAAAAAAGAAACTAAGTAACAATAAAAACTTAATTATTTTAGATTTAATTTTATTTAAGAATATAAATAAAGGATTCAAGGTTTTAACATAAAGAAAAAACCAATAATAAAAAAAAATAGTGCGAGCATTAAAGTGAGATTAAGAATAAGAAGTGTAAAAGGAAAAGTAAGTGATAGTTAGATGTTTGAATAATAGGACATAAGGGAATGCTTAAAGTTATTCGAATTGATGATTGATTTTATTTCACAAGTTAGTGAATTCCATAGTTTAATGGCGTTGGCGAAAAATAACAATTTAGAGTGCAAAGTTTTCAATTTCGGTATTATAAGGTTGCCCGTTCTATTTGAAACACAAAAACGTAATTTGTTATAGAGGTAAGATGGAGTCCGATTATATATTAATTTATGCAAAAATAAACAATTGCTTGCGTTTAAATAGTTGATAATGCTACATCCGAGAATTTCTTTACTTCTAATTGATACGTGATCAAAGCGTCTCAATCCGAATACATATCTTGCCACATCATTGAAAGCAACCTGAATTTTATGCGCAGACTGATAGTAGAGATTACTATAGACAAACTCAGAATATGTTATTAGTGGCATTATTAATTGAACTGCAAGTCTTATTTTAGTCTCAGTAGGAACAAAATGTGAAGACAACCGCAGGCATCTCAGTGTGTAATAAACGCGTTTTATAACATTATTAATATGGTCAGAGCTGGAGAGCTTACAATTAACATAAAATCCCAATTTTTTGACCTATACAACCATTTATAGACTATTATCTTTTAAAAATATTGGTTTGATTTCTAGGTGGTTAATTTTATCCTTCTAAATTGGGAGAACATACGATTTATTAGCATTCAGACAAAGATCATTATCGAATGCCCACTTGGACCTTAGCTCTAAGGTCATCATTTAGTCTGTAACATAAATCCTCAACTAGACCAATGCGCTTAGAGGAATATAATTGGATGTCATCTGCATAAGCATGTATAGTTGCGTCATTGCAAACTGAAAAAATGTCATTAATAGAAATCCTACCATCAAGATAATTTTCTATTAAGGATACTGCATTATTATTAAAACCAAACAATAGTTCAAGCTTTTGGACAAAGATCGAGTGATTAACACAATCGAAGGCCTTAGAAAAGTCTAATAGACAAAGAAGTGTCAGGTGTCCTTCATCGTATGAAGTTCGAATATCCTCAATAACTTGCAGCATTGCAGTCGTTCAGCTATGTCCGGTTCGAAATCCGGATTGGTGCGGTGACAGGAGCTTATGCGTTAAAAGATATTGATTAATTTGATTGGCCATAAGGGACTCACAAATCTTGAAAAAGCGGAAAGGATACTAATTGGTCTATAATCACTCATAGTAGTTGCACGAGCAACCTTAGCAATAGGAATAATAGAAACTAGTTTCCACGATCTAGGAAAACAGGAGGTAGTAAAGCAATGATTTACAATATGTGTCAGTGGTGCTATTATATATGGTAAGATGATTTTAATAAATTTTAAAGAGATACCGTCTTCGACAATAGCATTTGATTTAATTTTTATGATGGATTTTATTACATTATTCTCATCTACGTTGGAAAAAGAGCATTTATTAGCATCACAAAACTGACGACCACTACATTAAAGTTATAATTATATACAGAATTATTAAAAAGATAAAAGTCATTTAAAAGGTTGGGGTCAATATCACAGCTTTGCTCACTCTTACTACAAACATCAAGACTTCGAATATTTTTCCATAGTTGCTTGGCAGGAAGAAAGCAGTTTAATTTTCGGTGGTAAGATCGTTTTTTTGACTGACGCACTACTGAAACAGCGTGATTACGTGCAACCTTTAATTGCTTCCAGTTTGCAACAATACAATGATTCTTCCAAGGACAAGACTGATTATTAATAACAAGTGTACGAGGAGGTACAAAATTTTCAAACGCACTGTTTACCTGAGTGACAAGAACATTTAATTTTTCATCAACAGACTGAGTAAATCAGCAGTCATTCCAACTAACACGAGACAAATGCTCATACAACAGAAAATAATTAATAACCACGATACGATACCGACAGTGGAACAGAGTTACTAGAAGGATTGAAACTGATTGTACAAAACAAGAGATCATGGTCAGATATAAATGAAATTTGGTCAAAGAGTAAAACCAATAAAACATCAGACAGTATAAAGACATCGAGTAGACTAGTACAAACACCTGATGCAAAACAAGTCGGAGTAGTAGAATTAACAATTGACATACCAGCAGCATTAACTTTGTCATTAAACTGTCCGATACATTGTCATTTGACAGCAAGTTCACATTAAAGTCTCCACATATGGCATAAAAATCAAAGTCAGTTAAACGATTATGTAGATTAGAAAAAAAAAAGGTCAAGACTGCAACAACTGTTAGGATTGTAGACACAAGAAACAAGTAGTTTAGTATTATTATTATTATTACAAATCTCAACATTTAAAAATTCAATATCACACCCACAAGATTTGTTTACAAGCTTTGCACTGCGAAAAGACTTGCAATACACAGCAACTTCACCTCCTATATTTCCAATCCTGTCATTCCTAAAAAGTGTGTAAGTAGGAATATTTAAAAAGCAGTCAGGAATGTCAGGATTGAACCAGGTCTCTGAGACACATATTACATCAACAGATGTACCTTCAAAGACATTTCTAACATAATCGAGCTTAAAAGAGTCCAAGCTTCTAGCATTGAAATGAACAACATAAAGACCAACACTTTGTTAACATAAAATGTTAATTAACAGTTTATGATTAGCATCAACGCCACTAGAGACACTAGAAGACAACATATAAGACACATAAGAAACCATCAGACGAATAACAATAAACATAGCAAGAATTAATATTAATATCAAAAATCATAACTATATGTAAACAGAGAAAATATACAAATGACAAAGTAAACAGGAATAATAAAAGAAGCAGTAGAGATATATAAAAAAATGAGAAAAGAAAAAGTAGACAACTGCAAACAGATGAGATAATCTACTCGCTATTTTATTTTATTATTATTTATTATTTATTTATTTAGATAATGTTGTACAACAAGACGAAGTCTTCTATAGTACACCAAAATGGCGAAAAGCATTCATAAAAACTATTAACTAAATACAATTTTTCATTAAACTATTATTTATTTATGTAGGGCAAAGTTGAAAACTTAATTCGTTAAGCACACTAATAACTTAATAACTAAGAGTAAAGTAGGAAAGTTATAAAATAGAATTACAGGGAGAGAAATGAATGAAAATAAATATACAGACTAAGCTTTTATATAGAAAAATATTTATATAAAGAAAAATCTGCTGCTGTTGAGAGGAGTACCTAGGAACAATTAAATTAATAGACCTAACTGATTGAAAAAACTGAAGTTTTTCATAGAGGTATTCAGGGCTTTTAGTATAGATAAGCTTATGTAAGAAAATATGGTTTCGTATTTTTAAATAATCCATCAGTTCGTAGCCAAGAATGCCTTTACTTCTTAAGGAGATATGGTCAAACCTATGAACCCTTTAAACATACCTAGCAGCGCAGTTGAATGCCACGAGAAGTTTATGCTGCGACTGTGAATCAAGTTGACTATAAACAACATCGGCAAAAGTAATGTGAGGTATAATGAGCTGAACAACAAGCCTGCGTCGAGTTTCGAGTGGTGTGAAATCAATAGAATATTACAAGTAAGTTACGAATTTAGTACAAAGCCTAGGTTTTTCACTTTATTAACAAATTCCAACTCATCCTGCCCAATAAACAGAGGCGAAATGTCCCCAAAGCTTGATTCACTTCTTGCAATTGGCAATACTTTAGATTTTAAAGGATTGATGCAAAGCAAATTTTGTGCGCCCATTTGTTCAAAGAATCTAAGTCAGAATTAAGCCTGTAGTTCAAATCTTCCAAGAGCCAAGTGGGTCGGGAGAGATAAAGTTGTATGTCATCAGCATAAGCATGGACAGTAGCATATTTGCAAACAGAGAAAACATCATTAATAAACATAGATAAAAGGAGGGGACCCACGATAGACCCCTGGAGAACTCCGGTATTAATAGTTTTAAGATAAGAACATACATTTCCTACTTTAACACGTTACATTCTATTTTCTAGATAATTGGACAATAATTTTATTGCACTTACACTAAAATTAAAGTAGTTTTGAAGCTTGTTGCAAAGCAAATTATGGTTGACAGAATCAAATGCCTTAGAGAAGTCAATGAGACAGAGAAGGGTTCATAAGTTCTGATCATAAGATAGCCTTATGTCCTCAATGATTTTTAAAGCAGCAGTAGAGCAGCTGTGGCCAGACCGAAAGCCAGATTGCAGTGGGGATAACAATTTGTTAATATGTATGTATTCAGATATTTGATCGGACAATATTCTTTCAAAGACTATTTATATTGCTATCAGCACCAGCAACCGCATCACAGGGAATATTTTGGAGTTCATCTTCGTTGTTGATTTTAATAGTTTCGCTGCCTTTGCGCAGTCGGACGAATACTGCTCCTCGGATAGTAAACGCATTGTAAATTTTTAGTATCTTAAAGTTAATTCTAAATTTTGAAAACAAAACATTTAAATAAATTTTAGATTAAGTAAACAAATTTTTGTGCAATCGAAGGAAATTTCTAAAAAATATTTTAAAAGAAAGTTAAGAAATTTTGGCTTAAGTCTACTTTAATGAACCTGCTTAAATCCAAGAGGTTGCTTGGGTCACAGGGGGGATAGTACTAGACTTGTACCGAACTTGTACTTAAACTCAATAAAATTTTTTAAATTTCTTTTTTTTTTTTTTGCTTTAAACTTTTTTCCAACAAATTTTGAAGATTTAAAAAATCGACTTAAACTTGTAAATTTACTCAACGAATTAAGAAACAAATATAAAACTTGTTATAAAAACCAATTTTAATTTCCAAGCGTATCTAAATTTTTTTTAAACTTTTAAACTAATCCTACAAAAAAAAAAACAAAATCCTTTCAACCTGTGTTGATAAATTCAACAGTTGTGTAATCCTCAAAGTATTTGCATTGCATAATAGTGAAATAAAATCATTCTAAAAGAATTAAAAAGAATTCATTAAAAAAAAAGGTAGACAGCAGCAAGCAAAGACTTATTTACAAAGCCAGCACCTTCACAAGTCACAAATAAAATAATACTTAGCAGTGCCAAAAAAAAAATATGTCCTCTTCTTTTATTTTTTCTTAAAGCAGAAATAAGCTGGGAACAGCTTTTTTTTTACTTCAGTTTGTTTACAAGCGGAAGGAAGCCATTTAACAACTTTTGCGTGGCAGTTAAGCATTTTAATGTCATTATTATTCGCAAAGGTGGTCGTTCATGTTTGCACATTTTTTTTGGAAAGATAAAATTGAAATATAAGCAAAACAAAATTTTTTGTTTTGGAAGTATATTTCTAATGGCATTGGACAGACATTTTTAATTTAACATCCAATATTGTCAACTTCTTGAGTAATATTATGACTCTTTGGCATTATTTTTTGCATAAAGTGGCTTTTGGCGTAACATTACACTGTGGAAATTCAGGTTAGCAAAAGTTAGGTCGATTCTGTGAGTGAGGGGTAAAAATAGAGGCTAAATTAGAAGACCAATATCGCGACGTTCGTTTATGTTAGTTCGAATTTTTTTTTTAATCGACCTTCGAACTTTGCAGTCAAATGCCGATTTTCAGCATATTGTTTATATGGTTTTTTGGCTATAACTCGTCGACTTATTGATATTTTTTCAATCTGTAAAAGCCAAATTATTGCTAGAGACCTGTGCAACAATTATAATTTTTGTGGTGCTTATGAAGCAAAGTGTTGGAAAAATTATTTTTTTTTCATGCTTTTTGAAAATATTTTCCACAAAACTAAGTCTTTTTTGCTTTCTATTTGACCTGTAATATGCTTCTCAGTTTCATCAATAAATTTCATTTGAAAAGAAAATGGTCTTGGTCGATAATTTGCGTCATCGTCATCATCATCAGAAAGGTGGATAATTTCGTCCAACAGATATTCTGGAATTTCATCTTTGTATTCCCCTTCTTCCTCTTTCTCCTCATCTTCCTCTTCAAAGGTGTTTTTATACCACCAACAAATTTCAGCAAGTATTGCATCTGGAGATTTCTTTCCTCTGTACCTGAAACGAAAATAGTTTTCAATCGTTAACATGTTTAAATTGTGCACTCTGACAAAGATATTAGAAAAATCTAGGAATTCAAAATATGCACACTCAATAGTTACCCTATTTCAAATGGAAGCGCAGCTTGGTGATAACGTTCGCCTTGCTCATCAGATTCAGTTGGCAACTGTTGAGCGAGTTGATCAAGATGCTGATGCAAGAGATGAATTTTGTACGACATATTAACCCCAATTTCATCGAAAGCTGCCAACATGCTTGCAACAGATTGCCTGTAGTTGTCTTTGCGTTCTTTACCCAAAAGTCCTTTAATGACTGCTGTCAATGCGCGCCATGCATTTAATTCTCAGTCTGTCAAAACTTGGTCAAAATCTTGACGACTCATTAGTTTCCGTATGGCGGGTCCATTAACAACCCCTTCCTGAATTTTGGCGTTACTTAGTCTTGGGAAAATGTCTTTTAAGCAGTTGAATACTGCTGATCTTTTTGCTATACATTTAAAAAAATGTTTAGCAATGCCAAGTTTAATGTGGATCAACGGCAACAAAATTTTCATTTCAGGAACAAGACTTTCGTGTAGCCTATTGTCTTTAGTCCATTTAAGTCCAATGCGACTATTCCAGTTATGCTGTTTGTACTGGTTTCTTCCTTTAATACCTTATCCGTATCGTGAATCCCAATCGCAATCGAAAACAAAAAAGTTGTTTTACTAATTCCTAATTCTTGGAACTTCCCTTTTTAATTACTTCTACTTAAACCGCTATTTATTTAATGGTTTTGGGATTTTTAACGCAAATTATCGACTAAGACCATTTTCTTTTCAAATGAAATTTATTGAAGACACTGAGAAGCAAAAAAGACTTAGTTTTGTGGAAAATCTTTTCAAAAAGCATGAAAAAAAAATAATTTTTCCAATATTTTGTTTCATAAGTACCACAAACATTTTCTAAATCAATTTTTTAAAAAAATTGTTGCACAGGTCTCTAACAATAATTTGGCTTTTACAGATTGAAAAAATATCAATTAGTCGACGAGTTATAGCCAAAAAACCATATAAACAATATGCTGAAAAACGGCATTTGACTGCAAAGTTCAAAGGTCGATTAAAAAAAAAATTTGAACTAACATAAACAAACGCCGCGATATGGGTCTTCTAATTTAGCCTCTATTTTCACCCCTCACTCTCAGAATCGACCCAAATTTGGCAAACCAGAATTTGTTCGACAGTGTTATTGTACCTAAAAACTTTATCTGATAATTTTTCCTTTTTCACTGAGAAAAAAACATTTCTAAAATCAAAAAAAAATTAAGTACATTTTCAAGAAAATTTTACTAGTTTTAGCGCCACGAAAATTTTTTTAAGTGAAAACATCTTTAGCCACGTTAAGCTCTTTTTGGTAGGTGTAAAAGTTGTGAATTTGCATCAGAACTGTTGACGTCAGCAATTTTATATTCTCACCACTTAAAGTGTCATCACAATCAGCAAAAAAAAATTAATTTTAAAATTAAAAATCACCAGTTTTTGTTTTTAAAATTTTAAATTTCCTTAGTTATAATTACATTTATATTTAAAACAAAAATATTTACCTTTGTCTTAAGAAACCAAGAATTTTAACACCCAATTGTTCTGATTTTTACCCAGGCTTTCAACTTCGTGAAACATCCCAGCAAACCATAGTTGATGACTTTGTCGAAATTCCGACTAATTCGTAACTATTTCTAGCTGTTTTAAAGAAATCGTTACAATTTTGTCACGCAAATATCGGAACAGTTTTACTTTTTATACGAATTTATATTGAATTTCGTTGTGCGACTGTTTGTACGAAACATTGAAATGCAAACAGAGTAAAATTTCCTTTCTTTCGAACTGTCTGAACGAAATCGTAACTTTTTCGTAACATTTTCGTTAAGACTCGTTACGATATTTCGTTTCGAAGTCGTGGCAACCCCTTCATACGATTTTCGTTACGATTTTGCAACGAAATTAGATTTCGATATCGGAAAGATTTCGAAATATTCTTAACGAAATCGTAACAAACATTTCGCAATCTTTCCAAAATATTCGAAATATTCTTAACGAAATCGTAACAAACATTTCGCAATATTTCCGATTTCGTTACGAAATCGTAAAGAATATCGTATGAAGAGGTTGACACAACTTCGTAACGAAATGTCATAACGAGTCTTAACGAAAAAGTTACGAAAATGCTACGATTTCGTTCAGACAGTTCGAAAAAAAGGAAATTTCACTCTGTTCGGATTTCAATATGTCGTACAAACAGTCGCATAACGAAATTCTATAGAAATTTGTATAAAAAGTGAAACTGTTGCAATATTTGCGTAACGAAATTGTAACGATTTCTTTAAGACAGCTCGAAATAGTTACGAATTAGTCGGAATTTCGACAAAGTCGTCAACTATGGTTTGCTGGGAGGTTTCATTTGGTATTTTTTTTATCATCTATAAATATAATGCATTCAACTCGTTTTTATTATAATATCAAATCCAGAATGATTGCTTTATTTTTGTGCTCTTTTAATTCTATACAATTTCATAAAATTAATCTTTTATTCCCTTTCATAATATTAACCCATATAAGAACATAAAAGAAATACTTCATTCTCGTAAATTTTTATGCACACCTTTATTATCATTGAACGAGATTATGTACATTGATTTATTAACTAAAAATATCTTTTAATAGCACATTAAAAATATTTTATAGCGCAGTGAAACAAAATCCCAACCCATTAAATAGCCGAACTTCTTCATTGACGTGCATTTAATGGCACAATTTCGAGTCTTATTAAAATATTTTAACAACATTCCCCCCCAACCACACATTATGCTTCATAATCATAATTATTTATTTTCTTAATGATGGAGTAAAAAGGTCAACATTTCACAAGTAAATAAAGCTTATATTACGAGCCAGGCTTTATATAAATAGCAATATTTTTAAATTTATGGAATTTATAAAGTTGAAATTACGAGCCAATCATTGTGTACAGGGTGTCCCAGATCAACACTGAACCAAAAAATTAAAGAATTTGTTCAATGTGCAATAAATACATTGGTTCAATGAATCTCTGTTCATTGGCTCAAAGAAAAATGTTGTTTGATTTAATTATCTTTTTCTTACTCCCAAAGAACACGTTCTTAAAATGAATTCACAATATGGTGTATTTAGTCTTGTATTCTGTATTTGTGGTAAAAATGTAAGGCAAATGTAAGACAGAGATCATATTTACCACAAATACAGAATACAAGACTAAATAAACCATATTGTGAACACCCCTACTGTATTTACATTAGTTTAATGGATTTGTTCTTTGAAAGCATGAACTATTTTCTTGATTTAAGAAATGGATGCTTGGCTACAAAAAAAAGTTCATAAAATTAAAGAACAGAGATTTATTGAACCAATGAACTCCTACATGGGACTAATACATTAAAACAAAGAACTTTTTCTTTGATTTTATGTGAGCTTTTGGTTCAGTGAAAGTGTTAATTCTTTGGACCAAGACCTGAAAAAATTGCGGTCATTCGTTGCTCTAAGTTTAAAAAAAATAATGAATATGTAACAGATTATTCTTTGAAGATTAAGACTGCATCATTTAAAAAAGATATTATTAAATTGTTTTAGGCAAAATAAGCTTGAAGAGAAAATAATTAAAGCAAAAAAGAATATTTTCTATTTGTAAATTGTAAAAGTATTTTATGGTTGACTATCTTAAAAATTTAATAGTTATTTGTTATACTTTGCAAGTTATAGCATTATAACTGATGGCACTTATGTATTAGATATACAAAAAATTGTGCGCTGATACACCAGCCCAAACGCAGTTGTTGAGTGTATCAGAGAAATGCGCTAACGCAATTGCGTCATTATATATTAAACCTAAACTACAAGTATGAATACCAACTGTACTTCGTCTAGCGAAAAGAATAACGAGCTAGAAACTCTTTATAGTACTGCGCGAATTTGTATAAAAGCTTTACTTTTAATAAAAAAAGAGCATCAGCGCAATAACGCAGTTGAGTGCTTCAACTCAATAACGTAACGCAGCGCTGCATTACCCATAACTACTAAAAATGTCATTTTTTGCTATACTTTCGCTTATAACTCGAAGTTTTTTCTTGTCTTGGCCCAACCCGAGTGGAAATTTGCTTAAGGATAGAGGCAGAAAATGATCAGGATATCCTTTTTTTTATATGGATCCTGATCAAGTACTGATTTTAAACGTGAAGCACTTTTTGATATTCATTATGATGAGGTAACCTTTTCAGGTAATTTTATAAGGTTGCGATATTAAACCTGATCAGGTTACCCAAATAATGACTCAAATCATGTTAGACATAAAACCTTATCAAGCTACCTGATCAGTAAGCCTTATCTCTTTTGAATACTTAAAATTAACAAGGTAACCTGGACAGGATCCTTGAAGAAAATTTGCATTAAAAAATTATTTAACTTTTATTTAAAATTAAAAATAAACATAAAACAATTAAAAATTTATTAAATTTAAACAACTTATTTAATGAGGCACTAAAAATTGTACATAAAATAATAAATTGTATTATAAAATTAGATACTTAAAAAAAATTTAAAAAAACAAGGTTGCCTAACGTGAATCTAATCATAAAGCAAAAATATTTTCCAAAAATAAAGTGTAATAAGGTTACCGTTTTTAACCTTATTATCGTAATATAGGTATAGTTGTGATTAAGACCTATGGCTTAATCCCAGTCGGAACAGGTAATAAGAAGCCTTTAATCCAAAATTAAGAAATTTTTTTGATGTTAACATTATCAGCATTTGAAACGAGAACAATAAGTACGAAAGGGGAAAGGCTACTTGATACCACCCTGATCAGGAAAAGAAAAGGTAACCCGAAATAAAGTGACATCAGTATATTCACAGACGGCTCTCTGATGAATGGCAGAGCCGGGTCTGGCGTCTACTCAGAGGAGTTGAACCTATCCTGTACACTGAGGCTGGGGAGGTTCGTGTCTGTATACCAGGCGGAAATGCTTGGTGTAGTGCATGTGCTGGACCACTTGATAGATGGACGGGTAAATGGCAAGTCATTGCCCTTGACATTCAGTCGGTGATTAGGTGCATGCAATGTACAGACATCACTTCCAGGTTATCTATAGAATGTCTTACCAAACTCAATAGGTGCGCTCAGACAAATGAGCTCACACTTATGTGGGTGCGAGGACATTCTGGCATAGAACAGAATGAAAAGGCTGATTCTTTAGCAAGAGAAGGATCAGCAGAAGAATTCTGTGGACCCGAACCACGTATCGCCATAGGCGACAACATTGTGGCAGGCCTTATTAAGCAATGGACGGACTCGGAACACCGCACAAGGTGGGAAGAAGCTGGTAATTGCAGGCAATCAAAGGCGGCCGTGAAATGGTCAAGTAGTGAGGCAGCAAAAGTCACCCGATACAATCGGAAGACTTTAAGCTGGCTTACTGCACTGGTCACAGGACACGGTCCCTACATGTACCATCTCAGGAAGATGACTCTGACCGAGGGCGATGCGTGTAGGTTATGCCTAGAAGAGCCGGAAACAGCAGCACACATTTTGTGCCAGTGTCCGGCGTTGGCAAGCATGAGATTGACCATTCTGGGACGTCCATTTATTGACGAAGCCGAGATTGGTCAACTGACCTACAAGGACATGCTTGAGGTGACAAAGGGTGCCTATATAAGGAGCATGCTCACTTATGAGTGCTCCGAGCAGTAGCATCCTTCGTCAAATAGGGGACGAAAAGGGACGCACTGTGGTCTGATTCGGCCAATCCCCGACTTATTATATATTATATATAACCCGAAATAAATGTAGCATTCATACACTCATATAGTAACTCAATAGTATACGACTTTCTAAATGCTGACTATGATAGCATAAATATCTGTCTTGATTCTATTGATTGGAACGAATTATCTGCACTCGACATTGATGGTGCAGTCTTGCTCTTTTATCAGCCAAAAATTATGTCCCCAAAATTAAGAAAAAGAATAAACTTTCGGAACCATGGCTACATAAAAATCTCAGACATCTAAGAAATCAGAGAAACAAATTATATAAAGTCATTAAATCCACCATTAACATAACCGATGAATTGAAAACGAAGTATGAAGAGTTATCCCCAGAATCTGCTTGAAAGTCCAAGGAAGCCTATAATCTTTATATTAACCTCATTGGAGAAAAAATTACTGTAAATCCGAAGAAATTCTTCGATTACGTAAATGTCAAACGGACACCCTTCATTCATGTTCAAGGGCAATGTTACATCATCTAACACTCAAGAGATTTGCAATCTTTACGCAGATCATTTCAAGGAAGTATTCTGTGTATCTACTAAACCTCTGCACGGGTAGTCTTAAAACGACTTTCAACACATTCGTTTGGAAACGAGTGAAGAGTTTTAAACATCATAACTCGTTCAGAACGACTCAAACATAACATAGCCGGTAGCATTCGTCAGGCAACCGAATCTAAACCAAACATAACAGAATAAAGGAAATGAAGGATTTGTAAAAAATGAATGAAGCAAAAATATATGAGTCGATTGTTACGTGCACAACAACATAACATTCGGTGCATAAATTGAATTTAAAATTTTAAAAATTGGAAAGTGGAATTGTACATGCGGTGGCAGAATTAGATGGTCGCAATTTAGACCGCCCGAATTTTAAAATTCAAGATGGTAAATAGTGTTGCCACCTAAAATTTTTTTATTTTCACGAATTCGGTGCTGGAGCAAACACTAGGTAAAATGGGTCGCTGAATCCGAATTCATTGCCAGATTTCCAAAATTCTGTAATTTTTTTTTAATAGTGTTGCCACCTACCAAAATGTATTTTCAAGAGTTTTTAACATGGTTTAACAGTGTTTAGGGGTCGCTGACTTCAAATCTGATGCCACAATTTTAAAATTCAAGATGGTTAATGATGTTGCCAACTTAAAATTTTTTATTTTCACGAATTCGGTGCTGGAGCAAACACTAGGTAAAAATGGGTCGCTGAATCCGAATTCATTGCCAGATTTCCAAAATTCTGTAATTTTTTTATAATAGTGTTGCCACCCACCAAAATGTATTTTCAAGAGTTTTTAACATGGTTTAACAGTGTTTAGGGGTCGCTGACTTCAAATCTGATGTCACAATTTTAAAACTCAAGATGGTCATTGGTGTTGCCACCTAACACTCAGCGTTTGTATTTGATGAAAAACGATCGCAGTCGATAGTCAGCTATTGTTGTCTGCTGCGCAAAATTTAACAGTCGAAGCCACACTTCACTTAAAAGTCGTTCGGAACGACTCAAACATAACAATCAATCGTTTCCAAACGAATGTATTGAAAGTCGGTTTAAGACTCTTTATGGCTATGGTGTTAATTTCACTCGCTGTTATAGTTATGTAAACTACTGAACTCGACACCGAATGCACTATTGTTGTAGTAGAAACGAGTTAATCCGTGCAGAGGTTTAGTATCTACAAACACATATAGCAACTCCCCCTCCTATCACTAATTTAACACCTCATATCAATCACATCGAACTAACACGTGATGAAATATATGCAGCTATAATCGCGCTAGACCCAAATAAGGTACCTGGCTCTACCTAATTCCCCCACATTTGCTTATCCAATGTATACACTCGCTGCTCTTGTCCCTACAAATAATCTTCAATAAATCACTTAATCAAGGTGTTTTTCCTTCTTATTGGAAAACATCTCACCTCACGCCAATATTCAAAAATTGTGATAAAAGATCGATCGAAAGCTATTGGGGTCTTGCCATTTTATCTACTATCCCAAAACTGTTCGAAAAAATAATATGCGAAACACTGACAGGTAGAATAAACTTATTACTCAATGAACAGCAACAAGGTTTACGTAGAGGTAGATCAACTACCATAAATCTTATTGTTATGGTATCTGATGTCTTAAGCAAAATGGCAATATACACTGACTTTAGTAAAGCCTTCGATCGCGTTGATCATAATATCTTAGTTTTCAAGCTGGAAAATGTTGGTCTTTGTGGCTCTCTCCTAAATTGGCTTAAGTCTTATCTTCACGGTAGATCTCAATTCCAAAATTCCAAATTCCTATCCAAAGAGATTTCTGTCACATCCAAAGT